>CM032229.1:130977500-131577500 GCA_019009955.1 Riptortus pedestris | reverse complement strand
ACTTGTTTTTGTGGTGAAATGTTCTTTAACCCTTGTTTTTATCTTCCTGCCACTCTGCCCTACATATGTAGCTTCACAGGAATGGCAAGATATCCGATAGACGCCAGACTTCTCCAGAGCGGAAACAGGATCTTTGGGGTTGGGGAAGAGATTTTTGAGGGTCTTCTTGCTCCGGTAAGCTGTCTTGATGCCTGCTTTTCCCAGTAAGTTTCCTATTTTCACTGAGAGGGGTTTAATGAAGGGGATGCTAAGTGGGTAGCCGGGATTATCATTCCTTTTGTTGGTGGGAGTGATTTGTAACTCTATCTCGGTTTTTCTTCGGAGACGTTTTTCCAACATTCTGTCGACTAAGTTCTCCGTATATCCGTTTTTGAGCGCCAAGTATTTGATAAAGGATAATTCTTGGTTGAAGTCATGTTCAGATAGGGGGATATTGATAAGGCGGTCGATTAGAAAAGTAAATCCCGACATTTTATATTGAGTGTGGTGGTAGGAATCGGCGGGTATCATGATGTCACTCGTACTGGGTTTTCTGTATATATTAAAGGAATGACTCCTCCCCTCTCTTCTTATTTGGAGATCAAGGAAATTTAACAAGCCCTCTTTTTCAACTTCTACTGTGAACTTAACAGATCTATGGCAGCCATTGACATAATTTAAAAGGTCATTGACTTTGTCTACGCTACCCTCGAAACTTATGAATATGTCATCCACATAGCGAACATAAAAGTTAATTAAATTGTAGCATGGGTTTCTCGGTGACATGATATATTTTGTCTCCAAGTATTCCATAAAGAGGTTAGCTGCAAGAGGTGATATTGGAGAGCCCATGATCAAACCTGTGGATAAGGTGTAAAATTTATTTTGGAATTTAAAGTAATTTTGATTCAAGCAAAGGGCCAGCAGATCTAAAAATTCTTGGGATATGACAGGGTTTACGTTTTTAATTTTGAAAATTGAATCGAATACATATAGTACATCTTTGGGCGGTATGTTGGAAAACATATTCATAACATCAAGAGATGCTATAATCCTCTCTTCCGGAAAGTGTTCGTCTGGGTTTGTAATTCTCTTGACGAATTCCATGCTGTTTTTGATAGAGTAGGTAGGATTAAATTCAGCAATGTTAATAAATTTTGAAGTGAGAGTTTTCGCTAATTTTTCAGTGGGTGCCGAATTGAAAGAGACTATGGGGCGTAAAGGTATGTCTTGTTTGTGTGTCTTAGGGAGGCAGTAAAGGCGCGGGGGCAATGGGTTCATTTGTGTCACATATTTTCTTTCAGATTCACTCAAGAGATTATGTGCATTTTTTATAGCTTTCCTAGCAGCTTCATTGTATTTTCTAGTAGGGTCCGATTCTAATTGAACACATCCTAAATCTCTGATAACTTCTAAAACTTTATCGTCGTATGTTTTTCTATCCAATATCACACATGTGGCGCCTTTATCTGCTTTAGTAACTATAAGATTGTTTTCTTTAATTTTCTTTGTTAACTTATTAATTTCAGGCCAATCCCGACACTTCGATGAATTTTTGAATTCTTTATTATAAAGATAGTTTTCAATTTCTAATCCTACCTTTCGAATTTCTGGGCTGTCAATGTTAATAGATTCAATGGCCGCCATAAGTTCGATCATTTCTTCTCTATGGGGAGGGAGTGAGGGACAATATTTCAGTCCTTTGTTAAAGATCTTGATCTCCTCAGTCGAAAATTGAATGTCACTTAGATTTATTAGTCTAGGAGCAGTTTTGAATATGTTTACATTCTCAGCTGTGTCGCGTATTTCGTCCTTATGAGAGATATTCGGGAGGGTATTTTTAACAGGATTAACACCATTATTATATGGTCGCCTCGGATTGGTTAGCGGCTTTTTACTTACTTAGCATCCCCTTCATTAAACCCCTCTCAGTGAAAATAGGAAACTTACTGGGAAAAGCAGGCATCAAGACAGCTTACCGGAGCAAGAAGACCCTCAAAAATCTCTTCCCCAACCCCAAAGATCCTGTTTCCGCTCTGGAGAAGTCTGGCGTCTATCGGATATCTTGCCATTCCTGTGAAGCTACATATGTAGGGCAGAGTGGCAGGAAGATAAAAACAAGGGTTAAAGAACATTTCACCACAAAAACAAGTGAAATGAAAAAACACCTAATGGCCGAAAATCATGACCAGGACTCTCTACATTTGGAAGTTTTGCACCACCTACCTAAGGGAAGGAAAATGGACAGGGTTGAGGGACTAGAGATTAGATAGGACCTTCTAACGGCAAAGAATAACATTAATATTAAAGAAGATGTCTGCCCTCTAAAATTTGTTCCAACAGCCTCTTTACCTCAACTAGCTGGAATGAAAAGCCAGTCTAGCTCCAAGAGCCGACAGGTCAACATCGAAAACCTTCGGTAAGTCCCCTTTGTCTCCCTTTCTCTTCTTTGTCTTGTAAAACGTCTTTGTTCATATAGGGCTTCTTTCAGTTAGCTTTAACTGTCTATTTGTACCAACCTAATTTAAAAATAACTGTTGATGATTGATATGTTTTATATTTTATTTAGTTTCACGTTAAATTTTATATGTTTTTAGCCCAAAGAAAAATAAGTTTTTAGTTATATGTACCTAAAATATTTTATAGTAAATTGTAACTATTATTGTGTGTGTCAACAGGGCACTGACGATGATGCACAGCATCGAAAGCGCTTTGCCGTATTATTAAATTATTATAGTGGAAGCGTAGCCTACATTATTTCATCCTACCTACATTAGAAGTCACTTCCACCTGCCAGAATACCAACTCAGAATGTGTAACTTATATTTCTTAAATTATCTCAATTATATTTTATTTATTGGTCTAGAGTAAGTGTTTTACATAGCATTTTTGTGTTAATTGATGCCCTTTTTGGTTACATTACAAATTACCTACCATATCGAAATACAAACGCTTATCAATCCATAATTTTTCATGGAATAGATTGCTACTTTTTTGTTGAATTTGTCTATTTTTGTTCAGGTTAGATTTGTTTGTTTATTATTAATTACGTCCACTTTATGCTACTATGGCTAATCGGGACGGGTTATCTACAGGTTACCACCCTTTTCTAGCCAGGGTGGACCTAAGGAGTTTATTTAATGAGTCACTAAGTAAATTTCTACTGCCTAGGGCGGGAATCGAATCCGGCACTCTAGGTCTACCACGCGAGATTATTATGACCAGCGCCTTAACTCGCACGGCCAACCTGAGATAGATGAACTGATTTCAAAACTTAATTATTTTTTTCTTATTTCAGGTATTATGAGTTTTATCGGAAAAGGATACAGCTACCTGTTTTTGAATATCGTGATGAGTTTATGGACTTACTGAATAAGCATCAGTGTATTGTACTTGTTGGTGAAACTGGCTCTGGAAAAACAACTCAGATTCCTCAGTGGTAAAATCATAGTTTCTTTTTTGGTTTACATTTTTAAATGTAAAACTGGAATTTGAGCACATTTTGAAAATCACATTATTTTGAAAACATTAAAAAAAAAAAAAGTTCATATGTGAGCATGCCACATACATTTAATTTGATTTGCAACCCGGTTTATATGTACTATAAAGAATATAGTTATTTAAAAATGTGCTCTGTTTGGTGTTTAGTTAAGTCACCTATGTTAATCCATGTTTCTTTATGAAGGAATATTCTTATGACCATTATTATCTTTTAACAATAATAACAGATATCATTGGTTGGATTGTTTTTCCATGCCATCTCATTGCTGGTATTTAGTGTTTTTATTTATCTTTTCTTGTCACCCGTATCTTGTTTGGGGCATAATTTGTTAATATGTTGGCCAGACTGATATAGAGACTTCTCTTATTCTCTGGATCTCCCCTTGGTATATGATCTGTGATCAGTGATATATTGCTGAATCTTTTAGCCACATTCAGTAAATCTTGTGTTTAATAGGGTTAGTTTTATACTAAGTGATTGCTTAAGGTGCCTGAACAAAATTTTATTGTATTTTTTCTCTGAATGCTAAATGTTTTATTTTGACCGGAAACTATATTAATTTGACCTTATGAATGCTAATAAATTTGTCAATATCGGTTCAATAGGCATTCCACGCTTCATGCTAATTTAAAACTGTAACTTTAAATTGATGATAAGAAATGGATTATTTAGTGAATTCGTTAATCCAAGATTTTTATTTCTATGGGAAGCTATTATAACAATTCATTTATAGATTTCAGTAATTTTGAATATTAATTTGTCACGTTTCCTTATATCTCAGGTATAGCAAATGAACAACTTCATATTTAATTTATTATTTTTAATTTCGTGATCTATTTGAATAGTGGTATTAGTGGGTAAAAACACTAACTCCTCCCCCTTGGGCTAAAGGCTGCCGATTTTGGGACTATGGATTGGATATTAAATTTAATCCTGTTTTGTGATTACTGAACTTTTATCTGCCCCAAGTGCCCATATAGCAATGTGATACGATTAAAGAAATAAATTTAGTTTTAACGTGTTGTGTCTTCTTGTTAATTTAATAAATATTAAAACTGCTCATTTAATTTGAATTAAACATTGTTATTGTACTAGATTTATGAATAATATATTTATGTAAAAACACTTTGCACTCTTGAATTATATTTACTCTCTTATAATATTTATTTATTATCTTGATATTCTATATTAGGTTTACATTTGGACTAATTTAAATATTATTATTATGGGGTGGAGAGGCTTATACCCAAAAAACTGGGAAAACCCCAACCGATATGAAGATTGATATTAAGGAGAATCTAAAATGTGCATTCTGACAGTATCAAGAAAGTACCCCTTGCTTTGCTTTTTTTTATTTTTTCTATTGACAGATTTAAGTTGTTGGTGCCTATTGTTATTTCAGGCATGAGTCTATTTGTACTTGAGATAATTATTATTATAATGAATTAACTATACATTAAGTTAATTATTAGACAACAAAATTTTATTTTAATTAACCATCTAATTTGTTAAAACAATTCAATTATAATTATTTATTTTTCTAATAGATTCTTGGTGATATTTTCCATTAGGTGCGTTGAGTATTCATTAGGTGTTGGAAGTAAAGGTGTGGCATGTACCCAACCACGGAGAGTAGCGGCTATGTCAGTAGCTCAAAGGGTTTCAGAAGAAATGGATGTTTCACTTGGTCAGGAAGTGGGCTATAGCATAAGATTTGAAGATTGCTCTTCAGCCAAGACAGTTTTAAAGTAAGCATTTGGTCCATTTTAAATGATTGAATGGATTCTTTGATATTATGAAGTTATTATTGACAAATATATTTCTATTAAAATGTGTTTATATTTAAATTTTTAAGACAAATAGTGTGATATTAGGTTCTCTGTTATGTTGAACTCATGTAGTAGTTTTAGCTTTATTATATGATAGAATAATCCAATTGCCTGGTTTCAACTTGCTATAATTACTTCATTGAATACTTCTTACAAACCCTTTTACCTCTCCTAAGAAGCAAAATTGTTCTTAGCAAATATATCTAAGCCTATTTCTGCTGCTATAGTCAGGCAAAGACTATCCGATAAGCTATTATGGTGGTTTATATCAAGACAAGGGGATTCATTATCATCTGAATTATTTGTTTAACTTATGCAGAATCCTTATAGCTTACATGATCAAAAAATAACTTGGCAGAAACATCATGTCTGTGATCATTGCTGTCGAAGATTTCACTTAAGGGATTAAAGAGAAAATGGTGTATATGAGAGAAGTTTTGTGAGGTTTAATAATGCTAGAATAATTATATGTGGCTGTACAATTCTACAATCTTATCAGAGAAAGTGTTAGTGTTCCGCAGCTCTTACCAGCAGCAGTTCCTCTTAAATTTTTAATGGAAAGGGGTGTATTTTTGAGATTGATTTGTTTGAGAAAATTTAATTTTAAAATTTTTATTCAAGACATTTTTTTTAATCCATCTTTAGTGGTTATTTAAAATTAAAAAACACAAACAAATGTTTGCTTAATTACAGATAAAAGTAATTTTATTTGAAATGTGAAAGATATAGATGTTGTATTTTGCTCACACTAGTCATAAGAATTCTTCATAGTTAAATAAATAATACGGGTGATATGAATCTCCTTGTCTTGAACCTTGATGTAATCCTATATATTCACTTTTTGATTAATTCTTGTCTGACTATGGCAGCAGAAATAGGCTTAGTTATATTTGCTAAGTACAATTTTGCTTCTGAGGAGTTGCAAAAAGCTTGTGATAAGAATAGTCAATGAAAAAAATATGCCTAATTGAAATTTCACACTTCACAATTATAAACAGAGATAGATGAAATTTTAATTCCTTGTACGAAGCAAAGGAAGTATTCCAATCACACAAATTTTTTGTTTCTAGTCTCAACGGAATTATCCTTTTTGGCCATCCCTGATCCCATTTTGACTAGTTTCGGTTTGATGTCTTTAGATATTTACGTATCTGCCGTAACTCAATAACAGCTAGCCTTAGAATGTTGAAATTTCATATTTGGGATTGTTGTATAGTCTAGTTGAGCCACTCCTTTTTTGAAATCATCTAAGAGAGAGGGGATGTGGGGTTTAGAGGAGGGCGAAAAAGAAAAAAATTCTAATTTCTTTAAAGGTACAAAAAGTTTGTATGACATTTTTTTTCCCCCCACGAAATGATCTATAAATTATGTTTTATATTTTCCGATTCAATACATTGGAAAAGAGATATCTTATATCACTTTCAAATACAATGAAACATCTTTTTTATTTAATTTAATGGGAGTATATGGAAGAATGTGGTGCGCGCACATCAGATTTCATTAAATATTTTTTTTTTTTTTTTTCATTTTTATTGTCTTTCTTTTTCTTTCGGTCTGCTTGGTTCATAATTATTAACACACACATTTAACATGTATTGAACTCTCTCTATTTTAGAATACTTAATATCTCATTTTATTCATCTAAAATTTAAATATTAAATAATGTTTCCAGATACATGACAGACGGAATGCTTCTACGGGAGGGAATGTCTGATCCTATGCTTGAAAACTACCAGGTGATCTTGCTCGATGAGGCCCATGAAAGAACATTGGCAACAGACATTCTGATGGGTGTTCTGAAAGAAATTATTAAGCAGAGATCAGATTTAAAACTTGTTATTATGTCAGCCACATTAGATGCTGGAAAATTCCAGGTAAGACATTTTATATTTTTCCAAAATAGTTCCGACGGACTAGAGGAATGAGACGACCCTCTGACTGCATTATACTTGTGCGGTGCAAAGTTTTGGCGATATGAGATAGTCTAGCCCCTACAGAGCCCAAGTGCTGAATACTTTTTACGTTCTAGCACTAATAGTATAATTCCCAATCCAGTTGTTTTAATTATGTCCAGGCATTTCACCAATAGATATATTTTGGTGTTATCATCAGAAACCTCATCGTAATCTGAGAAAGAATCACGTTCTCTCACACCTGAAAAAAAAAATTACTTCATGAGACAATTTTTTAAAGCAATCAACTGCTCATTTGAAAAACAGAAAATATACTAAACAAATATGCAAGGGTGAATTGCAGGTAACGAGAATGGAGATTGAAAAAGGGACAGGGAAGGTATGGTATATAGGTAATCTCAGTATAGGGAATCTAAAAATTAGAAAAGTGAATCCCCATTGATATCTATCAGCCTTGAAAGACACTGCAGTTTCTGTAAATAGTCAATAGATGGCAATAGAGGAAGAGCTGGTATAATAACATGTAGGAGTCCAGCGCAAACTGTAGCACAAGGAGCACGTCTTTCACCTGATTGATATATCAGTCCACAGCACTCCTGGCACCACCTGACTGATCAGCTCGCAGCAGCCTATTAGTTAAATGATTTCCAAGACAATTGTAATGAAAAATTAGGGCTCAGGTTAGCCTTGTGAGTAAAGACGTTGTTCTTAATAAACTTATTAAAGCTTATTTAAAAAGTTGTAGGTTTTAGCAGATTTCCCTTCAGGGAAATCAGCTATTGAGGTTGTACTCATGACGCGATTTTCGAAAAATTTCTTCAAATATCCATCGATCCTACCCAGGAGATGGCAAAAATGAGGTCCGTTCAAAATTTTATATATATATATATATATATATATATATATTTGTCTGTTAACGCTCTAGAGGTCGCAATTTTTGTTTGATCGTTACAAAACTCGATATTTAACCGTTTTATTGTAAAAAGACAGATCAAGTTCGTTAATGGCTGAAATCGGACCGTAGGAAAGGGGGGATTTTCGAAAATTCGAAATATCTCCGTTATTATGCATCTGATCGAAAAATTGTATAGAACCAATCTTATTGCAAATTAAATTTACTATAAATATTGTTATATATATTTATTCTCTATCTTGAATATTAACCGAGATATTTGCATTTTTATGAAGTCTGTGGGACACGTGGTCGGGTATTGTTCGGCTCTGGTGGAAGCTTCTTCTAACCTTACCTGTCGTTTCTAACCTTACCTTACCTTCATTACTTTGTTAGATTTATGCAAGTCCATCTTTTGTGTTCTTGTTGTTTTTTGAGATTGAATTGTTTTTAATTTAATCTCGGAGCCTAACGGACGAGAGTTACTTTCCCGCCAAAAGCTAGTTCGCCGTTTCTTTGACTGGCTCGGCTCTCGTAAAATTTCTCTATTGTAAAACTTCACGTGGGAAATCTGCTTAGTTTACGCAGCCCCTGCATGACGGACTTTTTTTTCCTCATCTCCTGGGTGGGATCGGTGGACATTGAAGAAAAATTTCGAAAATCGCGTCATGAGATTTCCCTTCAGGGAAATCAGCTAATATTTATATATTTGTCTGTTACCGCTCTAGTGGTCGCAATTTTTTTTTTATTGTTACCAAACTCAATATTTAGTCGTTTTATGTAAAAAGATAGATCAAGTTTTTTTAATGGCTGATATTAGACCAGTGGGAGGGGGAGGTTTTCGAAATATCTCCGTTATTATGCATCTGATCGAAAAATTGTATAGAATCAATCTTATTGCAAATTAAATTTACTATAAATATTGTTATATACATTTATTCTCTATCTTGAATATTAACCGAGATATTTGCATTTTTATTAAATCTGGGCGGATAATGGATGAGAGTGAGTTTCCCGCCAAAAGCTAGGTCTGCCGTTTCCTTAACTGTTTGGCTCTCGTGAAATTTCTCTATTGTAAAACTTCACGTGGGAAATCTGCTTAGTTTACGCAGCCCCTGCGTGGCGGACTTTTATTTTCTTCTTCTTTTCTTCTTGAATGATTCAATATAAGAGATAAATTATTTCTTAACTGTATGCGAATCATTTTTATTTTTGCTGATAAACTTTACAGAATTAATGATAAGATTTACGAACCTCCCAAAGGGATCACTTCACCACTTGGCGATGCCGAAGGCATCGCTTGCTTAAGAGGGTTAAGGGGCCATAGCCCCCCTGCTGGCGTGAGCTAGTTCCTGTTAATGCTAATGAAATAAAATATTTGTGTGTGGATGGTTGTTTCTCATCTCACCATACACTTTCAGTTTTGGACATCAGTCATACAGTTTTATTGAATATTAATTTAAATAACGAATTATCGATGAGATCACTGTTATGCCCTTATCCTAAGGTGGATTTACTTGCTGATAAAGATGGTACTTTCCTATCGACACAGTGTAATTTTCATGAACAGCAATACTTGAGTTATGTTTGGGATATTTGAGGACTTTTTTAAATTAAAAAAAAAATGGTCATTCATGTTTTATGCCATTTGCATTATTGTGAACAAAATTGTGATACTACTTTGTTACCGTTATTACAGTTCCATGCTTTCTGGTTTTCATTCTTCAACATTCCTCTACTTCTACTCATTAGATTTTTACTTTGAAATAGAGAATATGGTGTGATGAGATCATACCTTAGTCTCATACCAGAACATGGGAAATCAGCTTAGTTTATACAGCCCATGTGTGACATCTGAATTTTCAAATACTGTTTCACCACATCTTTGACAAAAAATACAAAATTATGATCAATTTAAATCTCAAAAATATAAAATTTAACAACAAATTTAAATTTTTTTAACAAAAACAACAATACAAATTAAAACTCAATAATTTACTAAAATTGTACACTATGCTCTACTCTATATAAGAAGAATTGAACTTAATTAAAACAAAACAAAAAAAAAAAAATAGAAAAAACAAAAACTATAAGAATATCACTAGGGAACTGGCTGAATATGGTAGCTTATCACAGTCCTGGTAATCTTCTGAATGCTAGCCTTGACTTAAGGGCACTCCACGAGGGACCTCAACTCCTGTTTTAAAATTACAAAAAAATCTTTCTAGAGTCATTCTTGTCAATACTATTAGCTTACTAAATATTGTAACTGATATACTGGCTCTAGTAATTATTTTAGCTTTTAGTTTACTTACAAGGAATTACATTTATACTTTATTTATAAATATTTTATGAAGAAGATACTCAGGTCTCATATAATTTTTTCATTGCTAACATTGTAATATATTTTTAATTATATTTATTTAAATGTCTTCTCTTATTTTGTAAATAAGATAAGATTAAATCCCACATATGATAATTTATATTCTAACAACGATATGAACAGTGTGCTTTGTGGCCAACAACTCAATATTATTGGACAGCATTTCTTTTTAATACATATTAATAATATTTTCTTCCCATGTAATATGAATTTTGCAACAATCTAAAAAAGTATATATTGTTTTCTGTATCACATACCTTTCAGTACTTAATTTCTAAAAACTTGTTTTACAGCAATACTTTGATAATGCCCCACTTATGAATGTTCCTGGAAGAACCCATCCTGTAGAAATTTTTTATACTCCAGAACCAGAAAGAGATTACCTTGAAGCAGCTATCAGAACTGTTATACAAATTCATATGTGTGAAGAAATTGCTGGTGATGTTCTCCTGTTCTTAACCGGACAAGAAGTATGTTAACTTTTTCTTTTATTTTTTTTATTTTCTTCTCTCCCTCGCCCCACTCTACCTCCCCCTCTCTCCCTCCTGTTACTTTGTTAACCCTTTAATTGCTCAAAGCCACTATAGCAACTTTGCACAATTAAAGGGTTAAAATCCCCATAAATCATCTGTGAAAGGAATGCTATTTTGATATAACCTAGTCATAACATTTGGCTCCAACCAACCAGTAATTTCATTATGAATTATGTTAATTGCAGGAAATTGAAGAAGCTTGTAAAAGAATCAAGCGTGAAATTGACAATCTTGGACCTGAAGTTGGAGAATTAAAATGTATTCCACTTTATTCCACATTACCTCCAAATCTTCAGCAAAGAATCTTTGAACCGGCACCTCCTAATAAGTCAAATGGAGCAATTGGACGAAAAGTTGTTGTTTCGACCAATATTGCAGAAACGTCTCTCACAATTGATGGAGTTGTCTTTGTCATTGACCCAGGATTTGCCAAGCAGAAGGTAATTAAACAAATTTTTAATATGAAACTATTTTTAAAGCAGGCTGTTATGCTCAATATCTTTCATTTTGCCTATTAATAATGTTTTGAGACAGGAGATATCAGACCAACAATGATACAATGATATTAGTGTTGAAATTATATTCTACGATATCAGTGTTTTCTTTTTTAAGCAGGTATAGTACCTATGCTAAATGTGGGGGAGATTTTATTTTTTTGCGACTAGTTTTCACCTATAGAGTGGTTATAATTAATAAAATGAAGTTGTTGTTTATAGAAGAAATCTTTAATTTGTTAATAAAAGATGACAATAACATCATCTTGTTGCTGTTGTCTGTCACTAAGGATAGTTTTGGACATAATTTTTTTAAGTAGTCTTCACAGTAAGGTCTGTAGAAGAATGAATTATATGGCATGGATGATAAGTACTAAGTCTGGGAGAATGAGAAAGGAACTGTTCAGCAAGGACAAGTCAATGTGACATGCTCCAGCTATTCAGCTTAATTTGTCACCTCATCACTCAAATTGCTTCCTTCAACTGTTCAATAATTGTTAAATGTAAAACCTAGTAAGCTGACCTCATTAAATGAGGAGTAAAAAAAAAAAAAATGATTTTTTTGTTTATTTGCTTTTTAAGAAAAAATGATTTTTGTTGTTGATTTATGCGAATCTAGTGGTCTAAATTTGTTTTGTTAATTTAGAATTTTCTATATTATTTTTTTACATTTGATTTAATTTGTTGTTGTGTATGAAAGTTTATATTTCTTTATTATTATTTTTTTTCTTTTGTAGGTATATAATCCTCGAATTCGTGTTGAGTCTCTTCTTGTGTCCCCTATAAGTAAAGCTTCTGCACAACAGAGAGCTGGTCGAGCTGGGAGGACACGGCCTGGAAAATGCTTCAGGTAAATAGTGTACAATGAAATGATTTACAAAGCAAAAAAAGATTTTTAATTATCTTTATAGACGCTTTATTCATTGCTTTAAATATTATTTTACTTGGTTTGTACCTAATTACATATTTGACTAAATAAAATTATATCTAACACTAGCGTAAAATAAAATGTGATGTTTAGAATTTCTGGC
This sequence comes from Riptortus pedestris, assembly GCA_019009955.1. Classification (NCBI taxonomy): domain Eukaryota; kingdom Metazoa; phylum Arthropoda; class Insecta; order Hemiptera; family Alydidae; genus Riptortus; species Riptortus pedestris. The sequence continues at coordinate 131,564,944 of CM032229.1, read as the reverse complement.
TACTGGAATGCAGTCTATTCCTTCACCCAATACTTGACTTTCCTATACATCATTTGAGAAGCAAGTGGTTAACTAATTTTTTGTAGATTTTGAAATAAAATATTTAATGATAAAGATCATATAAAATAAGAGATACTTTATGTTGGTGTTACATGTCAGAAGTTACATAGCTCTGCTCCTGACTTTTCCCATAGACATAAAGTTTATATTATTTCCCTTATCTTAAAATAAAAGTAAGACATACAAGTCAGGAGGTACATGGTAGTTGTAATTTTTCTGAGGAAATCACCTTTGCTTCAGAGGTTTCCTTGTTTATTAACCTGGGCAATAATTTTATGATTAAGTTGTGCTATTTGCTACACAATTTGTATTTTTTTTTAAAGATGAATAATTTGTCAATATTTTTACAATTTTTTGGAAATTATTTCTTTTCTTTTTCACAACAGATATTATTCATATTGCATTACAGTTTTGTTTTATCTTAAGGCACAGGACTATATTTTATTAATGCAAATTTAACTTTTATTTTAGTGAATCAAAATATATGAAATTGATTATATTTTGGCAATAGCCTTGAATAATTGTTATTGTAATTTATTGTCCTAGTAAAGATCAGTTTACTCAGCAACCAAACATTTTAAGCAGCTTCCTTATTAATAGATCTATTAATAACATTTTTTTCTTTTTCTCAATCTGAATATTTGAATAATACATATTACAGGTTATATACAGAAAAGGCTTACAAAAATGAAATGCAGGACAACACTTATCCTGAAATTCTAAGATCTAATTTAGGGTCTGTAGTGCTGCAGTTAAAGAAACTTGGCATTGATGACTTGGTTCATTTTGACTTCATGGACCCACCTGGTAAGATGAATGTGTACCATTTTTTATTGTTTTGTTATTTTTTTTAATTTTGTCTAGAAAAAAATTAAATTTTTTTTGTGATGCAAATTCTTCAATGGGGGAAATTGCTCAAGGCGAGGGAAAGATGAATGATATTTAAAAATGGTACCTATGTAATCCCAATAACACATGCCATTAGATGTAAAAAAAAATATTAGCTATCATTTTGAAGATGACGTTGCTCAAGTGGGATCTGACCAAAAGAGAGAAGTCTCTTACCTAGTAGATGAGAGTGATTAGGAACCCTCTTCTACCACCTACCCATCCTTACCATTTATAGAGTACTTATTTATCCTCTACTACTAAATTTGCATCTAAAACATTTTCTATGTATATCTTATTAGATTGACTACTTTCTTAACTCTTGAGAGTTCTAATTTTTCCACTAATTGTAATCTAAAGGGCAAAACAATTTTTTTTTTTTTTTTTTTGAGTGCTATTAATGTTTTACCCGTTTACATAATTTTTCTGAAAAATTAAAAAAAAAATGGGGGGGGGGAATGTTGTCTACCATGACTTACTATATATTGGCATGTAGGTAATAAGATCTTTAACAAAAAAAAGTTATTAATACATCAATAGGGCTATTCGAAAACGAAAAATGTCAATAAATAAATAAAAAAAACAACACTAAAAACCTGAGTATCCAAAAAAAAAGTCCATCAAACTGTGTAAACAAAGCAGATAAGATATGACTCAATAGTAATGACACCCACCACTATCTCCCCATATATTTTCTATTGTTATGTCAAAATTCGATGAGTAGTAGTGGAGGTTTACTGAATGTTGAAAAACAAGAAAATACTAATAACTCTCTTAATATTTGAGTTAAAAGAAAATTTATTAGAACAGCATTTGTAGAGTATCAGTAGTTCAACAAGATTCGTTTTATAACATCTTTTGATCCGACTCATAGTAACAGACATTTTGAATTTCCAAATTCCTTCTCTCTAAACCCCCCTAATCAGAGTCCAATTTCAGCCAATAACTAATATGATCTTTAGTGTTGAATGAAACAGTTATATTGAGTATGGTCAAAAAAAATAAACACTTTCGATTTTAGGATATAAAATGGTAACAGGGGCCCTGCTAAACATGCTTATGTGTCCCACTAAGAATTTTTAAAATTGAATTTATTTTATTGATTTTCCTCCATCAATATATTGTTATAAAATTAATTATAATAAAATTAGTGTAGTACATACTAAACTGAAACATTTTTTTGTGGCGAGTTACTTGTCTGTGACTTGTTCAAACATGCAATACGAACATGCTGTGTCTGCACCATTTTTTGTGATGAAATACTCACTTTTCGGTGAATTGTTCAAACATGCAATACGAACACTGTGCTTATTTGTGTTTGCTTCTGTCACACAATCAGTCAGACTGTTAAGCTGTTAACTAGCAATTTTAGCAATTGAGTTTCTTGAAAGGCGTGAGAGCAATATTATTGTCAAAAAGGTAATATTAGAGTTAAAATTAAATTACCCTACAAATTTTTTTAACTTTCAAATTTTTAATCCATAATAGCATGTCGGATAAGCAAACGAAAAAGGGAAGGTTGCAGATGATCATAGGCATTTTCAAGAAAAGTGGAAATTTGATTATTTTTTCACTTTTGTCAGAGATGAAGCTATATGCTTAATATTCTCAGAGACTGTGTCGACATTAAAAGAATATAACATAAAAAGGCATTACGATACAAAACATGAACAACAATATAACAACTTAACAGACCAACTCCGGATAGATAAGTTTAAACAAATGGAGAAAAACAACAACAGATTATTTTTTAAAATCGAGCTATTTTATCAAATACGGTAGTAAAGGCTAGTATTATTGTCAGTCAAATACTGGCAAAAATAATGAAACCCTTTGTGGATGGAGAGATGATAAAAGAATGTCTGACTGCTGTTGCAGAAATAGCATTTCCTGATAAAATAAATATTATTTCTAACATTAGTTTATCAAGATTCACCATTGCAAGGAGAATTGATGACTTGTCCGAGAATATAGCAACAACGCTTAGTGAATGCATTGCAAAATTCGAATACTGTTCTTTAGCACTTGATAGGAGTTGCAATATCAGTGATACAGCACAACTGGCTATATTTTTACGTGGTATTGACACCAATTTAAAAGGTACTGAAGAATTGTGTTCTCTGATTCCAATGCAAAGGGTCACAACCAGCATTAAAGACCTGTACGATGTTGGACAATTTTTCAATTCTATTAGAAAAGATTATTGGTATATCGACAGGTGGAGCACGAGCAATGTCAAGCTTGGAGTTAGAAGTATCAGGAATGCTATTAAAAGACATTAAGAAGGTCACACGAAGGGAAATATTCTAAATATATAAATTAATAACCACTGCATAATTCACCAGGGAAATTTTTGTGCAAAAAGATTGAGTTTGCCAAATGCCACAGTACCAATAATTAAACTAATCAGTTTATAAAGTCGCACCCGTTAAATCACCGTGAATTTAAAGAATTCCTAAAAGATTTAGAAACTGAATATGGCAATAAGGTATTTAATACCGAAGTACGTTGGCTTCGCTAAATGCTAAAAAGAGTATATAACATAAAAAGCGAAATACAATTGTTCTTGGATATGCCTTTTCTCATTTTGGTAATAAAGAATAAATGTGTGACTTTGGATTTCTTATCTACATGACTCAGAATCTCAATGATCTTAATGTGGAACGTCAAAGCAAAGGACAGTTTATTCACAATTTGTATGATAAAATCCAGGGCTTTGAGCAGGAATTAAAATTGTAGAAACAGCATCTTTTGCAGAATAATGTGCCTCATTTTTCACATATAGAAAAAGAAAACGTTAAAAATACTTCTTAAAAATACACACAATATATAGGCATTTTAATCAATGAATTTCAATTACAATTCCTAATGTTTAAAACTGAGAAGACAGCGGTTTCCATGAAAATGTTTTCCTTGCCATTTAATATTGATGTGGATACAGTTCCCGAATACTTTCAAACTAGAAGTTATTGATTGACATGCAGAATAATACAGATTTAAAAAGTATTTTTCTGAGTAAACATCAAACATTTTTATTTATCTTACTTGTCAGCCCTGAGAAATTTCCGCTTTTGGGAAAAAATGTAATGCAAATGGTGTCTCTGTTAGGAAGTACGTATGTATTTTCAACCATGAAATTAATCAAAAATGACCACCTGTTGAGACAGTGATGCGTATGTGTAGCTACTTCATCAAGATCTGCATCTTCATCTGATATTGATCAGCTTGTATCGAAAAACAGTGACAATATTCTAGTTAAACATTTCATGTAAATTCGTTTTTTTGTTCTTTACTTGTTTGTTTTTATTTTGCATTAAAATTTGTATATGTAATCTCCACTTTTTTTAAATTTATTATATTTTTTTTCTAATGTTTATTATAAATAAAGTTTATATATCTCACACAGTAAAAGTTCAATGAAAACTATATTTGGTATTTAAGCTTCCAAGTGGGTGAAGCCATTTCACACTCTTGCACTCCATCTACGATTGCTTTCTTACATTTGAAATATTTTGGCTATCCTTTGTAGGCACTTTTAATTTCATTGGCAAATCCATCTGCAGGTAAATACCTTAATTCAACATGCACTCACCCACTTCGGATTTAAGAACTTTCTTATTGGGGTGCACTTTGCTGAAAATTGTTTTATATATAAGATATAAGACTTGATGATGGCTGCTTCAATGAAATCAATTGTTAAGAAATCTAACTTAAAATTTATTTTAAGTAAACAATGAAGTCTTTAAACTCAATAGTTTTATTTGTATAATTAAACATATAAAGCACATGCTCATAACTGAGGGCAACTATAACTATTCCTTTCTTCCAGCAGATTTCCCTCATGGGAAATCAGCTCTTGAGGTTGTACTCGTGATGTGATTTTCAAAAACTTTCTACAAATGCTCAAAGATCCTACCTACGGAGATGTCGAAAAGGGGGCGGTTGTTCAAAATTACACACACACACACACACACTCAGCTGTTATACTCCGTTCCATGTCGAGCTGGCACTTAGATTCTGTGCGCTGTTGCCAAATCTTTACATCTGCCCATACTACACATAAATATCGAATCCACGTTTTACGGCGGGAAAAATTATATAATGTGCAGAATTTAATTCTCTATACGCCTACATTGAAAATAAAAAATAAAAGCTAAATCTCGAGTCACAAAAAATTATTTAATGAAAAAATTTTACTCAAAGTTTTTAATGGAAATTATTCTTTATCACATCACTGTGACCTTATTTTTTGAAATATTGCTTTGAAATTTGGTATGAAGTCCCCAGACCTTACGTATTTTCGACAAATAGAAGAAAAAAAATTTAACAATTAATAAATACAACAAGGAGGGGTGGTCTGCCAGGCGTGTCCGCTTTCGGCCCATCGCATCCGCGCGCTCCCTCGCATTCAAAAATCAATTACTCCTGATTTATTCATCCCAGAATAGTCGGACACATCTTAAAATTAAATTTGAACTGTCCTTTTAATAAGGGATGCGTCCAATTTTAATAGGCTGCAATAGAACGAAATTTCCTCGCAGGCTACTTTTCAAAAATTGAATTTGTAATTTTCTGTTTTCATTTCGCGAAAAAGTAGGGAAGGAATACCATTGAAATTTTTTTTTCTTCTATTTGTCGAAAATACGTAAGGTCTAGTGACTTCATACCAAATTTGAAAGCAATATCTCAAATAATAAGGTCACAGTGATGTGATAAAGAGTAATTTCCACTGAAAATTTTAAGTAAAATTTTTTCATTTAATAATTTTTTGCGACTCGAGATTTAGCTTTTATTTTTAATTTTCAATGTAGACGTATAGAGAATTAAATTCTGCACATTATAGAATTTTTCCCGATCAGATTAGACAAAGTAGAGATATAGAGGCAACGTCGTACAGAGGGAAAAGGACAGAGAGATGTAGTGCGCCATGTGTACGAGAGAGACAAAGCATCCCACTCAAAACACCTTGTGCCAGTTCAACATGGAACGGACTATAGCACTGTAGCAGTCATAATTTTTGTTGTATTGTTATCAAACTTGATATAAAGTGTTTTATGTAAAACTAAAGATCAGCTTTCTTAGCAACTGAAATAGGGCCATGGGAGGGTAAGCACTTGGGATAGTTGCTTAGTATACAGCTTAGCAGTGCTTGCGTGATGGACTTTTATTACTTTTTTTTCCTAAATTAATGTAATTGGGAAATGCTTCTGTTTCCATATTTCAATGGAGTGCTCCATTTTTAGTCTTTTCCTATGTCCATTTCAACAAGTATTGATGTGTTTTTTTTTTTTTTTTTTGTTTTTCAAACATAACTCAAAAACAAGAATTCTTCAAATGTTGAAATTTCTTATTTAAGATAGTTGTAACATCTCCTCTTTAAAATAAATAATTGTATGTAGGGCAACAAAACATTTTATTGATTTCATTTAATAGGAGTACAAAAAAGTCACTTTATGTTTATGTATAATTTTTTTCCCCCATCTTGTATATTTTTATGAATTTAAATCATTGAATTAGGTTTAAAAACTTAACTTGGAATAATAGTTTCTTAAAATAATAGTTCTACATTCCTTTCTGTATATTTAGGTCTTCTAGTAAAGAAAAATTAATAATTTTTTTTAACATTAATGCCTAATTACTTTCACAGCTCCTGAGACCCTCATGCGAGCACTTGAGCTACTAAATTATTTAGCGGCACTTGATGATGATGGGAACTTAACTGACCTGGGTGCTGTAATGGCAGAGTTTCCTCTTGATCCTCAACTTGCCAAGCTTCTCATTACTTCATGTGCTCTTAATTGTTCAAATGAAATTTTATCCATCACTGCCATGCTATCAGGTATCATTTATTTATGGCCTATACTACTTCATAAAAGTTCACCTTAGAAAGTTCTGAATTGTCTCTAGCATTTCATATTATTGATAATCATGAGTGCTTGAAATACTTTTATGAAATTAACTTTTATATTTAATTTTTGTTCATCATTAGTGGCTTTGAAGTTGATGTTTTTATGGTTCCTTGTTATATAGGACTGGAAATCTGTTAATAAAAAATGAAAGAAGATTGAAAAATAATAATTTAATAGGTAGTTTAAACTTTTAATCCAATCATAATGTGATAGTTTTGTACCAATAAATATTTTATATGTAAATAATGAGTGGCCTCCCATTAACCATTTTGTCAAAATTTTCTAGAAGTTTTATATTAAATAATTAAATGATTTTCTTTTAATTATGATTTAATAATTGTCTTTAAATGGGTGGTGGCCCCCTGATAAAAGTACCATTTTTTAAAAATTGTGATCCAGATGTCTGGAAGAAAAAATGAAAATTGTAATTAAAAATGTGGAACAGCAAACCCTTGTAATAGGTATTAAAAACTGAGAGCCCCTTGTGCCGAACAAGAAGGTACTGTAAGGACTTCCTGAGGACAACGATCAGGGAGGATTAACCCTATAATTACACCATAGAGCAGAAGAGGTTGAAAATATCCTGACCAACCAAGAAATGATTTCTCCCATGAGTTACTTGTGCTTGCTGTAAATGAGATGAACAAGAAAGGCTAGTAATGGGTAGCCATTTAACAAAGCTGATCTATATGTGCCTATCTATTTCCGCAGGATTTGGAAGAAGGCTGCAGTAATAGTCTTTAAGAAGAAAGGACAGAGGGGCCAGTAATTACCACTAAATATACATGCTTTCTTTTTGGGGAAGCCTACTGATAAGCAGATCATAAGTATATTCCTTAATAAAATAAGACATGCAAGTTCTCTGCCATGACAGTTTGGCAGAATTCCAGGTAGGTTGACAGAGCTGGCTTGAAGATTGTGTACATTACAAGTATACTGTTGCCATTTATTTTCCTCTTAAAATGAAAGTGGCAAAACAATACATGATTAAAGGATGGCTTCCATCTCTCTCTACACCAAAAGAACTTCAAGAAATGTTAGATATCCCACAGAGAGAAGCATGCTTTATTGGGGGTTTATAGGGAGAAAGTTCTGTGGGTTACTGAGCCACTTAGTTCCTGACAAGATATGGCAACTGCACAGTGCCTGCTCAAGTATTGAAAAAAGAGAAGGTCAGTGAGGAGAAGCAAGAAGTGTCGGAAATGCTACAGATATGATGCCAGTGGACTAATGAAAAGCATTTGCAATTATGGGTCTGATTTAAGGGACATGGTTGCTACAGCGGTTATAAAGCATAAAATATTTAGAGCAGTTTATAGACAACTGGAAGAAGACTAAAGGGAACATACACTAGTACAATAAACTAATAAAGTTGTTTAGAAACTGTAACCTAGCCCATTTGTCTCGTGTATGGTTTACAAATTTATAATTAGATTGCAAAATAAAATATAAAAAATTTCAAGTTGAGGGAAGGAAAACATATGGAATATATGCTTCTGGAGAATATATAATATAAGCTTTTGATGAATTGGAATAAAAACAAGACTTGGTTCAGAGTTGCTTTACATCGGGTATGCAGATAACTCCAGAGTGCTTGCTACCTTTCTTCATATGTAGCTCCTCAGTTGTTTCAATATGAAATGTACAGACCGAAGGGGAGGATAATAGATAGGGATTACTGAAGTTTGTTAATCCACATCCACCATCCAACGATTAACATCGGTTGACACCAATACAAGTCATATGAAAACCTATTCATCGATTCTGGAACTGATTTTCAATGTAAACTTTTGATCTTACTTTTTATTCTAGAAGAACTAGAAAAACATTAGCTTCAATGACTGCATTTTTATAAAACTTCAGACAATTTTGTTTAACCAAAACACATATTTTCTTAATTTTTTTTATTATTATAGTTTTAGCAGAATACTCCTACATTTTCATGACATCTACAATAATTCAAATTCTGTTATATTAGATCAATAAAAGGCCAAATTAGTTAAGATAAATTATTAGCTTGATTTAATTATGAGTAATTGCAACTGTTGTAATTTTGTTACCCATTGCAGCTCAAACTGATTGCATCCCTATTTGAAACCAATGGCATTGATTGTGTAACTATATATAAAAACTGTATACCATAAGTATTTGTTGTCTCATTTTTATGAGCAAATAAAATACACTTTTAATTGGTTAAAGTGCAATCAAAAGGATTATTCAAAAATCAACAGTTTCCTCTGCATGTGTGTGTGTGCGTGAGCATGCGTGCGTATTATATATGAACAAACATATAAAACTTTTTTAAAATTTCTTTTAATTATTTCAGATATATTTATTGCATTATGTTACTTTTCTTTGTGTTCTATATGTTTTCATCCTTATTTAGAATCGGTGGGCAATCTGAATAATTTTTTCATGGGCTCAACTTGATGGTTTTTATACTAATAGTTAAAGTTCAGATTTGTGTGCAGGAGTTAAGATAAACAAGCCTGCCCATAGACAGAAATTTGAATAGTTTCTAACACTAACTGTTTTGATGACACATGTATGGATTATTAATTATTTGGTCAAATATTGTAGAACACAGCTATTCATTGCCCTTAATGAGTGTGTGTGTGTGTGTGTGTGTGTGTGTGTGTGTGTGTGTGTGTGTGTGTGTGTGTGTGTGTGTGTGTGTGTGTGTGTGTGTGTGTGTGTGTGTGTGTGTGTGTGTGTGTGTGTGTGTGTGTGTGTGTGTGTGTGTGTGTGTGTGTGTGTGTGTGTGTGTGTGTGTGTGTGTGTGTGTGTGTGTGTGTGTGTGTGTGTGTGTGTGTGTGTGTGTGTGTGTGTGTGTGTGTGTGTGTGTGTGTGTGTGTGTGTGTGTGTGTGTGTGTGTGTGTGTGTGTGTGTGTGTGTGTGTGTGTGTGTGTGTGTGTGTGTGGTTGTGTGTGTGTGTGTGTGTGTGTGTGTGTGTGTGTGTGTGTGTGTGTGTGTGTGTGTGTGTGTGTGTGTGTGTGGTGTGTGTGTGTGTGTGTGTGTGTGTGTGTGTGTGTGTGTGTGTGTGTGTGTGTGTGTGTGTGTGTGTGTGTGTGTGTGTGTGTGTGTGTGTGTGTGTGTGTGTGTGTGTGTGTGTGTGTGTGTGTGTGTGTGTGTGTGTGTGTGTGTGTGTGTGTGTGTGTGTGTGTGTGTGTGTGTGTGTGTGTGTGTGTGTGTGTGTGTGTGTGTGTGTGTGTGTGTGTGTGTGTGTGTGTGTGTGTGTGTGTGTGTGTGTGTGTGAGCGCGCGCGCGCGTGCGTGTGTATATATATGCATGCATTCTTTTTTTATCTGTTAGCCTCAATTGAAGAGAATTTATAGAAGAGGTTTCTAAATTATACTCCCCCCCCCCTCCTTACACTCATCAGCTGATGCCCCTATATATTTATTTAATTTTTCCTGTTAAAATAAGGAGACAAGTTATCAATTTAAAAGGTTCTTGCTAGACAAATACTTATAGTAAGTTTTAGATATTTTTTCAGTATGTTTTGAACTCAAGGGGATAATTCCCTCGGATCAGATTGATTAATATTTCATCGCATGTGTTTTATTTCTTTAAATAAACTTGATTTGTACAAGATCAGCAAACTGTTTACTTTGAATGAAATTGGTTAAATAGTAAAGGAATAGGCATGAACATCACCAGTATTTTACCTTGATAATTTGATATATCAAGTTCATTCATTGGTAGATTTTAAGTATTACAATTATTTTGTTTATATGAAAAATTTGCATTTGCAAATGAAATTAAAGAATAATAATAAGACAAAATGAGGTGATGTCAATCACCATTAGAATCTTGCTCAAGCGTTGAAATTTTAGAACTTGGAGCTCTTTCATCCTAGTTCCATCATTCAACCATATAAAGTTAAAAGCTTTTTCATTGTCCAAGTAATTTTCATGTTAATAAAATTACTTGGACAGTGAAGGTTTTTTTCTTCAGCCTTAAACCCTATCATGAATTGTAGTCAAACTTATCTTCCTTATGTATTTGTTTTTATTTAATAAGTAAAAGAAAAAGCATGAGCAGGATTCTAAGTGAGGGGGTTTTATAGGTGATGTTACTAAAAATGGCACGCGCGTTTCCGTGCAATCTCAGTTCCGCAGTGTTTCGTACGCCCGAATGAAGCAAAGAAGGCTGCTGATGATGCAAAGATGCGATTTGCCCACATTGATGGTGACCACTTAACACTTCTCAACGTTTATCACGCTTTCAAACAGAGTAAGTTTCCTTTATTTAGATAGTTATAGCTGTTTTGACTATTAACAAAAAGCCAGTCTATTAATTGTAGTTGAGCGCAAGTGTTTATAAAAAATGCATTGTAGTTGAGCATAAGTGTTTATAACAAATGCATTGTAGTTGAGCAGAAATGTTTATATAAATAACATAAGTGATATATTTGGCAGATATAATTTAGATTTGACTATCTTAATTTAAATGATTATTTATTAGATAATTGTATTTAAAAAAATTTCTGACTTGAAGTGGTAATCTGTAGTCATTTAATACGAAAACACAGACAATTTCATAGAATAACTGTAAATATAGAAAATCATATTTATTCCTTGATATATGAATGTTTTAGTTTGAACTGACTTAGCTAAGGAGTGTTGGTCTTTTGTAACAATTTTACTCCTATAAAGAAACCCTTTAGGAATCATGAGGGTGAGCTGTGCATGGCGAATGGTAGATCATTGGATTGCGAACTTTTCACTTTAGATATTGCAAATTCCCACCACTCGGCTCCTCCCCACTTGCCCATGGGCTAGTTTAGAACATGTTACATACAGCTGACAGTTTAGTCCAATGTTTCACTGTTATCTTAGGTTAGTTCAGTTTTCCACTCATCCTGAAATCTTAGGAGGCTGTATAGTTTCTGTTTTGACTTCTTATTAGAAGTTTGGACTCTTTAAACTACTGTAATTGTATGTTCTTCCTGATATATTGTTTTGTATGTTGATTTTGCATGCTCATCCTTCCCTTTCCTATTTCATTTAGTAGCAACCAGGGAGGGTTCCTAATTACCAGTGTCTTAATTTCCTGCCTAGGCATTCTGAAATTGTTATTGTTTAAACATATTTGTTTTAATTATATCACAGTATTTCCCCTCAAATGGTGCTCTAAGCATAACCACATGTCATTGTAAAGGAAGAACTAAGGGGGTTTAATGAGAATAAGTAATGATATTTTCTTTCTCTGTATACTTTCTTCTTTTATTGCTCCACTATCTGAAGAAAATATTTTAACACAAACTTCAGAAAAACTTAAACATTTAGTAAGCTGCAAATCTCTAGTTTTCATTTTCAAATCCCAACAATATTCTTCATCACAAAGATATTCTAAATTGCTAAAACAATTTTTTTCAGCACTACTAAAAGCCCACTATCACCCCTAGCTGTGCGTTCACATTGACCTGGTTCTGGAAATGAGTCGTTCTGGTCGCATGTGGATTCTGCTGTGCCCAGTGACGCAAGTTTTTCTTATTAAAAACTCCCTGTCTCATGAAGGTTGTCTCATCGGTCCATATGACTGATAGTGGGAAAGTGTTATAGTCATTGCATTTTCAAGAAACCACTATCAAAACTGAAACATTCATGTCTTCAGGCAGCATATCTTTAACAGGGATAAGATGAAAAGGGCACATGTCATCTTGCTGGAGTGTCCTGTAAACACTAGTAAGAGATGCCAAGCAAAAGCCCTTTTTTCCGAGTGCTTAATGTAGGGTTGTTTTCGAAGATCTGCATAAGAGTTCTCTTATTCGACGAATACCTCTTAGATCTCCAATACCTTCAGCAATAGGCCTAACACCCTGTTTCACGAACTCGGCAGAAAGTTACTGAAAATGTCATTGAGTAACTAAGTAGGTAATTTAAATTAACTGGATTGATTTTTTAAAATTTTATTTGTTATAATAAAAAAGGTTGTTTCTTTTTTATAAATGTATTGTAATTTTTGCCTGGAATCATCTCTCAAAGCTAATTAAAATATAGAGGTCAAATTGGTAGGAAACAGAACATGAACATTTTATTAAAAAGTTCAGTTTCAGTAGTGCTGAAATAATATCCGTTTTAGCAATTTAGAATATCTTTGTGATGAAGAATATTGTTCGAACTTGAAAACAAAAACTAGAGATTAGCAGCTTACTAAATGTAGAAGTTTATCTGATGTTTGAGTGTTAACATATTTTCTACAGATACTGGAGCAATAAAAGAAGAAAGTTTACAGAAAAAGAAAACATAACTTATTCTCATTAAACCCCCTTAGTCCCTCCTTCACATTGCCATGTGGTTATGCTTGGAGCATCATTTTAATGGAAATGTATTGCTTTTACAAATGGTAAATTTAGATTTCCGATATTGAAATAATTTCTGGAGCTCCAATTTGAAAAATAAAAAAAAAAACCTCTCTCCAAAACAAGTGAGAATATGACCAGACCATTTATGAGCTTTGTGTTGGTAATTAGGTCTACAATCACCTCTCAAATTTTGCATACTGAGGTCTGTTACACCCTGTATAAATGTTTAACAATACAAATGTGCGATGACATGAGGGACTACATTCCTTTATTAAGAGCCTTCAACAGATAGAATGCTATTCATTCATTGAATATATTAGCTTTAGACGTTGTTTGTTAATATGTTTTGACTGGAAGTGAACCCTTTAACTGTTTGGCTGTGAGTGGAGGGTGAATGACGTGGTGCCCCCCCCCCCCCCCCCCCCCAAGGTCAACTACCCCTCCTGCGCAGAATTACTGGCCCTCCCAATGGTCGTTTTACTCCCCTCCTGCGCAGGATTACTGGCCCTCCCGATAGTCGTTTTACACCCCTCTTTTACCGCTCATCTCTTCATTGTTTCTCTTGTTCTCCTGGATTATTTTAAATTCATTTCCCATTGTATTCTAACTTCTATGCTTCTTAGGGTATATCTCTTGGAATCCATTACAAAATAAATATTTATGGACTTATAAATTAATGGTATTTAACAAGGAAAAATCACTCAGAAGATAAATGGTACTTTACAAGAAAAAATCATACAGAAGACATGCAAGCTCTAGGAGAGACAAATAAAGACTATTTACCCAGCAAGGGACGGTATGAAGCTGGCAACTAAATTGATGAGAGTAGCGTACCGTCTCCCTACCCGCCAGACCCTTAGGAGGCCAGCAAAAACATCATGTTTACACGACCTACCGGACTCATAGGTAGTTAATAATTCCCCTCTCTGTCAAAAGATGCCTCTCTATTGAGCCATTAAAGTGGCTTTGAGCGGTTACATGGAGAACGACCGAAGCTACTATCGTGGCACGACACATGAGTGCCCGGCCCTCTCTGAGTCCTTATAGTGGCTTAGTGCAATCCGAGTGGGGATGGCCCAAGCCATTATTGTGACTTGGAGCAGTTAATGGGTTAAAAGACTTTCGAGTTGCTAGCCTTGTAAGATATAGTAGAAAATAGTCATCAATCATTCAATATCGATAATCATTCCTATGAAAAGAGTGGGATCTCAATGCAATATATTTTAATAAAAATCTAAAAACCATGGATATTTCAAATTTAAAAAAGAGTGCTCACATTATTATAATATAATACTTACTTTATTAAAAGAAGGCAGCAAACAATGTTCTTGAAGAAAATAAAAAAAAATACAAATGTTTAAAAAAGTCACCTAAAATTAAATAAAATTTTGATGGCATACTATTGTGAGAGGCTACCTGCAACTGAAGGAAGGAAGTAGTGGCTCTAGACTGGTAAGGGCTTTTCTACACCAGATTAAGTGTGAAGGCACTCCCATTATGGCTATCTATATGACAGCTGTACCAGCTGCATTGTGTTAAAAAAAGTAGCAATTATATAAATATAAAAACAGTATCATTCCATTATGCAGTAGGGTTTTTCTATATTTTATGAGGTGTCTTTTTATTAAGCTAGTAGTTACTAGTCTATATTTATCTTTCATGAGTTTAATTCTGTTGGTAAATATAAAAACAATTGTAATTAAATAAATAGGAAGCTCATTTAATATAGTATTATTTTTTTTATTTCATAGGCTGGCTTTTGATAAAATAACTTAAATTTTAGAGGTTGGAATGGCTTGAGCATTAGATTAGAGATAAAAGTGATCCAATAAATGTTGATTTATCTAAATGGGTAAAATTAGCCTTAAAATAATTATTAGATTAAGGACTATTATTTTTTTGCTATTTTTTTTTTCACTCGGTAAAACGAATTTAAATGAATTTATAGGTCCCCTTGTGTTTATTAAGACATGTAATATATTAAGTATAGCACAAGGAAAAATGATGGGAAATGAAGTTTTCATTAATTAATCTTTTCTAAATAAACATTGTTTGTGGATTTCTTATAATTATAAGGAATAAAGGGACTTGTAGAGAGAAAACCATAAAATGATCATTGTTTATTGTTTGTCCTCAGAAAAAGTTGATGAAAAAATAAATGTATTATCACTTATTTTATACTACTTCATATACAGACTATTAATAGCTTAACATCCTTTTCTAGCCAAGGAGGGACTATTTAATGAGTTTATGACTAAATAAATTCCTATTGTCCATATGGCTTTTGAACCCATGAATAGGGGTTATCCCTAGTGCATTAAGATTTACTCTTTAAACAAGCCTAAGTTTATAATATTTAAGAAAATATGCTTGTCAATTTTATTAGGAGATTTCCCTAAATGTTGAAAAAGTTCCTCAAATGTCCATTGATTCTACCTAGTAGATACGAAAATGAGGTCCATTCAATATATATATATATATATATATATATATATATATATGAATGATTTTTTTTGTCTGTTATTGCTATAGCGGTCACATTTTTTGTTTAATCCTTATAAAACTCGATGTATATAAATTTTTCATACAAAATTAAAAGTCAAGTTTGCTAACAGCTGAAATCAGGTGAGGGAATTTTGAAAATTCGAAATATCTCAGTTATTACAGGTCGGATCGTAAAATTATATAGAAACAATCTTGTTGTAAGTTTAATTGCCTATAAATGTTACATGCATATTTTTTCTAATATCACTATTAACAGAGATATTTGGATTTTTAAGTATTCT
The DNA here is from genome assembly GCA_019009955.1 of Riptortus pedestris. Taxonomy (NCBI): domain Eukaryota; kingdom Metazoa; phylum Arthropoda; class Insecta; order Hemiptera; family Alydidae; genus Riptortus; species Riptortus pedestris. Next base: position 131,548,991 of record CM032229.1, on the reverse strand, counting down.
ACCATCAGTAAACCCTCACTCCTACTCATGTCATTTTAATAATAAGCTGTTATGTCATGAACCATATCATTCTATGCTTAAATGCCGAATATTGTTTTCATTGAACTTTTTCTGTGTGAGGCACATTCAAATACATTGTGTGAAATCATCATTGGAGAAAGGGAATTTGAAATTCAAAATATCTCAGTTACTGTGAGTTGGATCGAAAAATATTATAGAATCAATCTTGTTAAAATATTAATGCTCTACAATTGTTGCTCAAAACATTTTTTCATAACTGAAATACTAAGTGAGTAATTCATCCTTCATTTAGTAATAAATGTCATGTATTGGCTGAAGTAGGACCTGGAATAATGGGGTGTTTAAGGAGGGGAATTCGAAAATTCAAAATATTTCTGTTATTATGAGTCAGATCAAATGTTATAAAACCATTTTTGTTAAACTATTGATGTTGGGAAATCTGCTTAGTTTACGTACCCCTGTATGACTGACTTTATTTAAAACTAGCCGGGGCTCAGGTTAGCCATGTGAGTTAAAGCTTTAAACTTTAATCGCACATGTTAAACCTAGAGTGGTGAGTTTTATTCCTGCCTGGGCAATAGGAATTTATTTAGTGACCAATTCATTAAATAAAATCTTTAGTCCCATCCTGGATAGAAAAGGGTGGTAACCTGTAGAAAATAACCTCTCTTAAGAAGGAGGTGACTATAGTGGCTTTGCGCAAGGAAAGGGTAAATGTTTGTAGCAAAAAGGGCACATTAATAAATAATTAAATTAGCAGTTAAAAATAGCAGTAGCAAGCAGAGAATGAATATGAACAGGATTAAAAAACAAATACATTCCTTACTGGTGCCATTAGTCTTAGGGAAAGAAATATGAATACATGAACAAAGTAAAGCAGTCTGACTAGATCTGGGTAGATAGATAGTTAGAATGTTTATAAACAAAAACCATTAAATAATTGAGAATTTGCAAGAGCTGTCATGTTTTTGGGTTTTCCAAAAGGGAGCTACAGGAAGAACCAATGTTTTTTTCCTGTGATATGTAGCAGGGACATTTGGTACCATTTCAACTGCAAGCAGTAAAAAAGCTTCTCCAGGGCTGCCAAATGGGAAATTTATTTTTATATATATATATATATATATATATATATATATATATATATAGTAATGACTAGTGTTAACTTATTTCCAAATTTCTCCTTTAATTTGTTATTTTATTTTATTCATACGATGACAATTCGATTTTTTAATATGGCTATCTTTTTTTTTCTTCTTTTAACTTCCCCAAAACCTATTAGATGCAGAGGATCCTCAATGGTGTTATGATAATTTTGTGAACTATCGGTCCTTAAAGTCTGGAGACAATGTGAGGCAGCAGCTCTCACGTATCATGGACAGATTCAATCTGAAGAGGACTTCGACGGAGTTCACATCGAAGGACTATTACATTAATATACGGAAGTCTCTGGTTACAGGATTTTTTATGCAGGCAAGATACACTTTATATATTTTAATAAATCCATATTATATGAAGTGTTTCTTTGTGTGTGTGCGTGCGTGGTTATATTGAAAATATAACCAGAATAACAGATTTAGAGATGTTCCTTTCTTTAGTTTGTTGAAAATGGTATGTTGTCTCTTCATGAAGGGACAGCATGACATCTTTGTTAAATTGTTTTCAAAAAGGATTGAAAGAATAACCCAAAATGATATACAGCAGGTATACATATTTTAGTTTTCGTAACCTTTAGATAACCCGTCCCATTTAGCCGTAGTAGCATCAAGTGGACATAAATAAATAACATATTTTAGTTTTATCTTTTGTTATTAGTGGGAGTGAAAGTAATATAATCCTAAGGAAAAGAGAAATAAAAGTTGACCTCTGCACAAGATGATTTTATTATTTCTTTAGGAATGGTACTTTTAACATATTTCTCTTAAGGAAATCAGTTATTCAGGTTGTATTCATTACACAATTTTTGAAATATTACTTCAAATATATATGTCTGTTAACACTCTAGTGATCACAATTATGCTTTGATCATTACCAAACTTAATGTATGAGGGTTTCATGCAAACTACTAAAGATCTAGTTCATCGGTGGTTGAAATCAAGACCAGTCAGAGAGGGGTTTTAGAGGGGGAATTTCAAAAAATTTCTGTTATTACATGTCAGATTGAAAGATTGTTTAGAATTTAATGCCCTATAAAAGTTGTTAGCAGATTATATTACCTATATATCCGTTTTAGCAGATTAGCAGCAATTGAGATTGTACACATAATGCTATTTTCGATTTCCTCAAATGTCCATAGATCCTAGGATATATATATATATATAAATATATATATATATATATATATATATATATATATATATATATATATAGGTATGTATGTATTGGTCGTAGTTATTGTTTTATCGTAACCAATCTCTATATTTAAGCATTCCATGCCAAACTAAAAATCAAGTTCGTTAACGGCTAAAATCAGACTAGGGGAGGGGGATTTATAGGGGGAGAATTTCAAATTTTTAAAATGTCTCCTTAATTTATTATACGCCGATCAAAAAGGTGTTTAGAACTAATCTTATTGTAAATATAATTAATTAAATTGTCTATAAATGTTGTTATATACATATTTCTCTGATATTAATAATAACTGAGATATTTGGAATTTGTAGTTTTGGTCTTTATTATGAGTCGGATTGTAAAATGTTATAAAATCAATTTTGTTAACTATTGAAGCTCTACAATAGTTGTTATATGCATTTTTTTGCAACTCAAGTACTAAGTGAGTTATTCGTATTTCCTTGCTTTCAGCCTTCAGTAACCCCTCAATCATCAATTAACACATCAATTAAGATATTATGCTCTTGTCTCAAAAATGTTTATTTTATCGTTACTATTCTTAAAACTAAATATCATATTTCTTATTGGCTGAAATTTGGATCTGGAGTAGTGGGGGTTTAGAGAGGGAATTTGAAAATTCAATTATCTTCAAAATTTGCCTGCATTTAAACCTCTCAGTGAATGTAGCTTCTTTGAATGACTTACAGTAAAAACAAAGCCCAATGAAGGTGTCACTATCAATTAGAAAATTCCACTAGTAGCACTATCTATGAGAAAATGCTACAACTAATTTAAGTACAAACCCAATACATATAAAACAGGTTGATCATCCCTCTCCTCTTCCCCTTTCCTAGGAAGAAAGAAGACCTACTATCAATAACATTAACTAAGCTCTAGATTAATATTTACCTTAATTGCTAACATACTGGTCTATGATGCTATGGATAGGACCAAGTTCTACAGCAATTTATCTCTATGCGCAGTGCATTATAAGCATTTTATATTATAAATATGATGGCTCTTGATTGTTTGTTCGATTTCCTCTTACATTATATAGTCAATAGCTATGGTATTTTCAGTTTTAGTCATCCTTTATACTTCTTAAACTCCCTTCATTTATTTATTTATTTTATTTCTGTTTTTAGGTTGCTCATCTTGAAAAAACTGGCCATTATTTAACGATCAAAGACAACCAGGTAGTTCAACTTCATCCCTCAACATGTTTAGATCACAAACCAGAGTGGGTTGTATACAATGAATTTGTGCTAACTACAAAAAATTATATTAGGACAGTAACAGATGTTAAACGTGAGTAATCTTTATTACTATATTTTTTATATGACTAAGATTAACATAAACGTCATTACCATTAAACAATTTTTTTTTAAAATGTCTATTTCTCAGATTACCAAGAACATTTTTTCTAATTTTAGTTGGAAACCGATATGTATATAGGTTCCTTAGAATATGCAATAGGAAATTGGTGATTTAAGATGACTATTTCATATAAATTCCAGAAATCTGCTTGCTGAAATGGAGGGAGTCTCCCTATTGTTATATGAAGTGCTGGATTTTTTAATGTAATCTTAGTGGGAATTATTTTGTTATTTATACTATACTGATATGTGTATATTTGTTCTGTTAAACTTTCGCCCGTCCAATAATTCTCTAAAAAAATAAAACAAAAACATTCTTCTGAAATATAGCACTAATTTGATTTGTAAGGTATTGCAGGGGATCTCAGGTCGACAAACTGATACACAGCAGTATATAAGAATAAATTGATTTTTAAAATCTATATCTTAAAAAAGAATTAAGTATTTTAATATTAATTTCTTAAATATTATTTTATTTAGCAAGCTTTTTTTTTTCTGGGGGGAGGGTGGTTAACCATTTCTTTCATTGAAAGACATCTTTCTAGAGTGCTTGTTTTTTACTTATGTAATGAACTTCTCAAGTTGAAAGTCCCTTCCCACTTGAATACTTCTTCAATTCAGAGTGTGTCATAATTACAGAATAAATATTGTTTAGAGCAAAGCATTTTGTATCTCCTTTTTCTATTTACTTTTGTGAATCAAGAATGGGGACAGTAAAAGTGATTCACTGGAAAAGAAAAGTGGCCAGAAAGGTATTCAGTAAAAGTGATTCACTGGAAAAGAAAAGTGGACAGAAGGTATCACTGAAGGGTTGTACTCAAAAAAATAATAGTGACTGTTTTTAAAATGATCAGTTTTGTAAAGAAAAGTCTCCATGAGTTGTTTTATTTCAACAGATATTTTCTCAATAGTTCTCAACCCTTTTAACTTTGATAGGCATGTATTTAAGATTCATATTTATTTTAACTGTTTCTTGAATAATATATATAAAAATGTGTCTGTGCACACATGCACACAAATATACACGTGTGTTAATTTTAAGCTAATTCCTGACCATTTAATCTAATTTTCCTTTCCAATTTATTTTGTTCTAATTGATGTTGGTTTAATATATTACTATTGAAATATTTGTTGACTACAATTTCTATTAACTAATAACTTTACTTTATAGCTGAGTGGCTTCTGAGGTTAGCACCTCAGTACTATGATCTTCAAAACTTCCCACAGTGTGAGGCAAAACGACAACTTGAAATTCTTCAAGAAAGGCTTGAATCAAGGCAATATCAGGAAGGTTTCTAGAAACTGTGGTGGCTTATGTCACAATATCCTATTATTTATTATGAACTCGCAGAGTATTTGTCACTTTTCCCTTCTTGTACCTATTTTGGTTGTGTAGATATATTGTCATATGTTTTGTACAGTTTTCAAAGATATTGTATATTTATAATAGCTATTAAATCTAGTGATTGAGTTCAAGTCATTATTTGCTTATTATTGTTTTGTAATGAGATTATTCCTATTAAAGATTGTTTACAGTTTTATAGTTCATACTAGACAAGTTGAATTAAATATATATTTAAAGCTTTCCAATAGAATATTGGAATAGAAAATATTTTTTACTTTTTGTTTTATATGAATGTAATGTTTTAATTTTTACATGAGTTAGTGCTCTGGAAATTAAGCGCTTTCTGAAGTACCTATCATTTGATTATAAATCTCAATATTGTATAAAATGAATAAATAGTTTATAAGAGGTTTTTTAATGCTAGTGGAATCATTCCATTAAATTAAATATATATTTATCACTTTCATTATTTATTTGTTGCCTTTCATTCTTTATAAAAGTTTTAAACAGTATTCTGGTTTTAAGATGAATTTATTGTAGAACTGCTATTTTAAAATAAAAAGAAAGACAAACATTAACAAAGCTTATTCTTATTTAGAATCCCCTTCTCATGGATTAGATAGTCAAATTAGCAGGTACTGTGTAAACTAACATTTCCCATTTGCTCGAATGACTTGCTGAAGTTCGCATCTCAAGTACTATTCTCTATTTCTTTCATAATAAGTAGAATGAGAATTGAATTTTAAGCATGAGAACCTTAGGTAAAAATTTAAGTAAAAACCTTAGGTAAAGCTTTAAGTAAAAATCTCATGAGTGGAAGTGGGTGTCAACTGAAAGCTGAAAACTAAAACGTTAACATTCGAATTGGAGGAAAAAACTTTGAACAATATTTGGGGAATATTACATTTCAAGAAGATTAATTTATAATATTTTCTAGCCTAAGTCATAACAGCGATTTTTCGATTTTTTTTTTATTTTATACCTTCCCTCTAAGCCCTCTCCTCCCACTTCTCTTTTTCAGTATAAAACGTATTTAAACTTGAAATAATTTGTTTCATGAAACATTGGATTGTTGCTATTTTGAGATGAGAAAGGTGTGGGGAGTTCTAAACACTGGAAACTAAAAATTACAAATACCTTGGTTAATATTCAATTAAGAAAATCAAGTTTTTGGTTTTACGCCCCTCTCCCCTCTTCTGGTTTGATGCTAGCCATAAATAAACTTGGTGAATTTTACATGAAAAGCTTAAATTTTGAGTTTCCTAAGGACAAAAAATATGATCGATAGAGCGATAACAAACAATTATATTTATGATTTTACACTCATGTAGAACGAGTGGACATTTGGAGCAATGAAAATCACTTCATCAATAATTACCTCAATAGCTGATTTCCATAAAGGAAATCTGCTAAAGAAATATGACAAATGGCATTTTATAAACATGAATAATATTTAATAATTCTTTTTGTGTATCACTTATTCAATTTAAGTTCTTCAATGAAATTGAAGTTCAGGGATACCATGTATTATTTAAAGTATTACTAAAATGTCATGTCCAAAGCTAACATTACCTTCAATACAGTATTTCAAATTTATTATTTTACCTTATTTATATTATAAGGAAAGTGAAACAATATAATTATACCAAATTTTATTTTATTAATAAAAAATATCATGTTAAGTACTCCTTAAAATGTACCACAGTCCCAACTTATACTAAAGGGTCCTCAAAGTAAGTAGAGGCTTTTACAAAAATTTTGTCTGTTGAATTTTGAGGAAAATCCAAGATCGGTGTTACTGATGACATGTTATTTCTATATAGAATGGAAGATACTCTGGTTTTCTTATAACTCATTTCACTTTCTAACGTCTGGGAAACTTCTTTTAAATTTTATGCAAATCGTTTACATAAAAAACTCCACTACCCTGTAATGGCCCAATTACAAATCAAATTTATGAATTTTGATAGTACTATGGGAAGCTGACCTATGTTGTTTCGAATTTGAGGTTTATAATTGCTTTAATGAAAAGGGAGGAATAGGGAACATCATTAACTAAACTACATCCAGGCACCAGATATTTTGCTGAAGAGCTGCAATGCAATTTTATCAAGGCACAATTTTCTTGACTTAAAAGCACTTCTTACACAGATGATATATTGACACATACTATTTCTCACTTATTAAGAACTGTTGAAAGCAATGGTTGAAATTTAAGCTACATGTGTTGCTTCTACACTTTCCAGCACTAGGGAGAAAGTCTGTCCCGCAGGGGCTGCTTAAACAAGCAGATTTTCCATGTGGTAGCACAACACACTAGTGATCTCATCTCTCCACATATTTGGACTGAAAGCCAGAAACTACAAATCACTCGCTTAATATTTGAGTTACGAAAAAATGTATAGAGCAACAATTGTGTAGCATCAATATTTTAACAAGATTGGTTCTAGAACATTTTTCGGCCAGACTCTTAATAATGCAGATATTTGCATTTTTAAATCCCCCCTCTCTAAACCCCCTTATTCCTGGCACAATATCTACCAATAACAAAAATGAGCTTAAGTGTTGATTGAATATAAAGTATGTTATAGGTCAAATAATCATTTTCGAGACGAGAACGTAAAACCATAATTGATGATATCATCACATCAATTTGCATGCATCTCATAGTAAAAGTCTCATGAAAATATTATTTGGTATTCGAGATTAGAATAAAGAGATTCATTTTACAACAGCCTATTGTTATCGTGACATGAGTAGGAGGGGAATTTCTGTAACAATATTTTTAGACGATTAAATTTACAATAAGATTGGATCTATTTAATTTTTCTATCCAACGTATAATAATGGAGATATTTTGAATTTCTAAAATTTCCTCCCGGTAATCCTCCACTCCCCTGCTTCGATTTCAGCTGTTAAGGATCTTGATCTTTAATTTTGGATGAAATGCTTATATATGGAGTTTGATACCAATAAAACAAAAATTTTGACTGCTAAAGCGGTAACAAACAAATTATATCTGTATATATAATTTTGCACGGACCTCATTTTCATTGTCTGCTAGGTAGGATTGATGGACATATGAGGAAGGTTCCAGAAACCACATCATGAGTACCACCTCAGTAGCTGATTTCCCTTAAGGAAAGTCTGCTAAAACGTGTGTGTGTTACTGCCCATTTGGAATTTTCTTTACAAATGATGAAGAGCTTTCACTTTTGCAGGGTGACTGTTTTATATATTATTTTCATACTCTATGCTCCACTTGGTCTCTTGGTGAATGTGTCCAGCAAAAACTGTAGACACTGTTCTAAAAGGTGGGAGTCATTAGAAGTCCTCACATTCAGAATTTAGCAGATTATTTTTTTAAAAGTTTATGTTGCTTGACCAAGACGGAGAGGTACAATAAGGAGGTAAATCGATTTGTAATGTATTGTAGGGCATCTAAAGTTGAGTTTCCAGTCAGGTTTCTTAGGTTTACATATTTAAATGTTACTCATGTTAGTTTGAAGCTTTTTTAATGTTCCGAAGTAATTTAAAAGCTCACCAAGATAGACTATTCTGTTGATGGTTTTAGAACTTCATCAAAATTATTGATTTTCAGAGGGAGTTTTTAATGTTAAAGCAAAGGGGTTTAGTCCTGCCCCTTGCAAATTGATTAGGAATAGGTTCATTATTATGAACACAGTACAAGTTTTAGAACTGACCCTTGAATGGATGTTGCATGGGCCTGTATTCAAGAAACAAAAGTGCAATTTTCTGTCAATAAAATAGCCACATTACAGTCCCAGATATGTTTCTAGAACAGTTTTTTTTTTTAATAATCCTGGAACTAATGCAAACTACCTGAAGTTGTGATAAGCTCCAGGGATGGCGTAAAGTATTCCTTACACGTACTTGAGGCACAAGTGCACGTACATTTATGTATGACAGATACCTACCTGCCTGTTGTTGAGCTCATTTGGATAGTGACTGGTTAACTGCTTTCTTGTTCTTTAGTAAGCCAAAACTAGATGCTACAACACTACTTAAAAATGGGTAAGAGGCAGATTGGTTTCAATGCAATAGATAGATAGCTTTGATTTGTTTTCTACTAGCCTTTAATACAGCTGTTATCTCAATATGTTTCCTGAGATTTGAGTATTTTGTTTTTATTGATATCAATACCCATTCAACCCCAGTAAGGAGCATCTGCTTTTGAAGGATTCACTACTCTGTTCCTTAAGATAATATTTTGTGGAGTATCAATTCGTGGATATGGTACTACTTTCATTATTTCTTCAACTTTCTCTTCTAAGGTTTTTGTTAGTTTACTTTGGTCGCAAATAGAGTAATAGTTTTTAATTGAAAATTTGTTCATGATACATTTATAGGATTATTTTCTCCAGGGGAATGTGCATGAGCTCATCAATTAATAAAACTAAGTTATTTATTAACTAGGTAAGACATTAAAAAGTGCACATTCTCTTTTCTTTTTCTTTTTATGTTGTGCCCTTTGGCTAAACAATTTTCAGCCATTTTCGTTGAATATAGTTTTAACATTTTGATATAATATCATTGGAGAGACTCTTTCTAGGGCAATGAGTGTCCTATTGTAAATCAGGTTCTTTTTCAATTTTAGAGGGTGACATGAGAAAAAGTTAACATCCAACTGGAAAATGTTTCTTTCATTTGAGATTTAAAGTGAAGGCTGTTGTCCTGCATTTTCATTATTTCAACATCTGAGAATAATATTCTATCCTCTTTTGTCCTATTTCTTTTGAAAATTGGATCTTGCATTTTTTGTTAAATATTTTAAAATGTTCTTCAATATTATTTTTATGAACACATATTAACAAATCATCTACATACTCTAAAAAACATTGTATGTGTATATTACTTTTATAACAATTTCCTTAAGAATCTGATTCAAAACATAAAAAGTGTTTTACAATATGTATACATTAGTGTATAATCAATTAAGTGAAGTAACTATCGATTAAACCAGCTGATTCTGCGTACTGTAAGATATCAGCCTGTGGCTTGTTATCAGTCTCAACAAAGCCTGGTTAGAGGAAGGATGTCTCCCTTGGCCATGGCCTGATCTGGTTGGTTTTTTTTAGTCTTAAGTTCATCTCATGGTGAATATGTTCTTTCTTCCCTGTCATTATACTCTTTTAGAGTGGCGAAGTGATGAAAGGCTTTTGGACTAATTCATGTTCACTGCCCTTGGGAAAATAATCCTATAAAAGTGTTATGAACAACTTTCAATTGAAAACTATTACTCAATTTGTGAGCAAAATAACAGACAAAAACTTAGAAGAGAGAGTTGAAGAAATAATGAAAGTAATATCCAATCCAGCAACCGATACAGAGAAATTTATATATTTTAATGCATTTGTATATATTTTAACATAATCTTTTATTAGTTTCTTTAATTATTCGGACAGGTTCTCTAATATGTAGTTCTCTACAATTAGCACCCTTTATTTTGTGTGATGCAATTTTTTCATTTACAATTATTTTATTTGTTTTGTTTTTTTTCTTTGATGTATTAATCAGGTTTGAGGATGACAAGCCAAAAGTAGTAAGGCTTTTACTCTTCCTGTTCAGCCAAAAAATGAAAGAGTAATTCAATATTAATTCTGAATTTTAGTATTTTTATATACTTAGTATATATACTAGAGTATTGTCACTGTAGGCAATGATAGTAGTGCTGAAGTTGAAAGAAGAATAGCACTTCAACAAGCCTTCTGAAGCAAAAGGAGTATAAGTATAGATACCAAAAAAATGTTTGCCGATTCATTTGTATGGAGTTTACTGCTTTACAGGAGCAGAAGTTGGACTCTTCATAAAAGGTAATTTAATAGATTGGAAGGAATAGAAATAAGAATTTGGTGCAGAATCACCAGAACAAATTGAACTAAAAAATGCATAGTGAGAGTTCTAAATGAGGTATATGAAAGTAAAAGTCTTATCAAGGGCATTGAAAAAAAGAGGTTGAAACTTCTTAGGCATATCATTAGACTGTATTTAATCGCGTATTGTACTTGAAGTTGAAATTATTTTTGAAAACATCAAACATGGATTTTGAAATATGAAAAGAGCAGCATCTGAAAGAACCCAAAGTTTGCAACTACTATGTAAAGCCTCCAACATGACAATGGAGGGTATCATTCCAGTTATAAATAAATAAAGCAATAAAAAACTTAAATAATTTATTTTTGGTGGGTCACCACACATATTTTATATTTGTAACACTAAAGTACATGTCACAATAACACATTAAGTATTATGAAATTAAATCTTGGGAGGTATTAAGGAATATTCAATTTTTAAGTAAATTAATTAATTGTGGTTTAATATTCTAAGCTCCCTATAAGTTGAGTAATTCTGAAATGAGAGAATTCTGTTGCACTAAATAATCAAGGATTTAATCTAGCCAACATTCACTAAATTCAATTTTTGTTAAAAATTATTAGGAAAAATAGTGCAAAACAAAGTATCTTTGGAACAATTTTTTTCATATACATGAATATTTATTTTATTTTTTTAATTTTTTACAGTCTTTCTTCAAAAATAGTTTTTACACAATCAACACCCTTTCAAGAAGTAAAACTTTATACATTTCATACAGTCACTCAATTTCTTCTTACTTTTGAAACACAAATATGTTTATCTAAGAATAAACATTATATATATGTATATTATATCATAGTTATAGAGTTAACACAATAAAACAGTCAACAGGTGAGTATAACTATTTCTAATCAAGTTTCAAAAGTACAGACTTATTTCTGCTTCTTTTACTTTTTAGAAACAGTAGGAAGTGTAAGATTCTTGTGTAACAAAGCTCTCAAATTTAAAGAAATAAAACTGTACCTGTTTATCTCATTCACTTACTACAGTCTCTTGTTTCTAATTGATGGAAGGTTTGGTTCCCATTTAAGGAAAAAATGATGAAAGGTGAATCAGAAAATATACACCACTATTTTCCTAGTTGCTAAACTTATGATATAAGTCAAATAGATTAGTTGTGAAATAAAAAATTAAGTAATTATTATTAACTTAAGACATCATAGCAATTCAATTATTAACCTAAAACATTGAAACAAAAAGATATTGGTTAGAAGGTGTTAATCTTCTTTTTTCCATTGTATGTCCTTACATTGTTACACATGACACTTGACTGTTTTTTTAAACATGTAATTTAGGGTACACTAATTTGAAATGTAATTCTGAGATCTGAAAATTTAGTACTCATGGAGGAGTTATGAAATAGATTTTTTAGAAATCTTTTACATAAGAGCCATATGTTCATTCAGTATAGAAGTGTTGCTGAATGAACATAGAACATAGAAGTGTTACAGCAGCCAAAACTCTTTACACTTAAGAAGGGAGTCACCAACAATCCTGAAGTTGATGATGTAATGCCTTCCTAACTAAAATGTCCACTGTTCCACAAAAGTTCAATTTTAGGCAGTTTAGTTCAACTTTAACATTCTGTCCATGAGTAGCACAATCAATTGTTATTGCAAGCTTCTTATTTATACAAATAAATGATAGTAGAATCTTAGTTTAATGGCAGGCTGTAAAAAGTAATTTCTGTTGAAAAAAAAGTAAATTGATTATAATTTTTTCTAAAATTATTTGTTTTAGTATAGGGATTTCTACAATCCTAGAATATGGATTCATCCTTTTTAATATTTCATACAAATTTTCATTTTTTAGTATTCAAGTAATATAAGTGGTTTTACCAGACGTTAATTTTGAATGGGTTTTTATCAGATGTTCTGTGGAAGTTCAAGAATTAGTTTTGGGAGGGGGGAAGGACAGAAAAGGGAGAGGAGTGAAGATAGAGAGACCTAAGGGAGGTGATGGAGCCAAAGAGATATTTTGTGAACCAACAACTGCACAAGACAGATTTAAGATGGCATAAGACAATCTGAGGCCAGGATCAGCAATGGGTGGAATCAATTATCAAGGAATTAAGAGCATTATTTAAATTATAAATGGTTGTCCATATGGACTGGCTGGGGAAACAAAGCTATAAAAATAATAATACTCAGAACAGTCCTTCAAGGTCTAAGGACCTTTAATCTGACAGGTTATCTACTCCTTAGCTGTATAACACATAAAAGATGCAGTTTGGACTTTAAATTGTGCTTTGCATGTCTCATTATCCATTTCACAAACACGCATCAAGGGAAGATAGAAGTACAAAGGTGTTTTCTAATCGCATTATTATAGATAATTCATAGAGTAAGAACATTTTATTTTCTACTTACTAGGTAGTTCTTTTGGTTGCCCTTACCCCTGGGCTTCTCAAGATCCCGTTACCAAAAAATAATGTCAGTAACATTAGTTTTTCTCACATCTATTGCCCCCGCCCTACCATAACCCCCCTTACCTTAAATTTTCCTGTGGAGAAAGCGCCATTTGTGCTAGTTCGAGTCAGCTCTGACACAGACCCTTAGATTTGCTATTGTGCCCATTGACTGTGACTCTTTTATGCACACAAACATAAATAGAAAATTTAGATTCGTTAATTTCATATGCAATTGAATCTTGAGTTCAGTTTTTTTCTTAATATTACATTCACAAAATTTGTCTAAAAGGCTGAAGTTGTCTTTTTAGACCTCTTCCTTGTGTATCCACTCCTGTACAAGAAATATTTTGAAAATCTCACAAGTTCCACTATAAATACAAGAAATAACATATAAACCGCAAATAAAAAAATGTTTACATTTTATTTTTTTGTTATTAAGAATTTATATGAAAATTATTTTTAATTTTATCATGAATTCTGGCAAGTTTTTGATTAACAGTAAATTAAATATCACCAAAGAGGCTCAGGTTAGCCATGTGAGTTAAAGAGTTGGCTTTATTTAATCTCGCATGGTAAACCTAGAGTGGCGAGCTCGATTCCCACCTAGGCAAAAAGGAATTTATGTAGTGACAAACTCATTAAATAAAATCCTTAGTCCTATCCTGGCTAGAAAAGGGTGTTAACCTGCAGATAACCCATCCCAATTAGTCATAGTAGCATAAAGTGGCCGTTAATAAATAAAATATCAACAAAGTTATTTCCCATGTATATTATTTTAGGAAGGTGGAGTATTTTAATGAATTTATGGATATACAAGTAGATATATCTGTAGTGTGAACTAATAAGGACTGTCATGTTGCCATCCCCATTTCCTTCTTGTTATTGTTTCAATCAATTTCATACTCCAATAAAACTTTTGTGAATATTCAATGTTTTACTTACTCCTTTAAGGTAAAACAATAATTTTATAAACACAATTCATTGTGAAATATAGTTGTGTGTGTGTGTGTGTGTGTGTGTGTGTGTCTATATATATATATATATATATATATATATATATATATATATATATATATATATATATATATATATATGTATACTCTTAAAATTTAGAACATCAGTATTCCAAAGCAAAGTTATATGCATATGCTAGCCGAAGAAATGTTTCGGAATGCACCTTCTTCTTGAGTGTAAATGAACTTAATACTTGGCCAATTTTTAATTCTTAATTAATTAATAATTTAGAATAGAACTCTATTTTTTCATAATTAGAATTCTGAGTTAAACAAAAACTTTAATTCAACCAAGAAATCTATTTTAAACCCTTTTAACATATAATGGTTTAAATAAGTTATCTATGAAAATAAAATTGAACTTTATTAATTAATTTTTCTATCACATTATTATTCAATCCATATTACTGATAATAGATTTTTAAAACATTGACCTGACTGTAAACTGAATTAAACCACTTTTATAGAGTTAAGGAAGAGCCGGAAGCTGCTGTATAGCTATTATCTGTTACTTTGGTAGAGTGAGGATACCATTTATTATTTTCAATATAGGTTGCTATTTCGAAGACTTGTATTAAAACTGCTGATTTTAAAAAGGGGCTAATTTTTATTGCTCTCCTCAATTCATCTTGAAATGTATCAAACCTATCTCTCTGACAGTAGAATTGAAAACTTCTACCAAAATGCAGGTCCTAGAGTGCATAAAATGTCCATGAAACTTAGAAATGTAATAACTAGCTTCTATATTTTAGAAAATTTCAAAAGATATAGGAAATACGTTAGAATGAAATAAACAATTTGGTACGATAATTTTGTAACAATAAAAAAAAATAGTTAAAAATATGTAATAATTCTATATATTAATGTATAATTACCCTTAATCATATTATATACCCATGCCTAAGTGAATCTCTGAGAGCAATAGTGTTCAGTAATGATATAGTTTATTTACGATTCATTTGATTTTTATTAGGGGTGGTTAGTTTGAAAAATTGTAAATTATACAAAGAATATACATTTTTTATTCCTTATACCAAATTAATGACTTTTAAGAAGATAGTGTTAAACAAAAATTCTTTTATAGGAAACAAAATTTTCTGGCATTGGGAAAAATTGTAAAACATCAGTAGTACTACTAGTCATTAAGCCTCAGAGTAGATTGTTTTATTTATATATATGTATGTATGTATATATATATATATATATATATATATATATATATATATACATATACATATACATATATATTTAATAAGTTACATTTTGACACTCATACGTATACATGTACATACTCCAACCAGGGAGGAGTGTGGGATAGACTGAATCTTTACGAATCCCTATTTTACTATCCCCTAAACTGTAAAACTGTGTGTGTGTGTGTGGGGGGGGGTAACCCCTAAATTGGGCAGCTGTTACAATAACTCCTGATGAATTTAGTAAAGATATTATATAGTTTTTTAATTATAATTTTTTGTGTAACTAAACATTTGTCATACAATGGAAAAATATGTAATCAAGTTGGATTTAGTTCTTCAAGATACAAGAACACATGAAACATTAAATTTAATCTTTATTTTAAAAATAAATATTTAAATATAAACAACATAAATACTTGTAAATGCAATGGTAACATTCATTTGTCAGGATTTGAAGTATAGAATTTATGGGCTGAGCAACCATAAAAACAACTCCAAATCTATTCCAGTTACACCTAACATCATTTCCATACAGAGGGGTCCAAACAACATGTCAAAAATTTTATCAAGAAATAACTAGAATGAACTTACATTTATATATATATATATATTATTTAATACATTACCAATTATCAATATGCCAATAGGCCAAAAAGTATTCACTTTTTTTCTTTTATATACTTTTTTAATAAAACATATCTATGAAATAATTTCAGACATCAATTTTTGGTAACACATTTCCTAAATGGAAAAATTTATTTGAATCTAGTGTATACAAATAACTGATGAGCAGTTTGTTACTTACATGCATACCTTTATACAATGGATGGAATTGATCTAAAAAATAATAAATGAAATTATTAATTATACGCATTATTAGAATAGAAGAAGAAATAATGCCATTGCTTGTTTAATAATTGTAATATATGCTTTAGTAATACGTAAGGGGACTAAATTTAGAGTAGAACTAATAATGCACCATTAAACAGCTAGTAAATTCTATTTGACAACTAAACCACACATTTATTAAGAGAAATTTGTCAAGGTATAATTGATGTATACATTGTTTCATTATTATGTCCTCAATAGTTAATGATTAAGTATCAAAAAGTGTTCTAATCATCTGTAAATCTCATTTCCACTCATTAAATTTATTTTGCACTGAATTTAATAAATTATGGATAAAAAAATAACCCGAAGTTTATAATAGCATATACCTTGAGCATTCCAATTCATTTGGCACGTTAAATATTGAGCTTGCAAAATTGATAACTGATGCTCACAACCTGTCCTGATTTTTATTTGTTTTCTGATATGTTGGAAAAAACAATCATGATTAAGTTTACATTCATTTGAGTTCTAGTTTATTCAAAAATGAAGATAATGGAAGAAATAATTTTACAACTAATAGCTCAAAACCGAATGTGTCATAGATTCTCTCAATAATTCTTTAATTTATGCCAGGTAACAGAATCCGGAAATTTCAAAGAGCAGTGGATATACATTTATTCTAATTAAAATAAGACTATTGAAATGATATTTTTTGTATATTCCTGACTCAAAACCAACCATAAGAAATTTTTTTAAATAGGCTTAACAAAATTTATGTTTTAGTGAAAATATAATGTAGAGGCAGCTCTATAAATCAGTATTGCATTAATTAATAAAATCTGATTTTGTTATTAAAAGAAGAAAAAAAATATCTTACCTCAAAACATTTCCAATAGATAAATGAATGGGTGGCTGGAGCAACATTAGATGTGATTGCTTTTTTTTCCCCCAGAATATCATTGGCTGTGCCTTGCAGAATGCGAAAGTAATATACAGAATGCTTTCATATTCTTAATATCTGAGACTAACTTATGACAACCAACCAAAAATTTATTGCTACAGCCACCTATACACTTTATTAATTTTAATAAAAAAGAGGCTCTACAAGATTGTATAACTTCACATAACAAAACTTTAGTAAAGCTCAAGGAAAGTCTATTCTTCGCGAAAAGTAATACAGAAAATAATTGCTCCCTAGGAGGGGAATTTCATTTTATTTAAATTATGATTTTGTAAAGGTGTACTAGAATACTACATTTTTTTTTTTGGATTATATTACTTTTATAAATAAAGTTTATTATTTTTAAAAGAAAGCAATATATGAAGGATACATAGACTATTCTGATGAAAACTTTCAAAAGACATTCGGTAAACGAAATTATGAAGTCTGTGGGCTGCACTTCGGCTCCAGAGGAACCCTACCGAAGGACTCAATACTATATGAATTTACTGGACTTTGGCACCAGCTGTTTACCACTCCTCGCTGAGCCTATTGGAATAGACTCACCTGGAATAATAAATAACCACATTTATGGCCGATAATTATATTTAATTTCCATTATTATTTTGATTATATATATTACACTTATTTTATTTTATGGGGGAGGTTTATTCTCAGAAAAGCTGGAGTAAAATCCAAATCAGGTAAAAATCCAACCAATGTGGAGTTTGTAATTGTAACATATGTTAAGGGGAATTTGAAAATGTTTGCATAATAATAATTTATTTTATTATTATTATTTATATATCTTTTATTTTAGTAGATTCATATTATTACACCTCATTTTTACATTTTATTTTCAGAATTTATACAATTATTAACTTAAAAAACTGAAAAATTATTTTTTAGAAATAAATATTGCCCATTTGGAATATCTGGGTGTGTCTTCAGCAACCCGATGTATTTGGGCAGCCCAAACTTTTATTACTCTATTGAGTATTTCAGTAATACTTCATGCTTTATACTTCTCTTTTCTCCAGAAATGACAAAAGTAAAATAAGAATTAAATTGATGTAATAAATTTGCTCTCCCTTTCCTTTCGCCTACTCCCATACTTAAGTATCAAATTAGAAAAATCCTCAAAAATAACTCCTCAGGAATAAAGTTTCCCAGCACTGAAATAATGGTTTTTATATGTTGTTGATTAAAAATACTGCTATTTAAAAAAATTATGGTTGTTTAAATAAAACAAATCTTTGTTATGCCGGTCAGTAATAAGTTTTCCCATTTTTTATTCTGACCTGTTACCCATGCAGAATAAAGAGGGATCTAATGTGATTATTTTAGTCAATGTAAAATAAAATTTAAAATATATAAAGATAGAAATTGTATACTTGTTTGATTTTTCTGTCAATGAGGATTTTCTTAGAAGTAAAACTGATTAAAATATAATATCCCAAAGAGTAATGCCTTTAATCAAAATACTGTCAATTGTCCTTCATTTTAGCTTAGTATTTAAAGTACTTTTCTTGAGAAGTTATGCAACTTTATTCTGTTATAGTCTAAAAGTTAAACCATAATTAAATAAAATAATGAAAGATATTTTCTTCTTATTCAGGACCCAATATTCGTATATGTTCTTCATAGTTTAATGACAAGGGTCACCAATAAAAACACATTTCTTTCCCCGCAAACTTTATTCACATTGCCCTAAATGTTTCGAGGCTTAACCTACCACCTCTTCAGGGACCATTCAGTTCTGAAGTGCTCGTTCCCTCTTACATTTGTTGACAGTCCCTTCCCAGAGTGAAGGTAATTAAAACTGCCTCAACAAGCTCTCCTCAAAAGAGACTGTCTCAATGAATGTAAGAGGGAACAAGCACTTCAGAAATGAATGGTCCCTGAAGAGGTGGTAGGTTAAGCCTCGAAATATGTAGGACAATCTTAATAAAGTTTGCAGGGTAAGAAATGTGTTTTTATTGATAGCCCATGCCATTAAACTATGAAGAACATAAAAGATATTTTCTTCCCCCCCCCCCCCGTCCTAAAATATTTAAAACTCAACTATGTACCCAAGAGATCAAAAAACTTGTGGCGGAACAGGGATAAACATTATGGCTAAATATAATTTATATAATATAATATATGGACTTAAAAAAAGTGAGGAACTCATAAATATTGTATAAAAAGGAATTAATATAAAGAAATAAGAGTAATACCTGATACATTCCCCCTAGAACTGGATAATATACAAAGAAACAATTAATAAGAGCCTCTCTAATGACAATGGCATTATACATAAGGAAGTATTTATACAAATTACCATTTAAAGATAGTACTAAATTTTTATAATAAACAAAAAAAAAATAAAAATATATCTTAAGCAGAGTAACATTCCATCAGCTCATATTTCACAAACACTCAGAACTAGCACTAGTTACTAATATAACCCTTGGTATAATACTGCAAATTCTAATATAACAAACCAATACAAAAATAAGAATTATTAAAATACAATTAGGTATATCTATATAATTTATTATATTGAATAGTATGAGTTTACACTGATAATTTAATTAAAATATAAGAAACCTGGTAGAAAAGTTCGTAAAGTTATATGTGTATTTTCCTTGTACAAAAGATATATTTTATAAAAATTGATATTTTATTTTAAAACCAAACCAGTACTAATTATTATTTAATTTTTTTTTTTTTATTAAAGTCTATAAGCTATTACAAGTGGTAATTATATATTGAATGTATGAGGAAAAAATTTAAGAATACTCTAATTCAAATGCATAACACATTACTTAATTCATCTAGTAGAGAGACCTCCTAAATTAACTTAAGAAAAAATAAAGTATTCTAATTTTCTTTAAGAATGAATTTGAAAATTACAATAAACTGTCATTTTAGAAAGCCAAATATCTTTTGATTAAAATATTTAAAGATGGATCTCACTTCAATGAAACAGGTAAACCTGTCATCTTAAATTTAACAATATTAAAGCATTTATGTTAGACACCTCGAAAGTGCACAGATTTATGACCCACAAAAGTAGCTTTTTAAAATATTTGACAACTCTCTTTATTGAACCAAAGAACCAATTCCATCTTTTGAAAATTAATGAAGAATAATTATCTTTTCTTTAACTTTAAAATCTAATTTCACACACAGCCTCTAATATTTCTGGTTAATATACTCTCATGCTTTGCACATACCTGTGTGTATATAATCAAAATAATATTCCTCTTAAAAAAAAAAGAAAAAAGTAAGCCAAATACTTTATTTAAACAATAATACTGTTAGTAAATTGATTTTATTCCGCATTAATATGAAATATCATATTTAAATTAGTTATTTGAATTTTTAAATCTCACATTTACAAAAAAATAACTAAAAAAATATTCAAAATTGAAAAGGAATTTTTGTGGTAAATAAAATTTTGGATAGTTGACCGCATTACATACAATCAATTTATAATTGAGCCTAGTAGTGAACTGGTTGCCTCTCAAATATCCTTTGTGGACTCTAATCAGTGTTCCATTTAAAAGCTTTTTCATTTAAAACCTAAAAATGTATTCTGTCACTCACACACTGATTGCTTCATGACAACAAATATTCTGTATAACGTAGTGCTATGAGCACCTTTGCTAAGAAGTTAAAAAATCATATATCTCAATTTGTTTCTTAATAAAGGAACAGAGACAAAAACATACAAGAAATATTATATTTAAACCAGTCCATACATAATTGATATTTTTTGAGCTATATTGTGTGGCAACACAAACCATAACAACATTATCAGTTTTAAAATGAGAATATTTGTAATCTAATAGCTACACATTTGAATAGTTAAAAAAATATTAAAGGAAGGCAAATATAAAACTAAAATACGTTGTTTAAAAATATACTTCTTCAATTGAGCTTTTTCATAAATAAAATAAAAGAATAAAAAATGACTTCATTGTAGACTAGAAGTAATCCTTGAAGGGTTAGATGACTTAACAATTTGATGTTGAAGCATCCAGCACAGAGTTTGTTGGGGTGGCAGAAAGGCATGGACTGGGGGGAACAATTAATGAGACTACTTCAGGACTTCGTGATTTATCTCCATCACTATGCACAGCGAAAACTCTATCCTAAAATGAGTTATGGAAAAAAAATAAACAATAGCATCACCAGATATAGGAATAGGTCATCAGATTGGCTACTCACCTGAGATTTCTCAAAACGAAATTTTTTCCAGAGGGACGTGGTCCTCTTTTCTTCTACTGCCTCAATATTAGATGATGAGACATTATAATTTGGATTCGAAAAAGTTAAAATACTTCTTCCTCCAGAATAAATGTATTTTTTCTGCCTCCTAAAAAAATAATTTATATTATTTTCATTCATTAATTTTATATTTGTAACAAATCGATCGCATAATTGGGACTTTTTCTTCCCCTACTACCCTATACTAGCAGTACATTATTTATTTTACTTTAAATTTTAAATGCATATTTCAAGGTAAATTTAGTCTCCAAGAGCCCTGTTAGCTGAATACTTGGAAGCCTCGCAGCCACAGTGCTGAATGTTTCTTACTTTGCGAATGTCTTTCAAAAATTCACTGCTCTATAAAGAAAAGTGCCCTTAATTATGCAATCAAACAAAATTATGGCATCTCCTAGTATATGCAGGAAAATTGTCACCTCTTCATTGATATCTGACAGGCATATGACAGTATGGACAGGCTAAAGTTGGTGGATGCATAACAGTCATTGAGAATACCTAGTAAGTACTACTGATTGATGAGGATTACTAAAAGGGATTTGTCATAAGGTGATTCGAAGCTGATGTCTCTTATGATTTAGAAATTACCTAGGGACTTAAGAGGAGAGCCCTTATCACTTATGTTGACCCTGTGGCAAAAGAGGAAGTGTGACAAAGAAAATGATAAACTGAGGTGGTACCATATATAGAAGATTGACACATCAGCATCAGCAGATACTCTGGAAGAGTTTGCAAGAGCAGTACAAGATTTAAGGCTTGTAATAAGCAATTAATAGGCCAAGAACATAAGAAACTCTAAACAGATCAGAGAGTTTGGTGGTCCTATTAAATTGGGGAAGTATATGTTTCCTAGTTGCAGGCTTATTACCATAGAGGTATAGTTACAGAGAGTAATAGTAGAGAAGCTGATGTAAAAGCCAGAGTGGTTAAACAAACCAGATGCTTTTATGCAAAGCAATAACTTTCTACTTCGAGAGTCTCTTCAGGAAGGCAAAAGTGAAAGTATACCAGACGGTTATTAGACCAACAGTGATATGTGCAATTAACCCTGACTGACCCTTGACTGCTCTAGCCACCTGGAGGCAGGTAGCTGAGTTTGCCAATTTAACATCAATTTGAAAGTATATTTATTATTCTACAGATTAAACAGGAATTGTGCAGTCCTCTTTTCATAGCATTCCATTGTGGAGGTTGACAAGAAATTGCCATAACCATTTCCTATACCTGATTCTTATGTGGATCTGGTTTTACTTAGAACAAAGACAATTGGTTTTATATGATGTAAAAGCTCTTGGATGTGTATGGAAAGTAGTGACTTTAAGTTGTGAAAGTATATTTTAGAATAAATATGATTAATATAGAATATACTTTGGTTTAGCTTGGTAGATACTAAGTATTTCTAAATCCTTTGCTGCATTACTTGGCATGTTTCATTTATTTTTTAGCAGATTTCCCTTAGGGGGGGGGGGAAGAAAGTATCATTATTGATTCAAATTACAACAAAATATTACCTTTGGAATACAATAAGTACAGCTATTACAGCAATGATGAGTAAAGCAATAATCACTCCTGTGACTATCATAGCTGTAGGAGAACTTTCCGGTAATTTACCATCATCAATATTATCTTTGTCTGGAGCAAAAACATCAGTTTTCTTTTGTCTATCTTCTACTACAATCGTAGGAACTGAAAAAGCAACCAATTTAAAATTAGTCACATGGATAATTATTTGCAAGCTATTTTGAACTGCCCAAAACAATATTATGCCATTTATTATTGGATAAAAATTAGTAATATTTACCTGATACTTAATATCACCATTATAAGTACAAATTGAGATGACATGATAAAAGATTATTTTTCATGTAAATGCGTCAATTCAATATGATTTGCCAGATACTTAGCAGCTAAACCAGATACTGACTTAATATAAGAATAATATATGGCCAGGTAGAGTGGTTGAAAACCCAAAAACACACACCCACACACACTCACACATATGAAAAAAAATATACAGATTTTTATTTATTAAGCTTTGGAGGGGAGGGGGGGGGGTTATTGAGTCGTAAATCAAGAATTTGGTGATTCTGATCGTGTTCTACACACCAGAAGTACTCTATAAATATTTTGAATAAATTGAAATATTGAGTATGGTATTGGTCAATAAGTATTGAGTTCTCTAGAAAATATAATCTTTATAACGATGTCCAATTAAACGTATTTGCATGAAACTCACATAGTAAAGGTTGAATGAAAACCATATTTGATATTTTAGCTAAGAATAAGATTTTTCATGGAATAAGATTTTTCATGATGTAACAGCTTAATTGTTAATATGAGATGAATAGGAAAAATGAAACTATCTCGGTTAATATTCAAAATACAGAAAATTCTATAGAACTGCATTTAAAGGAAATTAAATTTGCAATTGTATACAATTTTTCGATCCGACTCATAATAATGGAGAGAATTTTGAATTTTTGATTTACCCCTTCTAAAACCCTTCTCCTATCCCTCTCAATGGCCCAAGCAGCTTTCACAACTGGGTTCAGTAGTTGTCAAACTTGATTTTTAGTTTTACATAGAATATTTGTCAATGACCAAACAATAATTGTGACTTCTAGATCGTTTACAGTCTTGTATTAATATAAAACTTTGAACGGATACAACATTGACCCTACGTAAAATCAATGGACATTTAAAGAACTTTTTCAAGTCTAAGTTCAATATATGTTTGGAATGTAGAACAGTCATTTAAAAAACGACAGTTGTTTTAGGAGACCTCAATTGGAATGCCACTGCCTCTGCACAATGGGACACACACATATATATGCCTTGAAGAATTCTGAATGAATGAGACAAGGCTCTTTTTGCTTTTGTGATGTTTAATTAATTTTAACAAGCGAAGGGAATCAAGACAAGTAACGAGATAAATATTCATTGTTTATTATCCAATACTTTTTTATTTTAATAATACAAAACAAGTAAAGCAATTCTTGTTTTTCCACATAATACTTTTTTTAAAATATTCATAAGGCAACACAATAAAAACCTCTATTTTAAACTAAATGTCCAATATTTATATTTATGCTGTTAATGATAATAAAGTTCTTTAAATTTAATATTTCTCAGTGATATAATGACCTTCACATATTTATATAACAAATTAAAAGGTAGAAGGCCAACAAGAAGAAAAGCTCAAATGATTTTCAAATTACATTATTACACGATTAGGTTCACATCCATTTGATGCTTCACCAGGAGCCAAACTATCAAATCCAGATAGTGAAAGGTCCAATTCCACTATCTAGTCTTTGTGTGTTACCTTGTTTCTCTTGTTTTGCTCCTGATGAGACATCAAATGGAAGTTGGTGAAAATCATTTGGGTATTACTTTTTGTTCAATTTCTTACTTTTAATTTTCTTATATTTCTTTAAAATACTGAGCCAATCCATTCTGGTTTGAAAACTTTCAGTGAAAGGTTTTCCTCATTGGTCTTGACAAAAGGTAGTCAGTCCACTGACAGACTCTGTATATTATATCCTTATTGATATATTGTATGTTGTAGATTGTATGTTTTGCACTTGCCACCTGTATTGTAAGAAGAAATATTCTTGGTTTCATTGTCAACACCGATTTTGGTGTACTCTCTCTGCAATGTAGCTTGATGTTTACATCTGCTTCAGTAGCTTTGTTGCAAAGGAGATATGGTTTTTGCTGAGCAGCTGGCATCCTTCTTACCTGCCTGAGGTAGAAAGTCTTAATTTGTTATAATAGAGTTGGAACAAATATCCCACAGATCTTTCCAAGTAACTTGAGCATAACAGGGTCACATCCTTGGCTGCAACCCTGAAGACGCTGTTTACAGTGTACCTTATACCATAATATTTACATTTAATTTACTGAATAATTCTGAAAACATTGTAACTATTTCTAGAGGTTTATTTTTATCCAAGTGTTTTGAATGCAATTAATCTTGTTCTTCTTATAGTAAAATACAATTTTAGGCTACAACTTGCTTTTCACGTCATTTTACTTCTGATACAACCTTTCTATGCATCACCTTACTTTACTCATGGTATTGTTTGGTCTCTTAGTGAGAGAATATTGAACTTTATCCTAAATGCTTGAAAATGTATGCCTCATTTTTTTAAAGTCTCATTATCTCTATTGAATTTCATGTTTACTTTATTTTGGGACATTATTTAAATGTGTATACTTCTTTTATCCTGTCATTTATGGTGTTTATTATTCATAACATTTAATTTGTGCATGGGTTTTTAAAAATACTATTTTTTTTTTTTTTTTTTTTTTTTTTTTTTTTTTTAGGTTTTCTTGGACCATTGCAGAAGGCAGCGGGGAATCATTGAGACCTGCTTTGGTTCTCTGAAAATCAGCACATGCTGCTTATTGAAACAATTACAATCTTGAGCTTTTATGTATATGATATTATATGCAGGCTCATTAAATTGCTTATCAAAACCTTTATGTAGTTTCTTACTCATGACTCCAGTATATACATTTTTGATGATTCTGTTTATGTTATTGTTATATCCAAGTGACCAAATGTTTTACTCTCCAATTTACAAGTTTGATCCACCTTCATCTATTTGTATCTTATCAATTTTCCTGATCTAATTGAGTTTCTAAATTCCTGTATGGATAAAACAAAATTTATTCCGACACTGACATTACTTTTTTTTTTACTTAACATTCTCATGTAGCAACATGTGTTGTGTTCCAATTTTAGAAATTTGTAAACAGTGTATGGTAAAGACAAATATACATTGTATATGTTGCATATATGTTGTTGTGTTATATATAAATAAACATATAATGTACTAACTAAAAACGCTTGCCTTTCTGGCATTAAGGATTAATACAGAGTGGAAAAGATATATCCACTTACCAGTAGAACACTGAGGATTTGGTATATCAGGACATGCACATATGTAGCCATGGATCCCTTGGTATAGGCAAAGATGGCTGCAGTAACCATTTTCTACTGCACATGGATTCCATCCCTGCTGTTTTGAAGCATTAACAGCTTTGATGTCCTGTATCCTGTGCACGTGACCTCTTAGCAATACCTTTTCCCTGCCAGTGTCAGCATCTGCTCTTTCAATTCCTTTCTCATACCAGGAAGTCCAATAAATATGGTCGCCAAACTAAAATTAAGTAGAACCATTTTAAGAAATATCCTTTTAGGGAATAATCTATTAATGTAGGCTGCTTCGGAAGACCTGGGGCAAGAAAACTTCTCATTTTCATTCTCTAGACTTTTTTTGGATGGCTAAAACATCATTCATCCTTATTATTTGAATATGTAGTGTATACATGTATGCGTAAACTGGCACACAAACACACACAGACAAATGTAAGAGAATTCACAAGCACCTTATGAATATTAATGAAACTCCTTACTTCAGATTTTAGTTTTTTTTCTTAAAAATGTGATCATTAAATAAGGGTATTTTTGTGGACTTATAAAGTCCAAAATATTAGAATTTATATTAGGCTTAATTGAAAAATTATATAATGCCAAAGTTTGTTCATATTTCACCCTTGTTGAGGGATGAGCCAAGTATGAGAAGAAACTGGTTTTGAAATACAATCAGGCCACTTTTATGTATGTAACATTTAAATATGTTTAAATGGAAAATATATTTTACTATATTTATATATTTTTAATTAATACTTCAAAAATAGTTATACAACTTACCAGAGTCAGTCCAAAGGGGTCTTGAGTTTCTGGGACTAACGGTGCCCTGTTTTCACCAGTAAGATCTGCGACTTCTATCTTGCGTTTTAAAGCATCTACCCAATACAATTTTCTTCTTACAGGATCTACAGTAATGCCACTTGGAAGTCCAAGATCCCCATCAATGATAACTCTTCTTTTAGATCCATCTAAGTAAGACCATTCAATCTTAGGGCTGTTTCCCCAATCTGACCAATATAAATACCTGCAAGAAAGAGTTTAAATATTTTTAGTTACAAAAGGCTATTTAATTGGTGAAATTAAACAATAAAATATATAATTTTAACACTTAGTTTTGCCTAATTACAGCTAAGGTCAAGAAATACTATATAAATACTAAGAGAATACAAAATTTAATTTTTAATAGATAATTTCCAAACTCTGAGATATATAGGCTCTGAATATAGGAATGACAACTTGAAATTTTACATTAGTTCCATAAACTGCTTTTTTCATCTTAAATTACAGGTTTGTGCCTAACAAATGAGATTATAGAATTACTGTGTGTCTGTATTTTTCTCTTTTATACATATATTTTTTCTTCTCCAGTTTTTATGTTTAGTTTGTAATCAACAACAACGAACGGACCAGGGGTGATATGCAAGATGCTACAGACAAAGAGGTTGTACATGAGGACTCTGTCGCTTAAGATAGTGTGATGATTTTAACCAGTGTCAGTCTAAGGCCAACATCCTTCGGTTTTAGTAGAAAAAAAAACTTCAACTGCAGGAAGCATTAAGAAATAGTTCTCAGCGGCATCTCTCCTCATTAAAACTCCTACCAAATTATACAATGGTGAATGTACTTCATAACCTTCAACTTCAGGGCCAAGTGTATAAAGAAATAGTTATTTACTGTACTTATCAAAGCTAGACACCTAAAACAACTTGGTAATTGGTACTCAAGCTGGACAAAAAAGAAACTTATATCTAAATGAAAAGATTGACACATCAAATATAGGCTCGTATTATTAAATTATATGTTTAGTAATTTTTATTAATGTTGTGTAAGAGTTATGACTATTGTTTGGGTGTATGTAGCCCACAAAAAAAGTAATATTTATGAGCAATGGTAGTTAAATCGATAATACCAATTTTAAAATAATTTGTTTCCATTGCTGTCTTACCCTTGGTCTGGATATAAAGCTATACTTCGTGGTTCTTCAGTCTTAGTAACAACAATTTTCCTTGAACTGCCATCTAGTCTTGCAACTTCAATTACACTGGTTCCTGTATCTGACCAATAAATGTTATCAGCAATCCAATCAATTGCTATGGTATCAGGTTTACTCATATTCGTTAACACATCCCATGTTTGCATTAAGTTGCTCATGTTGACAGCCCTTGAAATTAACACATTTACTTATTATAAGGTTTAAGTGCTTTATAATTAAAAGAAAGAATAAATATTGCTTCTTAAGTAAATTTGTTCTTTTTTAAACATTTCCATTGCTAATTAGTTTAGGTAAATACTAATTTTAAGGCTAATATGAACATCACGAGACTTAAATAGATTAAATTTCAAGTAGAAGAGTCTTAGAAGATCTACACGAAAATAGAGACTTCAGAATGTTGAGAATTAAAATCCATGAGCCTTTGGAAAACCAAAATGCTTAGTTACAGAACAAAATAGAAATAATTATTGACTGCTAAGACTTAAGAGGTGCTGCCCTAGTATATATTTAATAGATTGTGAGATAGAGCTTTTATAAAAAAAGTTCTGTTTTCAATTTTATAATTATGCTTTTTTTTAATCATTAGCCAGATGAATTGCCCTGCATTCAAAGGAAAACAGATGTACTATAAGAAAGAGCTCTGAAATTTGTTTAATGCTCAGTGGATCTGTGAGACAGGACAAAAATAAAAATGGAATTGGAAACAAATGAGAGTGAATGCTTTGGGAGGAAGGTTGACTTGTATATTTAACAAAAACTTAAGCCAGGTATCTTTCCAAATTTCTCTTACCTGATTTTATTATACAAATAATAATACCTACAAAAAATTAACATTTCACACAAATAATCTAAACATAAAGTTATCCCTGCATTGAAAATAATGAATATATATATATATATATATATATATATATATATATATATATATATATATATTGTTACGTTTTCTTACCAAAACCAGTAATAAACGTTTTTAATAAGAGTTCTTTTGGATTGCAAAATTAAATACTCGCAAGTTTCACAGTTTTTATCACTGCACAATTTATTTCACAATGCACAATACACTTGGTAATTATTCTTAATTACTACTCACTGATTACTAATTACTGATAGCGTCACTGTTCTTCAGATTACACAGTCCAATAATTCACTCACGGCCACTGAAATTCACAGAAAGACGGCACTGCACTGTCCTTTATTTCGCGGCACTGCACTGTCTTAAACACGGCACTAAACTGTTACTTAGAGTCATGGCACAACACAGTTCTTCTTATAAAAACACTTTACCACAATGCACTAAGTCGCACTGGAGCACCGAACAAACATATGAGCACTTGAGAAGAAACTCTGACTCGCTCGTGGATGGCCGGTTCTTTATATAGGGCGTCGGCATACATCAAAGGGGAATTGGCTGGCCCTTCCACGTCTGGACTCGAGGGTCTAATAGGGGCTCAACCCTCTGTCGGCTTCTTTGATCTATCTCGCACTTCCCGAATACGCGACTCTCTCTCTCTCTCTGAAGGATTATTCATGTATTTAATTTTCGCAACAATATATATATATATATATATATATATATATATATATATATATATATAGTTTCACATAATTCAGTAGCAATAGAAAAGTAGATTTGTTATTCAATATAAGCTTGTAAACATCGAGGAAAGGTTTTTCTCAAGAAACATAAGAGTAGGTTTCATGTTTACCTCACTGCTGAGAGCTGTACATCAGTAAAAAATATTAAGCTTTTGTTCCAATGATAATCAACAGCTACAGCTTGCTGAATGTTAGGTGTTGGAAGTGTAACATCCCAATGCTCAGGAGTATCAAGGGATATGCGTACCAAAGCAGTATGAGTCACAAGAAGTAGGTATGCATTGGGTTGTTCAAGGCATGTTTTATTGTCATTCTGCAAAAAAAATAAACCAATGAAGATTACCATTAGCATAAACTTGATTGAAACTTAACATATAATAAAATATTTGTTTATCTCCCTTTAAAATATAGTTTAAGTTAGTCCAGATAGGCACACAACTCCTATAAACCACTTAAAAACTCTTTCCCCTATAACTTGACATTTCAATTTTCTGTAAGAAATTTTCATTAAATTCTCCACTAAGGGAAATTCAATTAGTTTATTTCAGTTGTTCCAAATATTGCTGGTCTCATTAGCCTTATTATTTTTTTTTTTTTGTTTTCTTCTAGTATCCTTTCTTTCTTCTTCACTAATTGGCAAAAAGGACATCTTATAGGCTCTGGGCAGTAGTTTTATTGTTCTCACATTTTAAGTTACAGCCTTGTTTTTGAATGATGATGAGTGCCCCACTGAAGACATTTTTTCATTACTTCACCTATCTCATATTACCTGGTGTACCTGGCTAATGATTTCTTCTCCTCCATAATTCAATAGTTCTGTAGTATGTTGAAAGACCCAGGGTACTTATTATCTTCAAGTGATGCGATTGTTTAGTCCACTTTTGATGTGTGAGTTGACACAACTTACTCAGTATCATTGGATTGGTTAGTCAGATGAGGAGCTGTATGATTAGGGCCTACTTTTAGCAAGTATTTGAAATGCCAGGCTCACTTCACCTTTTGATCTAATTACTCTAAGTGAGAAAATTCTCAAGTTTATATAGTCAGAACTTAGCTAGTTAAATACTAAAATAGATGTTGTAGCAAGAAACTAATCATGTGAGTTTGGTGCCATTAGAAACAACTATTTTCTTTTATGTACTGGTGGAAAGCACCCATGTGTTAATATAATTAAAATCAATTGTATTGAAGTAAGGTTTCGTGGGCTATATATATAGGTTACCACACTTTACTAGCCAGGAGTTTTATTTATTATTGAGCTTGTTATGAGAGCTGACAACCTAAGCCCATGTTTGTCACTTGCACAACTGTTACTGCTAGAAATATCAAGTTTAAAGTTCAATCATATCTAAATGGATAATATCTTTTTTCTGTAATCGTTGAATAATGGTAACATTACTAAACTGAAATGAGTGAAGAAAGTGAAACATTTTGCAATAGAGTGAAGAAAGTGAATTGCCTTCTTAATTACTAATAAGTATAAATTAAAAAATAATTTGAAGTTGGAAATTAAATGCTTTTAAATGTTTCTTAACATTGTAAGAATTTATTTTAACAAAATAAATTGAAATGTGAATGAATTATTGGTGGAAATAATCAATATATTTTAAAATTTAAATATAATAATAATTACCTTCCTTGTTTATAACCTGCACTTGTTTATAACTGCACTACTTCACAATCATCACTAGTTGTTTTATAACTATGCTTATAACCTTTCACAACCATGCTTATAACCTACCAACAACATACCATAATCTTCACAACATCCTAATTTTCTGATCATGTATTACACGATTACAGAAAAAAATTAATATTACACTCGTGACGAAAGTAGAATTTACAACTCTCGTGAAATTACCACACGAGCGAAGCGAGTGTGGGTAAACATTTCACTCGAGTTGTAAAATGATCTACTTTCGTCACTTGTATAATAAATAACTATTGTAAACAAAGCATGAAAACATTACAAATTTAGTTAGTTCAGTTTTGAGTAATATTAGAAAAAAATTTGTAAGAGCACCTTCAAGAGAATTCCTGTTGGGCAAGCACATGAAAAATCTTTTGGTGTTCTTAAACACAAATGACTACAACCCCCATTATTGGAACCACATACATCTGGGATGGCATCTCTCTTCTGAAACATAGAAAAACACACATATTATGAACCAATAAGAAACACAAACATGGGTGTGCACACACCCACACATGACCCAGGACATAGGACTTCCACACACCAATGGATACATTGATTGTCAAACAGTTAATTTTAGAAGTTAGTGGGCCCTATTTTTCATTAGTTATAAGAAGTCAATAATCACCGAGGAGATTTATTACTGTTCAAACTCAGCACTATATCAATTATCATGCATCTCTAATGAGACGGGTCTTTATCCTTTGTCTAGGACATCTCAGATCTAATTTAACCTTGTCAGACTGTTCAAGCTAAAGAGGGATGAATCTTATTATTTTTTGTGTGCCTAGAGTGAAGCCTTGTCTTTAATAATATTAAGCACTTCTTTAAGTCGTACGTTATTCTTATGTGGAAGGCAAGGGGATATCACAGCATAAGGTTCTGACCGTTATTCCTGGAGTGTTCGTGATTTAAAGAACTTCTCTTCACAAAAACATTACTAAGGCATAGAACTAGATATAAACATACCTGAATTCAGCTTTGTATGGTGTATGTAGCCCACATACCTATATTACATTACATTCAATTACCGCTTCTAAGTAGATTACAGTTTCCAACTCAAGACTGTTAACACTAAATTACTAGTTACTACAGAACTTGGAGAACATGAACACCTGTCCCTCATAACTTGTGTGTTTCTAGCTATGATTCTCTAAATCTTACCCCAGCCTCTACAACGAGGTCAGTTTAGGGCTACAAAATTATTCGACGCCTACCTGGGACCGTGAATGTTGTCTTTTTTTGACTACTTTCTTCAAGTGGGACTTGCAAGTATGCTGATTTAATATCAGTTGATGAATACATTTGACATCTCTTAATCTTTCTATGATATGACTCTCGTAAGGCAAAGGATGTGTGACTCGCTTCATAACCATATTAAGTTTGCGATAGTCCACACAGAACCGGTAACTGCCATCTGGCTTACAGACATACAACGAGGTTATTAAGGTGAGGCAACATTAGGAAGTCAATCACTTTTACTTTTACATTCAGCTCAACTTGGAGGTTTGTAGAACCAAGTGCATCTCTAGGTGTCCCACCTGCAAGTGCGAGGTTTATTTTCCCTGGATTCATATAGACTTCTGTCTTCCAAAACTCTTCAAAGGTTTTGCTATCCATCAAAGATCCTGAAGGTCCTTAATTCAGAAGACCAAGCAATTTAAAACCCATAAAATTTTCCTTGAGATAAGATCTTTTATCTGTAGCTCTTATACTTATGAGAGGTTTATCTTCACTGGCAAATAGTCTTTAACCACTCCTGCCAATTTGAAGAGTCACAATAGGACTTGAGGGGTTGGTATGAGCCTCGCCCTACTTTGCTCGACCCCCCCCCCCCATCCTTTTACCTTACTCCTTCCACATGAACATTCCTCCTTTAGTCTTTCTTTTCTTGCCTGCAGTTCTTGAAGCCGTGTCCTGACTAGCCATAGTTCCTATATTTCCTAGCAACACAGTCCATTGAATAATGTCCCTCTCGATAACACATGAACATCTAATTGATTTCCGGACTTCCTTTACCTCAGCTTCATTGGCCTGAAATCTTGTATTAGTTAGTCTTCTAGTGGATGGGTGGTATGATAGATCCATTTCGCAATTTCAAGTTGACGACCAGGTCAAACTAGCTCTCCAACAGCTTGGATGTCGTATAGAGCTAACCAATCTACACAGAAAGGCAGAACATTTTTTTGAAGAATATTCATCATTTATACTTCTGATGGCACTCTGGGCAACCTGTGAAAATAGTTGATGATTACTGTGCAGTAAACTCCAATGGACTCATTAGGACCTTGAGTGTGTCTCTTAATTTCTTCCCTAATCGATCCTCAAAACCAATTCGTTCAAACCCTAACTTTAGTTCATACACTAACTCCAACCAAGTACTGAGCATCTTCTCCAATGACTTTACCAAGATAAGAGTGGGTCCTTGAAACAAATCGTAAGACAAGCTATATAAGTCCTCTTCTGTTAAATTCCTAGCATGGCGTAGTTCTTCTACTATTTCTCGAAAAGTGTTAATGCTAAGTCCTTCGCCATCACCAGAAATAAAACGCCTCTATCTTTTACTGGAATTTGAGATTTCTTTATAACTACCATTCTGGAGTCTCTGGTGTTTCTAGAATCAGTTTTCTTTACTGTGCCGATGCCTCACCATCTTCAGACTCTCTCTCTAAAGTTTCCTTAACTCAGCCATATAATTCCAAATATTGCCCCAAAAAGCCTGATTTCTGTTTGCTACTTTCATCATCCTTTATATTAATGCAGGATATCTTATTTATTAAGTGCACCTCAGGTTCAGTTTCTCAAGGTTCTCCTGACAGAGCTTTAGTTTAGTGGCTGGATCAGCCACATTGGGAGAAAATAGCTTTCCCTCCATTTCCCCATATTGGGTGCCACTAATGTTACCTCATAAATGGGTAACACAACTGCCCTGATCAGAGGAATTACCTCTCTTTTATATAAATAGAATCACATAATCAAATATACAACAAAATAAATAAATATATAGTGGGGCCCATGTTGTTTGTTTCCCAGGTAACAATGAAACCAAATGTTTTACAGACAAATAATTTTATTTTCAGTAACGAACAAACTAAACTTGTACTTTCAGTATAATAAGATAATTGAAGTGAGTCTGGTGCTCAACGAGTATGTTCTCCATCCCTTCTACTCTCTGTACCTTATGAGTACAACTTAGAGCAAACTTAAATCACATTAATCCGCCAAAGCGCTTTGAAGCAAATTGTCAGAAGAACTCAAGGTGGACGCTTCTATCAGCACATTTACTTGTCGCGGCGATTGCCTCTTGTTTCCATCACTCTCACTCAGCCGGCCCTGCACAG
Organism: Riptortus pedestris; assembly: GCA_019009955.1. Classification (NCBI taxonomy): domain Eukaryota; kingdom Metazoa; phylum Arthropoda; class Insecta; order Hemiptera; family Alydidae; genus Riptortus; species Riptortus pedestris. Next base: position 131,513,793 of record CM032229.1, on the reverse strand, counting down.
GACTCCCCTCCCTGTCTCTTTCTCTGTCCCTGTCTTCGACAACAATTGAAATGGGCCGTAACAATATATAAACTCAGAACTCTAACTTTGCTTTAAAAAGTATCTAGTTTAGATAAAATGTGTAATTCCGTAAAATAATATTCTTAATTATTCAAAATGTGGAGAAACAAAACTTGAATTAGGAATGACATAATCAAGTTAAACAAAGGTCTTCATTCCTAGTAGCAAAATATCTGATAGGCATGAAACTGGAAACATGTGATAACTTTCAATAGAAGTTTCTTTCATTAAAACTATGATTAATTAAGTTTTCATATTAAAAAGAATGGACAGATAAATTTCAGTAAAAGAAAATTCAACTGGTAAAGAGTGCTACATTTTTGAATATTGACATTACATCTGCAAGCTATGCCGCCAGTTAACAGTGAGTCCTAAGGAAGAGGCTAACAAAGAAATGATTTCCTGATATCTTCTGTATGAGACTATATAATAGACATCAGGAAAAGTACGGAGACAATCATTATTAGACAGTCATCTCTCTGTTGCTTGCATAAGCTGACTAATGATGGTTGAATACAAAATACAACTTTAATTTATTATTTGAATAATGTGTAACTAAAAATAATAAATAAAAATTAAAGTAATGTACATACATAAACAGTCCTGATATCCATGAGGCCATCAAGATCTTTTACTATTTCAGTATCATTTGAACCATTTTTATAAGAACGATGTATTGCCTTTGTAACCCAATCAGTCCAGTAAATATTATCTCCAAATACTACTAATGCATAAGGGTGTTGAAGATTACTTAATAAAATGGTTCTATTACTTGTATCAGCAAGTAAGGCAGTTTCAATTGTTCTGAGCTTAGCATCTGTCCAGTATAGACGATCTCTATAAAATGCTAAGCCATTAGGCCAACCCACTTTATCAGATATCAGTGTCATTCTGCAAAACAAATTTAAAAAATCAAGAAATTAGCAAGTCTTAGAGATTATAAATTCTAGAAAGATAAAATTATTTTCTTATTTTTTAAGAATTCTCATAAATGTTTAATAGAAATTTGATCTTCAGCCATTGAGATTGTACTCATGAAGGGAGTTATGAAACATTTCTTTAGATGTCCATTGATCATATCTACGGATGACGAAAATGAGTTCTGTTCAAAAATGTAATATATATATATATATATATATATATATATATTATATATATATATATATATATATAATTTTATTGTAATACGTACATTTTTTGAGCTCCTGGATATGTTTGAAAAATGTAACGTTTAATGTGAACTTGCTATGCGAGAATCTACAGTATGCTGAAGAATTAACAAGCGTCCTTCAATTATTTTGAAGGAAATGGTGAAAAAACATTTTTTCTTTTTGGAATACAATGTGCTTGATGACTTGTAAGCAGGAGGAGAAATTTCACAGAATTTAGCATTCTGCAGCCACAGAGAGGTCAGACAGTCTGCACCCGGAGAGGACTGGCCAGCCTCATGTACTCCATCTGCTCAGAAAATGAGTAATTTTTGGTGTCAGAGTTTTTACACAAGTGCAGTGGTAGTATACCACTTTTTTCTCTCTTTTCTAAATCAAATTGGGTGTGCAGACTTAAAAAAATATTTGGTGAGCTCAAAAATTTGTATTTGTAAATTAACTTTAAAAAATTAAATCTGTTCCAGGACCTGCAATGGATTTTATATATATATATATATATATATACATATATATCTATATATATATATATAAAATTGTAACCTCTGTCTGTACATTGATTTTTTTCGCGAAATTTCACGATAACTTTTCGTTTCACATGTCATAGACACCATATCTGCATTTTGTTTCTTTCGTGTATGTTTGTTTGTTTGTTTGTTTGTTTGTTTGTTTGTTACCTTTTCACGCATAAACGGCTGAACCGAATTTTATGAAACTTAGTATGTATATTACTACTAACCCAACTTAGACTTTAGGCTATATTAATTTTCTCTGAGACGAACAAGAGTGGGGGTTATAAGGGAAGCCTGAAATTAAAAATAGCGATATTTCGTTTTCTATTGGTTTTTCGGCAAATATGCACATAATAAAAGTTGTTTATTTTGTGATTTAGAGTAACTTTTATTATATGCACTTTTGCCGTTTACGGAAGTATAAATGAGTTATACGCTAAAAACTATTGCGGGAGTCCACAATTTTATTTGGCACAAAAGACTCAACCGAACTAAATCAAACTCGCTATGTGAATTAATACCAACGATTTCCTTATACTAAGCCATACTAACATTTCTAGGGACGGGCAGGAGTGGGGGTTATAAGGGAGGCCTGAAATTAAAAATAGCGATATTTCGTTTCCTATTGCTTTTTCAGAAAATATGCGCATAACAAAGTTGTTTATTTTTTTATTTAGAGTAACGTTTGTTATATGAACTTTTGCCGTATACCTAAGTATAAATGAGTTATACGTTAAAACTTTAGCGGGCACTAACGGCTGAACTGAACTTAACAAAACTCGGTCAATTAGCATTAATTCTTCCATGATTATGAGTTATATTAAAATTTTTAGGTTCGAACGGGAGGGGGGTTATAAGGGAGGCCTGAAAAAAAATTCACCATATTTACATGTATGAGACGGGAAATATAAAAATATCGAAGACTGTGAAGAATTATCGAACAAATAATTCTATTATTAGCAAATCACCGGCAACAACGGGTATCAATCTTAAACACTGGGACGGGTAAATGTCAAAGTATTGTGCAATGTAAAGCCTGCTAAAAAATACCATCACCATTCAGCCTCAAATGAATTCCCGGGCGAAGCCGGGTATCTGAGCTAGTATATCTATATGTTAGTAAAGGATGGTAGGGTAACGGCTATAAAAGTTCATAATCCTTTAGATAGATGAGTTTATTTTTGCAAACAGTTTTGGGCACCGTTAGTACCCTTCTTCAGAGAAATCATGGAGGAAGAGCAGGGAACAAAAAAGTAATGCACTGAGTGAAAGCAATATCTTGAATGACATTCAATTCAAAATGTGACTTTTTCTTCTTTTTTTTTAAGTCACCATGAGGAGCTATAAATTGACAGCCTGATATATTTATATTTGTTAAATGTAAAATGCAAAATTTGAAGAAGAGATATCAACTATAGAAATTTATTGTTCATGTAATGAACACATCTGATTCCAAGGAAATTAAACATCTTAAAAATGTGTTCGTCTTAAGGTAGCCAAGGATACAAATGCCAAAAACAAGCCTCGCCCTGTAGAACTCTCTTGATTATAGGCCCCAACTGGGTACGGGCTCTTTGTCTCTCTTCTTCATATTTTTAATCATGGAAAGCTCCTCATCTTTCATTTGCAGCAGGAAGGATGAAAAATGAAGACTTCATCATCAATGAAAATCCTATTTACCATTTGAGCTGTTGATATAAGTTGAGATATGGCAAACTTAAAATTGAATGCTCCGAATCTCTTTTGGGTGAGATGATTTTTCAATATATATATTAATTTATATCATATAATTATTAATAACTTAAATGCTAATCAGAGTTGGGCAGTAGTTAACTAATTTCAGTAGTTAACTACATTTTAACTACTAACTACAAGTAGTTAACTAATTGAGCAATTAATAACTACTAGTTAGTACTTAAAATGTAGTTAACTACTTCTTTTAACTACAATAATTGTAGTTATTCTTTTAACTACTAACTACTAGTTAAAAAAAGTAGTTATTCTTTTAACTACTAACTACTAGTTAAAAAAAGTAGTTAGAATTTTAACTACTAACTACTAGTTGGTAGTTAACTAAAAAAAATAGTCAATTACCAGGATAGTTAACTACTATTGTAATTAACTACTGTATCAGTGAGTCAACTACAAATTCAACTATCAGTTTACTGAACTCTCAGACAAATTCTGAGGTGGTCCTTGTGGAGGGGAGGGGATCTCTTGTCAAGAAAAAGTCCCCTCGTATAATAACAGTAATAATAAGGTGGGGGAAGTTTTAAGCAGGATTAATTACAGGAGAGATATCGGTATGATTTGCAAATACATAGGCAAAATGTCCATATCAACTAAGAGTGTACCTTAATCCCGTTGAAGAGAACAATTCATGTACTAATGGTATTTAATGTTTTGTATTTTTAAAGTATACCACTTTTGTTTAGTATTGGTATCATGTTTCTGAAAATGAAATAACCAAAAACACTTTAGCGAGCGCTTAAATAACCACACACACAGCAGTAAGATTATACATGCAAAGTGTTGGCTAATAACTGACCAAACCTCATGAATCCCCCCTAAAAACTATACACACACACTCTCTCTCTCTCACACACACACGCACACACACACACACACACACACATGCACACACACAAATAATAATTAATCAGCGTAGTAATTTAATTTAGGCTTGTTTTCACCTCATGTGAACTATGAAGTGTACCTGACAAGACACCAATTATTATTTTAGTATTTTATTGGCATACTAATTTATGGTTTAACTGAGCCCGTAGGTTTAGTCTCCCCCTGCTATAAAGTCTGTAGTTAAACTGTCTCAGAAGATATTAAACACTAAAACATTCAGCAGTAAAATTGTGTTGCAATATTGTTTTGATTAATATCGCTATGCCAAATTAAAAAAAAAAAGGGAAAAAATAAAAAGTAGTTAGTAGTTAGTAATCGTAACTACCAACTACTTTTGTAATTAACTAATTTTGTAGTTAACTACTTTTGTAGTTAACTACAAAAGTAATTAAACATTTTTAACTACTAACTAGTAGTTAGAAACATGTAGTTAACTACAAAATTAATTAACTACAACAGTAGTTATTAGTTGTAACTACTTTCTGCCAAAGTTATTGTAGTTAGTAGTTGTAGTTAAAATTACATTTTGCCCAACTCTGATGCTAATGCATATATTATCACCATCTGGTTCCCCACTTGTAAACCTGAGATAATTGAAAATATATTTTGAATGTTATTACATTATTTAGAACATTTTTGATTATAAATAAATACCAATTTGTCTGCACAAAGAGTTCTCAATAATTCTTTTAAATAAATCTTTATTAATTAAATAATCTGGTGCTAATTAAAGTTACCAAGCATAGATTTGATTATTCGTGAATTTTTTATTTAAATAAAACTAATAATATTCTTAGTGGTCTATAAAACCCACTTATTAAGTGTCTAGAGTTAGAATTTCTTAATAATTTATTTAATTATTAATTTTTGTATTATGAGCATAAGCTAAATATTTTGTTGGTTACGTTAAGTGAACCTTATTTTTTGTCTATAATGACATTTACTCAAGGGTAGTAATATATATATATAATATAGTTTCGAAGGAACTTAATTTTTTATAAGTTCTGGGTAGGATCGATGGAGATTTGAAGACCTCAATAGGTGATTTCCTTTATGAGCAATCTACTAAAAATGTAAATAACTAGAATTTAGTTTTTATTTGTTGTATTTACAAGCAATTCTTGGTAATTGTTTACACGAACAGGTAAGTCTGATTTCCGTGGGGATGAAGAGGGTATAAGGACATGCAGTGGTTTCTCATTGTCTACTGCATCAGACCACCCAACAATAAAAGCTAAAAACTATTTTATTTATTTAAACCTTTATAGGGTAAGAACCGCTATAGCGGCCACCTACCGCTTTCTTTCAAACTCGGACTGGGAGTACTGATAATAGTTTCAAGGGTGTCCCCTTGATGTCAGGAGAATATGAGGAATTATTCCTTAATGCTCACCCTCTGGAGCTGAGATCCCCCCTTCCTGGCCACAAAATCGGCTCTTGCCCATTCCAGGTAACTGCTCAATTTGCACTGATTTCGATGCTCACAGTGCATTACTTGTTGTCTCCTACATTCTTCTGCTTTTACTCCAGATGAAAGGAATGTAATACTTTACTAAGATATTCTTGATCATGCTTCAGTAAATCGATATATATATAAAATTGTAACCTCTGTCTGTACATTGATTTTTTTCTCGAAATTTCACGATAACTTTTCGTTTCACATGTCACAGACACCATAACTGCATTTTGTTTCTTTGGTGTCTGTTTGTTTGTTTGTTTGTTTATTTGTTTGTTTGTTTGTTACCTTTTCACGCATAAACGGTTGAACCGAATTTTATGAAACTTGGTATTTATATTACTACTAGCCCAACTTAGACTTTAGGCTATATTAATATCCTCTGAGATGAACAGGAGTGGGGGTTATAGGGGAAGCCAGAAATTAAAAATAGCGATATTTCGTTTCCTATTGGTTTTACGGCACATTTGAACATAACAAAAGTTGTTTAATTTGTTATTTAGAGTAACTTTTATTATATACACTTTTTTCGTATACCGAATTTTAAACGAGACATACGCTAAAACCTATAGCGGAAGTGAACAATTTTATTTGGGACAAAAGACCCAACCGAAATAAATAAAACTCGGTATATGTATTAGCACTAACGCTTTCATTATAACAAGCCATACCAACATTTCTACGGACGGGCAGGAGTGGGGGTTATAAGGGAAGCAAGAAATTAAAAATAGCGATATTTCGTTTCCTATTCGTTTTTCGGCAAATATGAACATAAAGAAAGTTGTTTATTTTGTTATTTAGAGTAACTTTTGTTATATACACTTTTTTCGTATACCGAATTATAAACGAGATATACGCTAAAACCTATAGCGTAAGTGAACAATTTTATTTGGGACAAAAGACCCAACCGAAATAAATAAAACTCGGTTTGTGTATTAGCACTAACGCTTTCATTATAACAAGCCATACCAACATTTCTAAGGACGGGCAGGAGTGGGGGTTGTAAGGGAGGCCTGAATTTAAAAATAGCGGTATTTTGTTCTCTATTCGTTTTTCAGCAAATATGAACATAACCAAAGTTGTTTATTTTGTTATTTAGAGAAACTTTTTTTTATATACACTATCATCGTATACCGAAGTATAAAGGCGTTATACGCTAAATATTATAGCGGGAGACCACAATTTTATTTGGCACAAAAGACTCAACCGAACTAAACCAAACTCGGTATGTGAATTAGCACTAACGCCTTCCTTATAATAAGCCATACTAACATTTCTAGGAACGGGCAGGAGTGCGGGTTATAAGGAAGGCCTGAAATTAATAATAGTGGTATTTTGTTTCCTATTGCATTTTCGGCAAATATGCACATAACAAAACTTGTTTATTTTGTTATTTAGAGAAACTTTTTTTTATATACACTATTGTCGTATACCAAAGTTTAATTGCGTTATACGCTAAAAATTATAGCGGGAGTCAACAATATGGAGGACAGTAAAGACTTACATAAAAAATTAATTTTATTATTAACAAATGCCAACAACGGGTATTAACCCTAAACACTGGGACGGGTAAATGTCAAAATATTGTGCAAAGTAAAGCCTTGCCAAAAAAATTCCATCACCATTCAGCCTCAAATCAATTCCCGGGCGAAGCCGGGTATCTGAGCTAGTATAAATTAATAATGTTTTGTCGCAAGCTTATGCGCATGAGTTTTTAAATAAATACTGCTCTGCCCTTCCATTTTTGCAATTTTACTGAATAGAATATCAGGAGTATTTATTTTTCATTTGCTTATAGTATTTTTTTTTTTTTTTATGATGCTTACAAGTTAAACAATCAAATTTGACATTATAAGTAAATTGTATTTTATACCAATTTAGTATTCTCAAATATGTTTATTAGAGTGATAACAAGCATTGCATGTCTTGGCTGAAACAGAAAAGAGCAGGTAATTGAAACATTTTATAGAAAAATATTTCCTGAAACAATTCAGTTGTAAACAGAAAGGACAGGAACAGGTAATGAGCCGAGCCACTAACCTGCCGGGGGAGGAGACAGGTAGAATTCTGGTGTCCGTCAGCCGATAATCCCCGGGTAGGCCGACCCCTTAATGGACCACTATAATGGCCACTCCAATAACTTATTCTCCATTTTTTTTTTAAACTATTCTGTTATTATTAATAGTCATTTATAGACTCCCTAACATCGTTTTTAGGGAAATATAATTTTTCTGATAGCCAGCGAAATGTGGCCTATAAAGGGTTAAACCATAAACTGAACAAACTCCTTGAAATCAAATCAAAATTCCTTATAGAGCCTGATTGAAAGACATATATATATATATATATATATATATATATATATATATATATATATATATATATTGCGCGCGCACACACACACACACACATACAAACACTGTCTTAACAATCTAGCGGCCTCAATTTTTGTTAGACCATTACCAAACTCGATATTTATATGTTCTATTAAAAATATAGATCAAGTTCATTAACTGCTGAATTGGGACCTGGGAAAGGGGGAGTTAGCACTGTTCTAATAAAAAATTCAAAATATCTCTGTTATTTTGAGTTTGATCAAAAAATGTTATATAGTAAATCTTGTTAATCATTTAATGTTCTAGAATTTTTTTTTGTATATATATTTTTTCTCTAATTTGAATATTAAATGAGTTATTTGCATCTTCTGTTTTTATTCTTCAATTATACCCCACTCCTACTCATGGGATTTTCACTTATTGCAGTTGTATCGGTAAACATCTCATGTTCTACTTGAATTAGAAGTTGTGGTTACATAGGCTTCTTATTAGTGGAGAAAAAGAAAATCAAATTTGAAATGACATCAGCATACCATTCCTGAACAAGGGAAAACTGCTCAGTTTACGCAGCATCTACATTATGGATATTTTATTTACATAGTTTGTCATTCTAATTTTTTATTTCTCATTAAACCAACATCCTCATTTTATAGAAGATAAATTCACAAATATATATGCACACACAATTTTGAAGGAAGAACAAAGGGTTAAATAACAAATTTAACATAAGGATTTAACAGAAGATCCAAATGTAAAAATATTGAGGTTAAACTCTAGTATATCATTATCAGTAACCAACAACTCATTAAGTCAGGAACACTGGAAATAATTGATCAAGAGAAAGAAAACAAAAGAAAATTTCAAAAGAACAAGGACACTACTTACTTACTCAATATTTTAAATAGTTAAAAATGAGCAATATTGGCTATTTTGTGAAGGCCTTACAAAATGAAAAATAAAGAATTAAATTTAGTGTCAAACATAGTATTATAAAAGTCAAAGTAGTGCAGTCTCATACTTAACTAGGACAATAGATGCCACCAAAAACCGTAGATATAGTGCCAGGTGATCGACAGTATTTAAAATATAAAAAAAAAGTTTGTCATGCAGAGGATGTACAAACTAAGCAGATTTCCCAACTGCTGAAATGACACAAAGATATCATTTGCACATGCGACTTTAGATTTTTCCCTTAGTAAGATACCTATACAAGTACCCCGTATACGTATACAAGTCTTAAAATTGATTCTAAACATGAAATGTTTTTAAGTCATCAAAAATCAATAAAATAAAGTAACAAGCATGTTTATAAAAGTAGCTTTTCTCACTAACATTAGCTGTACTACAAATACTTTCTTACCTATTACGCCCATCCATGTTGGCTTGCTCAATACGAGGTTGGTTTCCCCAATCAGTCCAAAAAATGAGGCCCATTTCATAATTTAGTGTTATTGCTCTCGGACTATCTAAATGGTTCCATACCAAAACCTTCCGGTTGTTCTTATTATTTATTGCACACACTTGAATACTATTTGTACCAGCATCAGTCCAATAAAGCTATAAAGATACAAAAGAAACAGAAGAAGAAAATTATAATATTATAACAGAACAACAAGTCTATTATTCTAGCTTGATAAATAAAATATAAAATGATATAAATTGATTGATAAAACAATTCATACATCAGATAAATTGATTAATAAAACAGTTCATACATCAGATGGCCAACCTGAATTAACTTTCAAGTTTCACTAAGTAGGCATATTTTAATTTTGGGATTGGCATATCCAACTCACTGAGATGATCAGAGTTGAATTTTTTCATTATAATAAATTTTCTGTAGCAGTATGATTTTACTAATGCATTGGAATTAGACCTTTATCCTCATCTGGTGCTTTCTCACAATTTTAAGGTAATAAGGTTTACTCAAATAAAAAAGATATGAACTTTGGTTGAATCATACCAAGTTAATTAAGACAATGTGAGTTTGAACCTGTGCATGGAACATTCTTTGACTGAGTTATGCATTGGATTCATTGCCAGTTGTATATCTGTTTTCCGCTTAGGCTACTCAAGCATAGCTATTCAAGAAGTACTTTAAAAAATGTGGCCAATGCCGCTGCCGATAGGATTTAGCTGTGTGCACCCAGTCCCTTCGATAAAAGCAGACTCTGAGATTAGGCCGTCCAGTTGTGGACAAGCGACTCGGCTCTAACAGTAAGACATAAAGTAGAGAATTGTTTACACTCCCAATTTGTACTTCAATTTTTATTTTGGTTTATTTATTTACCAAAGGACTCGAGTAAAGTTCATAATGTTCGAGATCAAGGCCAGGATATACATGAGATATATGAATCTTTTTTTAGAAATGGCATCAGACCCAAGTGAGGAGTTACTGTTCAAAACGACGCCTCCCAACGCTTTTTGCTTCAGAATCTGTGATGAGTATCCAATGTTTGCCAAAATGGCCCTAAATGTTTCTCTCTCGGTCCCAACTTCTGCGAAACAGGATTCTCAACCTATGTAGCAATGAAAACAAAATACCTTAATAGATTGGACGCTGAATCTGATATGAGACTCTTATATCAAACCTGATATCAGCCAATTGGTGAAAAATAAAAAAAAACAGTTTTCTTCTATTAGATTTTTTTTAATCTCTTCTATTATTATATTTGGTATGTAATAAGAACTGTTACATTGTAGTCGTATACAAAGACATACATAAAGACATTTTTGTTTTATTTTAAGGTTCCATCAAGTATTTCGTTTTCTAAAAGGGTTCCATCACTAAAAATGTTTGAGAACCACTGTTATAAAGGAATATAAAGCCATTCTGAATGAGCCATTTGGAATAGAGGTGTAAGGCTTGCACAATAGGACTGCAGTGCCCTCCTTGACAGGCAGAGGGGAAAGCCATGAGGTATCTAATCCAAGTACTGGGCAAAAAAAAAATTACAAAATCAAAAAGGAGTACCAAGCAATGAGTTATCAGATGTAAGTGTGATAAACGTCTATTCAACAAACATTCAAAGTTAAAGAAAATTAGACACTTTTTTTAAATAGAGTGGAAGCTCATTGCACTTATTAATACTAAATATAATCTGGAAAACAAAATATTTTAAACATATAGAAAAGACTGAAGCAAGAGAGTTCTGGTTTATCAGGAATGCAACCAGAAGATTTAACATGAATTCCTGAAATTCCAGCCTTTGGTGGGGTAACTGGGGTAATGGTAAATCTGTGACAACTTTTGCAGGACTGACTAGGATAGAAGGCTATGGGGAACCACAGTCCGATAATTTTCCCTTGTTACCACCATGAGAATTCCATAGAATAATGATACTGTTAAATAAAAAAGTATAAATAATAATAAATACCCTGTTGGAAAAATAAAAATAAATGACTGATAAAAAAAGTGTGCAAAACTCAGAGAAACAATTACAAGAAAAGGAAACCTCCTGTGGTATAAATGACGTGTGAATGAAAAATAATGAAAGTTTGCATAACAATTAGGATCTGGTGAGCTCAGATAACAAAAGAAATGGACAAGTGAACACATTGAAAGGAAAGAAAAATATTATAATACATTTATCTTACATCTACATCAATTGCACCAAGAAAAAACAGCAAGATGGGTGGGAGGCAGGAATAATGGTAAAAGGACATATTTGGATATTCCCACCAATCTCTGCTAATAGACAATCCCAGCATGTATTGTCAGGATAGATTCCCACAGAGCAGGAGAACAGGTCTTGGCCAATAATTGTATAAGATGTACAGGAAGCACGGAAACTGACCAGTCACCACTAGAGTTCTATAAAGGAATGTAACCACTCTCCAATAATAGACAATTTCAGCCTGTTTCGTCTAGGAGGAAGGATTCACACAAAGCAGGAGAGAAAGTACTTGTGATACAACCAAATACCAAGTATCGGGATGTAAATACTCTGAAACAACGGCACTAAAAACCGGATTACTATATTGTGAAACAGGCACCAAATTCAAACTACAAACAGGCTGAAGTGGTTTAAGTTCAAATCATACAACATATGACAAGAAATCCATTTGATTGCTACTTACACAAAAATTACCTTACTTGATTATAAAAAATAAAAATATTTTAATTAGCAAAAAATAACAAACATATTAACATACTGTGGTATTAAGATACCAGGATCAAGGGGGAGTGAAATGTGTCAAAGTGCGAAAATCTTGCAAGGAGATTAACAATGAATGGAACGTGGTGTGTTAGGATTATGAAGCGACTTGGTAAGTCAGAAAAGGTAAAAGAGCAAATAATCAGGTACAGTATAGACATTTATTTTATGTGATACTCTATAATGAGGTAGGGGGAACTCTCTTCAGATGTTTCTAAAGTGTTCTGGAGCTGAGGTGAGGTATGAATGGTATTTCATTAATTTTAAATAAGAAAGTTTCAGGGAACGCTTTATACTCATATCTATATATTGTCTATGAAGTAAACAATAGACTGCTGGTGATTAAGTTGTAAACCAGTTAATTTAGTTGTAATACAATCCATTTCCCTATATCAGAATACTCGGGTGATGGAGCTGAAATTTTGTATGGTCAAACAGAAGTTATTAAATATAACCTCATCAAAAGACACAATGTCATAATCATGGCAATTTTAAATCTGTACTAGGTTGGTGCCAAAACAGCTGGGAAATTTGTCCTAAGAATTAGGTGAGGTAAAATGCTGATGTCATTCTATAAGGGTTATTTGTGAAAACAAGTCGAAAAGAAGACCAACCAGCAGATAAAAGCGATTTCAATTTGATTTAATTCTGATTAAACAAAAATATCACAAACAAATAGCATCAAGCTATTCAGGAGTAATAAAATGGAACCTAGAGGCATCAAGATATAAGAAATTATAAATAAATAATTAAATAGTTTATTGAATATGTAAATTTTGTCAGTCTGTACCTTTTTTCCAATACTATCAACAGCAATTCCATCTGCCATATCTAGTCCATCAGAAACTACAGTAGAGACTGCAAAATCATAAGGGTGCGCTTTCTTTATGACGTCTTCATTAGTATCAGACCAGAAAATATCACCTAAAAAGTAATGTAAAACAAGTTATAATTGGAGAAAAAAACAATTGCCTTTCCTAATATGAAATATCAATTGCAGAAACATATTTATTTATTTTAAATAGGAATAATATAATAAAATGGATCTCAAGATGAGGTTTGCCAGTCTTACAGAGCTGAACCTAACATGGTCGCAAATAGAGTGCTGATGTGTTACACTACTTAAGGATGAGGATTGCAGTCATGGAGTGAATATCATCCTGATGCTGCTGAATATCTGGGCACTTTTGCTATAGTCTCTATAAACGTCAGGTAGACATGAGGGTGGCATCTGCTGAGTGATTTTTATTGGATATTTCCTTAAATTAAGGATTTTCACGTAACACATAGTGGGTTATTTCCACCAGTATACATAACACCAAAATAAAATCTGATTTAGGCTAACCTGATTACCTGTAAGTGGTTGACCTGATTAGGTTATTCTGTGGTGAGATTTCTTTTCATTTTTCTTATTTTGTTTTTTGTAATGAATTTTTGATTTGGAGTTTTCTGAATAATAGAAGTTGATAAACACTTAGCTGGTAGAAAACTAAAACTTTTGGATAAAGGCTTGTCCCAAAGGCAAGTCACCATATGCTTGGGAATAAACCACTTATTGGTAAGCTGGATAGTTCATTGAACCAAGAAGATAGGAAGGCAAGAAAGTTGGCCAAGGGCTACTTCAGACAGACAATTCATAATGCTTAAGAAAAAGATTCCAAACAGGTTTTAAACTTTGGAATGAACTTCATTGTGATGATTTCATACTGAAGAAAAAGATGATGCTCCTGCTCTGTGATCTCTAGACACCCTGATATTGGCTCACTTATCACTAGAGAGCATAAAGAAATCGGGTTAGAATTTACCCCCTTATTTATTTATAAGAAAATGAAAGAAAAGGCTTGAGAATTATAGCATGGACAGATTGATTCAAAATTCTTACCACTTTGAGAGTCAACATCTACAGCCACAGCACTACTCAGTTGGGGAAGTGGAAGCACTACATCAACAATATATGGCAAGCCGAGAGCAACTTGTCTTATTTGTTTTCTGTGAGCAACTATTAACCACTTCTCTGGTGCCAAATGGCAAGTTTTCCCATCCTCCTGAAATATATATGTATATGCAAAATAATGAGCAAAACAATATAATCCAAATAGGGCTGGATGTGGTAGTTCAAAATTGGGCTAAAGGTCTTAAAACTTTGCAGTTTTAAAATATTAAAAATATATTATTATAAAATATTAAAAATATATTATTATAAAATATTATTTAAAATATTTGCATATTTCCACAAAGTTATTTATTTTACATCAAGGCCTTTCAGCCCTAACACATTAACATTAGATATAATAACATTTCCTTATTAATAGAACACATTTTCAATATACTTCTAATTGTACCTGTAGCTGAATTCCTATAGGACAAGCACACTTATAGCGTTCACGATTGGGAGCTATCAGACACAAATGAGAGCAACCTCCATTGTTTGCTAAACATTTTGAAGATATAGTTTCTTTATCACGCTCCATTACTGTTAAGTCCATTAAACCAGATAGACCACCCCTGAAATAGGTTAGAAATTATTCAACAAAATTTTTTATTTATTTTGTCAACAGTATTATATCACTTTTAATCATACTTTTGTGCTATATTAAAAAAATTAAAATATGTTTTTCTGTTACATATTTAAATGCATGCTTAGCTAATGAAAGAAGACTAATTACACTTTTAATATAATATAAATTATATACGTACAACAAATTTGAGTAAACAAAATGTTTGTAATGTCATAGAGAAGTAAATTCATAGGGGAGGAGAAACCTATGAGGAGAATAATAATTTGAGAAATGGTTACATATCAAATATGGTATTGATCACCATGGCTGATTAACATTTTCGAGGAATGTTAAATCTTAATTGATGATATCTCACGTAATATATTAGCATGTATCTTACATATGAAAGGTGTGTTGAATAGTGTATTTGACAATTAAGATAGGAATAAGATGTTTCATGACTTATCAGCTTATTGTTAATATGAGATGAGTAGGAATGGGGTTTACTAAAGGCTCAAAACTAAAAAAATGTTAATCATGTTGTTATGCTGAATATTCGAGATACAGAACAAAGTATGTATGTATGTAGTTATGGAAAATGAAATATCCAACAAGACTGATCCTATACAATTTTTCAATCTGACTTATAATAACATAAATATTTTGAATCTTTAATTTGTCTGGACTAAACTCCCCCTCAGGGTCAATTTCTGCCGTAAACAAACTTTATCTTTCTGCCATAAACAAACATCTTTAGCACTTTTTTTTTTTTTTTTTTTATGAAACTCTTAAATATCAAGTTTAATAATGTACAAACAAAAATTAGGACCTCTAGACTGGCAACAGAAAAATATATATATATATATATATGTGTGTGTGTGTGTGTGTGTAAACTAAATATAATAAATAGGGATAAAAACATTAAAAAATAATACTTGTATGTATGTATCTGTGAGTGTAGATATATACTAGCTAAGGTACCCTGTGTTCCCAGGGAAATCTGGTAAAAAATATTATCATTATATATATATATATATATATATATATATGTCTGTCACTGCTCTATCAGTCGCAATTGTTGTCATTTCATTACCAAACTCGATATATAAACGTTTCATGTAAAACTAAAGATAAAATTAATGGCTGAAATTGGACTAGAGGGGGGTGGGGACAATTGAAAAATTAAAATTGCTATTCTATGCATTTTTTCATAACTCATATATTAAGAGAGTTACTCTAATTTTTATGTTTTCAGTCTTTAGTACCCCCTCCCCCACTTTCTACTCATTGGTTTTTCACATAGAAATAAAGAGTATGTGGTGAGATGAGTTAAAAAGTGTGTTATATCAGCACTTGGGAAATCTGGTTAGTTTATGCAGCCCCTGCTTGACAGACTTTTTTGGTAGGCTTTACTATGCACAATATTTTTATATTTCCAGTCTCAGTGTTTAGGAAACTTACAGATATTTTTAACCTTGAAGAATAAAAATATAAAAATGAGTTCCTGATCGATCCCTCTCCACTGTTCAAAATGCCGAGGACAATATAAAACATTATCATAGATAGCACTCATCATTAAGTACCATTACTGAAGTATTTTGCTTGGGAAATATTTATCCTGCTTTCAGGTAACTGGCAAGTTCTATACTTACCTTGCATCTTACAGAAAAAACTTGATAATAAAAAATAAATAACAGTATAACACTTCGTTTATACGTAGGAAACACCATTTAACAACTCTGCCTAAAATAACATTTTGCAGCCAAAAGAACAGGAAACTAATTTTTGTAATTTTTATTTCTAATTACTCATACAATCTATTTTGTTTGTTAAAGTATTAATGCAATCTAAAAACCCATCCTGCATTCCTAAAAAACAAATATTAAAGTCAAATAATTGGTCTAAATTAGAAAAGCATTATTTAATTGTTGGTTCAAGTCATACACTTATGGGCATATCTTGTTACTGTTGTTTATTAAGATCCACTTTATGTTTCGAAGAGTATCTACTGGGTACCACTCTTTTCTAGCAAAGGTGGAAATAAGGATTTTGTTTAATGAGTTTGTCACTAAATAAACTCTTATTGCCCACTATGGAGACTCACTCATCAATCAATCATCACGAAAAAAAGGAAAACAGAAAGAACAAAATGTATGCTAATAGACAGAATACAAAGCCCTGATGTAATAACAAATCAGAGAGCTGGCCTTTGGGCATTGCCGTGAAGGACAGTGGGGGCAAAATGTTTTTTCCCCTACCTCATCCTCAGGGGGTGTGGACACAATCCATCTTCCATGCCATCCATTGAGATTTGCTTTATTTCTAATTGACATGCATATTGATCTTGTCAGACATTAAATACTTAAGTTTTATAAATACAAAAGTAATGCGATAATGAGCAATTAAATAATAAACATTTATTTTATATCTATTTAACCCATAACTTGAAGATAGGAATTCTGAAAAAAAAAGGAATATGTTGTCTACCAAAATGTTTCACTTTAAAATACCTTAAATTTTTTGTTTGCTTTCCATTCCTTTTATCCACTGAATGAATCCCATTAGTTGCCCAGTCTGTCCAAATGAGCATGGAGTTAAAAACAGCAAGGCCAAATGGATATGGAATTTCAGACACTAAAGTATGAACAAAATAATTATGAATAGCAAAACAATAATAATACTAAACTACAATGCAATATTTTGTTTATTTATTAAAAAAATACTTAGAACAGTTCTTCCTTTTCCATTCAATTCAATGAATTCTATTCTTCTCAATTTAGCATCTGTCCAATAAAGGCGAGAAGTATCATAGTCGACTGTCAAACCATTTGGTAGTCCTAAGTTAGTGGACAAAAATGTAGTCCTATCACTACCATCCATTCCAGCTTTTTCTATTTTGGCAATAGTTCCCCAGTCACTCCAATACATGTAGCCATCTTTAAAAAAATAACAAAATAAGTTAGTTAATGAAATAAATAAATCATGAACTTTGATTTAATGAAATTTGACAAACTGTTTCATAATTAAGTAGTAAAACTATTATTAATAACAATAATAAATTATAACTAAATTTAATTTAGCTCTTCTTTGGTAAAGGTAAATTTAAATAGAACACTAGTAACTTCTTTTGAAGTCATTTCAAGGGCTATTAAAGACCTCATCTTTTTGGCTGACAAAAAGATAATAATAATAAACTGAGCCGGTTTCCCATATGGTAAGCGGTAAACTCGGTAATCCTACTGGTATTTGATGGTTGATGATCTCAAATCACCATTTATTCTCTTTTTCTCCCATAATAAGAAGTCTATCCAAATAGGAATCGAAATACTAGCTGGGAATGAGATCTTTAGTTTACAATTTTTTTATGTGATTCATAATAACTAAGACATTACACATTTTTGCCCCCCCCCATATAAACCTTCCCTCCCCATGGTCCAATTTCAGCCATTAGCAGATATATAGTGTCTATTTTTATATGAAATGGTTAAATATCGAGTATGATATTGACAAAAATAATCATGTAGTATAGAACATAAAATCTAAAATTGACGATGAAACGCGAATATCTATATCCTTCATTAAGAGATTTTTGGGGTCACTGGTTCAGCAATTGACCATTTAATGATTCCAAAAGATTATGTATGAACTGCAGCTGCATAAGTATTGATGTATTTTAGGTTATTACTGAAATGATTCGATATTTCTGTAAATTGTTTATCATATTCTGAAACAAGTTTTGACTTAATTTCACTTGACTGAAAAACACCACATTGTAATATGTCTAAATACTTATGTATACTGCTATGCTCATTAAACTCTATAATAACAAGATCATTCAGTACTATGTTTTTTCAAATTGTAGAATAAAAGTTATCTCTAGTGGGCACTACTATCATTTGCGAAGACCAAATTCCATTTTATTGAATTAGGAAGCCTCTTCTTAATATTGAGTAGATACTGTAGATGGACTTGGTTTTCAGCATAAAGCTTAAGTTATTAACAGTAAATGATTTACTCCACCAATGGTTCTATCCTCCAATTTAAGCTTGACTCCATATAGGACATACATATCTTGAACTTTTTAACAGAAGTGGTTTAAGTGCTAAACAGAAACAGTATTTCCTCATATGATACATATTTAAAAATTTCTTTTGAGACTTTCTTTTTTGAAAGGGTCGGGCATGGCAGTGAAGTTTTCCATATTTTTTCATATTATTATTCTTTATAGAGAGGAAAATTATCCTAAGTGCATCCTGTCTTATGGGCCTTATCAATACAAGAACTGATCTAAAGAACATAATTCACTGTACCAATAAAAACAAATAGAGAAATAAGATGTAGGTAATCTACATATATATAATCTACATAGTGCATTTTAAAAAACTTACTCAGTGGGTCAACTGTTAAGTCTCTTGGGACATCCAATCCTTCCCAAATTAGTAATGACCTCATACTTCCATCTAAATTGGAGACTTCAATTCTTTTTGTTCCTGAGTCAACCCAGTATAGTTTGTTTGTTACCCAATCTATGGAGAGACCTGTAGGTTTTTCTAGAAGGAAAAAAAATGTAAAGGCTAATTTAAATGAATTCAGAATAATTACTTCTTTTCAAATAAATAAGATTCTTTAGGTTTACCTAAGTTGCTGTCAATAACTTCTTTCTGATCCTTGCCATTAACTTTAGCAGACGAAATTGAGCTAGCTTCAGTGTCTGTCCAAAATACAGTGTTTGTTCCACTGTCCCAAGCCAAAGCTATGGCTGATTTTATTCCATCAACAGGAATTACTACATCATAATTTGGAGTATCTGGCTGAAGGGATCTTAGTCGCAAATCTTTCTTTCTTGCAAACAGCAGCATATGATCAGTCGTAGTGTCACATGTTCGACTAATACATCCAAGCGGAAATTAGATTAAATTTATAAATAAAGAGACATAAAAATAATGATGTAACATCTTACTTGTTCCGTGTGAGTTTTAGGCCAAGAGGACAAACACATTGAAAATTGACACTATTAGGAAGACAAAGATGTGAACAGCCACCATTATCTGATCCGCAGTGATTCTTGTAAGTAGGTTGTCTCTGGGGATGATAGCTTTAAATTTAAAGTTTGATTTAGAATTTAATGAATGTACAGGAAAAAAAATTAAGTATTTATATAGTCACAATGATTCGAGTAATTGAAAACTTAAAAAGTGAAAATTTTAATGTGGAACCACCTTTGAGTGAGACTCGAGGAATTAGTGATGAGCATGTGTGTGTTTGGCCCATGCAATGTGCACTTGTGTTTATATAAATAGGCCTTATAGATCTTAGAGATTTCTAGTCACCACTGAGTGAGACTCAAGGGATACGTGATCAGAGCTTTACAAAGCGAGTGATCAACTTGAAATACAACCTGATCAACTCTTACAACCCTGTAATCTATGAAGGACCTGGAATGAGTTGTTTCCAGTTGACTGATGGACATCATTATATCCTGGGAGTTTGTAGTCAGTTGACCCTTTGTCAGCCTGACTGTGAATGGGATTTAAGGGAGTCATAATTGTTAGTCATCCTGAGAGGCCGTTTATACTTATTAGACTCTGGCTGATCAACAAGCACATACTGGTAGCAAACTCATGAACTAATGTTCTTTCTTGGCGGGGTTAAAATCTGCACTTATTTTTATCTTCAGCTTACTGAGGGTAGTGTTAGATGTGGCCACAACTTAACTCCCATGATCACTGGCATCCCAACGCACACTCACAAAGTTAGTTACTAGGGGTTTTAAAAATTTGAGTTGCATGAGCAAATAATAACCTGTGAATATCCATAGGGAAATGAAGATTGCTGTGTATTGTCATAAAGCCAGATCCTGTAGCCTTATTTGCTGTTGAAATGCTTTTTGTATGCCAATCTGTCCAATAAAGAGAATCTTCAAATAAAGTGACACCAAATGGATGTGGTAGACCCTTTGTTATCACCTAAAAAAATATTATAGTTTTAATAATACAATTAAGATTGATTTATCTTCTTTTAGAAAATAATTTACCTTTCTTCTATCTGATCCATCTAATTTAGCACTTTCAATCACATGGTGCTTTGCATCTGCCCAATAAATTCTATTGGCTGGGTAGTCAATGCATAAGCCATTAGGCCACTGTACAGATTCAGTTACAATGCTATGCCTATCGGAACCATCCATATCACAGCGTTCTATTTTGGGTTTTGGTCCTAAAATTTAAAATGATACAAGGTGATCAATATAAATATAATAGGAAGTACTATTAATATTATATTGTAACTTAAATTAATGTTTGTTACCCCAATCAGTCCAAAAAACATAAGCTGCACCAGGGTGAACAGCAATTGCTCTTGGCTTTCCAAGGTCATCAGAGACAAGTACATGTCGATTTTGCCCATCAAGAGTAGAAACTTCTACTCTCCTAGTTCCAGAATCGGTCCAGAAGAGAAGGTCATGAATCCAATCGACAGCCAAACCACCTGGTGAGTGCAATCCCCATCGAGTAATATCTGAAACAATTAAATTTAAGTTATTGGAGGAAGAACGCTGGCAACCCATTGGTAAGGAAGTTTTAATTTAAGTAGCTGAATACCTGTTATATTAGTTCCATTCATTCTGGACCGACGTATTACATCCATAGAAACATCAGACCAAAATATGAAACCCTTTTTATAATCATAATCAAGAGCAATTGCATTATGAAGACTTCTAAGAATTGCTGTATACTTGTGGTGGTCTAAGTAAACCTAATAATTATAAAAATAAATTGAGATACTAATTATTGTATTGATCATGGAGTAATAATTTTTGTTATCATTACTAATGAATAAAAAAATATTCTTTACTAAACCTGTCTGATATCAATTCGGTTCGCAAATAGCAGAGTTGGAGGAGCACCTAAAGCCTTGCAACTCATTCCATCTGGCCTCAAAACATATCCTTTATAACACCCACATATGTAAGAACCAATTGTGTTATTACACGTTTGGCTACAAACTGGGTCGTTCTTGAAACTGCACTCATCTATGTCCCGACAGCTAAAAAAAAGAATAGAAATTTAGAAATGTTTTTGTCAGTATTTTCTGAGACCAAACAATAAAGAAAAGAAAACTCTTGCTATACACCAATGGCGAGTTGCACAAAACACTGCTTCCAATCAGTCTTCAGATATAAAATTAAAAAAAAAAGAAACAAACAAAAACGAAGAAGACAGCAGCATAACAGTCATTACCCTCAAATTTTATCATGGAGTCAGTAATAAATACTTTCTTATTACTTGGCTGAAATGTTAGCATATTATCTAATCAGTGTACCGAGTTGATCCTTCTGTCTATGTCACACACTTCCTTACATCGACAAAATCAGTGTTAATTCCAAAATGAGTTTGTGTGACAGACAAATGTTGAAGTGGTACTTCCCATTAACATGAGAGTAGCCTTAAAATTTGATATTATAATGTGTGTAGAGCATTGGTGATGCTTATTATAAGTGATGAGAATATTCAAAACAGCTTTAAATGTTGTAAATGCAACTATCTATTTCTTCAAGGAGTTTTGCAGTTAGTTTTGTAAGTGGAGTGCCTGAAAAGGATATTTAGGACAAGAAAAGTATATTGTTATGATATTCTTGGCTGGATTTTGGCAGTTTACAATCTTCTTTCAGCATCACTATTAGTCATCTCTGCTTCAGCTAATTCCACAAGGACTATTGGTTCCTAGCTCTCATGAAACTTAAATCCACGCTGATAACCTTCTGATTGGCTCTTGTTTTTCTTCAAAATTTGGCAATATTATCATTCTCCATGTGTTGAGATTGCATTTTGATAGGCCATTAATATATCCACTTTTGTAGCTGAGGAGAAAAATTATGTATCTTAATTCAGCATCTAAGATTTTCTCAGCAATGTGACAAGAACAGGAGTAGATTTTTATGGGTCTCTATGAAGAAAATTTTGATACATCAATTTTCCTTTTATATACAGTGTGTCCCAACTTACTGCACCATCCCCCTTAAAAACTGCAATTGTATTAATAAAGGGCTGAGTCTTGGTTTGGAATAAAGGGCACTTGAAGAATCTTTTCAGTCCATATTCAACCTCGTAACCCTCTCCAGTATTTCTCCAGTGACAATAACTTTGGAATTGTCAATGGAATGGCATACTTTTTATGACAGATTCTTGTAGAAAATCAAATTTTAAAACGATCTTATATCGGTGAATTTTTCGAATTGACGCATCATTTAGCTTAGCGGTAAAATGCACAAATCTTTATTTCAATTCAATTTATGGAAAAATGCTGCGACATAAAAGTTGTAGCCAACAAAATTATCTTTAAAACAAGTCTATGGGAAAAGAAATGGATTCTTAACCCGCCCCCCCCCAAAAAAAATAAAGTAATGCAAAAGTATTTTTGAATGAATTCAAAAAATGTTTACTTCAAAGAACATCATCACAACAAAAAAAGTTTGTAGAATTAATTTATTTAAAAGTAATTATGTATTAACTATTTTTAAAAGCAATACATTTTTTACCTGCATAGTTTCATGCAAGCGAAAGGGTGCGGTCACTCCCAGGGAAGAATCATCGGCCCACATTTCTTTCATAAAACATTAAACGTTAGTCTTCAACCGATTCTTAAATGAAGAGTTTTTTAAATTAAATTGAAGATCAACCCCTGGTGCAAAGAAATGAAATATGGCTGCAGCTTGATGGATCTCCTTCCTACTTCTCAATCAACTATAAGAGAAATCTTTCCCCAACTCAGTACCCGTCTTATGCACAAAGTTGCCACCCAGGTCACCTGATCTGACAGAAATGCATTATTTTCTATGGAGGAGGGTTAAAGCATTGTCTACCAGAACAGGTCACAGAATATTGACGACATGAAAAATAAAATTAGATTAGCGTTAAATTAAATTTTCAGTAGCAGAAATACACACTGCGGAAATGGATTTCAGATATCGTCTTTTGAAGTGCATAAATGAGGAAGGACGCATTTCCGAACATTTGTGAACACTATCTGTAAGTATTATACTGCAAAGGAAAAAACTGGTTCCTGTTTTTTTACATGAAGCTATTAAGGTGGAAAAAATTATTCCTTTTAAAAATAATTAGTTTAAAATAAATTAATTCTAAGAACGTTTTTTGTTATGTTGATGTTTTTTTGAGGTAAACATTTTTTTTTTTGGGGGGGGGGGGTTAAGAATCCATTCCTTTTCCCATAGACTTGTTTTAAAGATAATTTTGTTGGCTACAACTTTTATGTCGCAGCATTTTTCAATAAAATGTGGCGTTTCTGAAATAAAGATTTGTTCATTTTACCGCTAAATGATGCGTCAAATAAAAAAAATTCACTGATATAAAATCGTTTTAAAATTTGATTTCCTACAAGAATACATCATAACAAGTATGTCATTCTACTGGAAATTCCAAAGTTATGGTCGCTAGAGAAGTACTGGAGAGGGTTACGAGATTGAATATGGACTGAAAAGATTCTTCAGGGGTTACATTATTGCACACCAAGTCTCAGCCTTTTATTAATACAATTACAGATTTTAAGGGGGGGGGTGGCCAAGGGAAGTTGGGACACCATGTATATGAAAGCAGTGGTGTTTTAACAATATTTTAATTATATACTTTTTGGTGTTTTAAGGCTTTTATTGTTTTAATGATCACCCCATCCAGGCCATCAAGTGTACTAATGTTTGTAGATCACTTTGAGACTCCCTGTCATTAAATTAGGGTTCAAAGTGTCTGGAAAGTGGTGATGGTTTAGTGGACAGTGGCATTATTCCCCTGTACTAGAGGCGCCAAGTTCAAAAACATTTAGTAGTAAATTTTATTTAGTGGCCAATGGTCTTTGGGATTAGACTTCTATCTGTTCCCCTATACCTTACTCAGCATTTTGAGACATTTCAGAAGTTACTTGAATAAAAAATAAGCAGCCATCGTTCTTTTATGCCATCCTAATATGACAAAGAATTCATCAAGCTGGCCATTTGGCCTTCCACCAAAGCCATGTGGCAGGCGTTGGTCTCTCATGGGCACTTAAGCCAAATATTTTCATTTTGTCTTCTATAATCAACCACTTTTCTTTTATTCGTGAGTTGGTCTTTCCAACAATACTGTATTTTTACCATTAGGTTGCAAATCCTCCATTCAATTTATACTAAAATATCACTAGGCATGTATGTACTTGAGGAATATACTTCATATAAAGTATATAAACTAACACTTTTTGTTCTTTGTGTTTGGTATGAAATGGACAGAAGATTTGTATATTGATCACATTGAAAAGAAAAGTATACCCAGTAAATAGCAAAACTAAAAGCTAAATATGTAACTGAGTGATCAATTTAATACATTTAAAAGTCTGGATAATAAATTAAACAAAGATTCAAATTAATAATTCTATTTTTGTTCTATTTTAAATATCTTAAAACAACTAAAAACATTCAAAATTTAATATTTAAATTATATAATATAAAGAAAAAATGTATGTAGAATACAATGTTGAAACATCCTTGCCCTAGGGCAGTATACTCCAATGATACCTGATTCTGAGTGAATTATCAGCAATTCTACAGTTGTCTTCTTCATGCAGTGTAAGTCTGGTCTTTAGTCACACACCAGAAACACACACACACACACACACACACACACACATATATATATATATATATATATATATATATATATATATATATAATATTATATCCTGGTCCCTTTATTATTGCTAATGACTGTACATACGCAACGTGAAGAGACAGTCAAAGATTTGCACACAATTTGCTAAGAACTTCTTACTGACTGTTAGAGCTTGAAAAATTATTATGTTGGAACAAATTATACCTTTCACCATCATCATCCAATGTGTAACCAGGTCTACAATCACAAGCGAATTTGTCATCATGAGTTTTGACACAGATTTGCTTACAACTTTTTTCAGACAATGAACAATTTATTGGCTTTGAACACAGTTGCTCATCTAAAAATAAAAATACAAACCATAAGAGAATTTCTTCTAGAAATGTATCAATTTGTTTTAGGAAACTTTTTCAAAACCTATTTTACAAGAAATGCAAACATTTGTTGTTTTAACATTACTGGATTTGTCAATAAGCTTCAGATATTAATATGAAATGCTAATACCATTAAACATAAAAAACATTGTAGAGGACATAAGGTAAGACAGCTCTGTTTAGTGTTTTATTTTTAAAACTTCCTCTTATGCGAGATAAGATTTCACAAATCAACAAAATATACCAAAGAAATAGTCAAGGAGTAAACTAAGAGTCGCTGCAACACTAAACCTTCATTTTTTAAGTTCAGTAGACGTATTGATCAGAATATCAATAATGTCATTTCTATTTTATTCAAGAGGCATGGGAGTGGTCAAGTGAGTTGCTCAATTATAGTGCTGGAGGTGCCAGGTTAAAGGCTAGAGATTGCATGCTAAATTTGTTTTAGTTGTGCAGTTATTAGGCTTTAAGGTTTGACTTCTCTTCACTTTCCTGGTTCTTACTCAAATATTGTCAGGTTATTGACAAGCTCCTTAGATATAGAAGTAAAGTAGTGATCTATTGTCTGTAATGTCTCCATAATTTTACAGAGAATATGCCAAACTGGCAATTCTCCTAAAATGAGTGACAGTCCCTGTTCCATGGGCTGTTAGTTGAGAAAGTTTTCTATTTTTCTGCTATTCAATCCAAAATAACTCAACCCTTCCCACCATATTATGTTTCCATTTTCCTCTGTTTTCAGCTTATCATGACTTAAAAACTATCTATCAAGTTTCCTATGATCTAAAATTTTGAATGCATATAAAAATGGATATATGTGTATGTTGGAAGTGGGAGTTTTAAAATTCAAGAGTGAAGAACAAAAGTCTTCCCACAGTGCTTTTTTTGTCACAGAGGCCAGTCAGCAAATCCCCCATGACATTCATAAGTTTTA
The DNA here is from genome assembly GCA_019009955.1 of Riptortus pedestris. Lineage (NCBI taxonomy): Eukaryota > Metazoa > Arthropoda > Insecta > Hemiptera > Alydidae > Riptortus > Riptortus pedestris. Next base: position 131,487,011 of record CM032229.1, on the reverse strand, counting down.
TTAAAAACATCTGTTAACAACAAAATGAAATATAGTCTAGTACAGAATTACGTTTTTCATTTAATAAAAATGCCAAGGTTCCCTGGAAAACAGGTACTTCAACCAATGCTTAGAATTCAGGAAGTACCTGCTATTATTCACTCAAAAATCTATAAATTTCCTTGATCTATCTATAACTAGAAATCACTTGAAAAGTCATGAAACCTACCACTACTTCTCTCATAAAAGGTGTATTTTCATTGTTAATATAATAGCCATACTTCTGTCTAAAGAAGAGTATGACAAAAAACTTTCCATTATTTATTATATGGTGACAGGGAATGGTTACAACAAGGATATGGTGGATGAACTAATAGAGAATGAAAGAAAGAAAAAAAAAGAGGTTAAAATCCATTATAGTATAATGCAAAAAACAATTCCAGAAGGAGGTGAAAAATAAAATTCCTTATGATACATAAGGGGACTGTCAGAGAAATCAGGATGCATATAGGAACAAATAAAATTAATCTTTCATACAATAAAAAACAATCACATATTTCAGACATATTAAAAATCCAATGGAATTCAGGGACACATCTGGTGTGTACGAAATGTACTGCAGACACTGCAATGAATTCTATAAAGGTATACCTAAGACCTAATGTTAGTTCAGGACTGAGAGCTGTGTAGACATTGTTTATTGATTGTTCTCAGGTTACTCTTTCTAGCGCAACATCTCTTTATCTTATTACTGTTTCTAAAATCATAAGTTATGTGATTAATATATGGGTACATACATTTTTTTGGACAGTTTTTAATAAAAAAAAAGTACTAATATTCATGTTTTATTTATATCTTGTGAAAATTAAAAAATATGGTTTTGAAGTGGAATTTAAACAATTCAGAGCCGGTCACACGACAGTTATCTATCTCTTTTAGTGTCTGTTTCTGATCAGAATTTACCTCGGCAATTTTGTAGACCTCGTTTTACGAGTAAACTCATAAATTAGACTGAAACTGAATGGTTTAAATGTAATCATGTACTAGCCTATAAGTTATATTGTTATATAGAAATCCAAAATATTGCAATAGTAAGTTATTACTTTTCAGTTCTGAGGCTTATTTACTTTCATGTTACAGTAAGTTGATGTGAATAAAGGGCAACAAAAACATACCTTCCCCTCGAGGGCAATCTTGTTTATCATCACAGACATGTTTTTTGCGTATACAATGAGCTATAGCTCTTGGTGCTGACAAATTTGCTGGAGGGCATGTAAACTCTGTTGTGGGGTCACATGGAGTGACACAACCTTGTTCATCTTCTCCTAGAGAGCAGTCTTGAACACCATCACATACCCATTGTTTCTACAGCAATGGAAAAATAATGAAAACACAACCTAAGAAATCACATTGAGCAGAAGTGACTATCAATAAATAAAACATTCATTAAATTAAAGGTCAAGAAGTTTATCCAATGTACTATTCCAACCTATATGTTTAATGGAACCAATTTTGCCATTTCCAGTTGTATAAGTAGGCTGTACAAGAATTACATTTGTAAGTGGCCAGCAATTTTTTAATAATTTCTTAGGGGGCAAAGGAACCACTAATCTACATATTGCAAATTCTTAACATGAAGTGCAGTTTCCAATTATTCAATGTGGGTGTAATACAAATATGATATCGAATTCCCATGTAATTATTTGATTAAAATTAAATATAATTGTTTTTTTAAGTATATTTTTTCTGGGCTTGTGTGAAGTTTTATCATGGAAGATATTTTGAGATAGGAAATTTTAAGTTTAAGTTTTAAATTCAAAATTGTTATTTTTGAATAACTAGGGCAAAGTCCAAGCTCTAAGTGACTCTGAACCCATTTCCCTCCCACTGCAAAAAAATGAATTGACTCAGTACATTGGGTTGTACAGCCTGTTTCTGGTGTACACTGTGATCATGCCCTTGCCGCCTCAATCTGTTGTTTCTCAACAGCAGCGAGCGTTTTCTGAGGCTGGCACAGTTTTGCTCTTTAACACGTATAGTGTCATGTGCCCACCGGTGGACATTCTAAAATTTTTCCACAGGGGACGGAGTGACCACCTGTGGGGGTTAATCAATCTCGTTAAAGGGACAACATGTCCACCTGTGGTCACAGTACGTACTTACATTTCGAGACTGTGTGCACACCGGTGGGCGCGTTTTATATTCATTTAGCACTGATAAACCTTAGGCTTGGCCCCAAAATATATCCTCTTTTTTTTTAATGAATGGACTTGGTAATTTTGTGTCACTCATGGAATGCCCACCCGTGAGCACGCAGGGCCACAGAGTAATACAAAGAATGAACACTGGCGGGCACGTGATGCTCAATGAGTTAAGTAGTAAATTTATAGTAGAATTTTTTACGATCTGTGTCCTTTATTGAGTTAAGTAGTAAATTTATAGTAGAAGTTTTTACGATCTGTGTCCTTTATGGTATTTTTGAAAGGTGACAAATATTTCATTATCTGTATGAATTATAGTTTTGAAACATACTGTCTATACTGTCGTTAGATTTTTTTTTCTGTGATTTGGTTTGTTTTTTGGCTCTTTAATTTATAGAGGCTTGCTCTGGAACCAATGAAAGTTGCAAAATATTTATAAGAAAGCAATTCTTGAAGAGTCACTTGAACTTTATTCTAATAAGGGTTCCTAGCAGCTACATGCAATGTTTGAAATATAAACTACTCTCCCCTCTACAGGTAATAGAAAAAAGGCTCTAGTTACTCATAAAGAAGACATATTATTATGTGATCAGCAGATATTGCAGTAAAAAGAGATCATTTCTTTAAACAGTTAAAGATAAAAAAAAAATCTGTGATGTAAAAACAATGTCAAAGTGTCCAATAAATACTTCATAAGTTCATTTGAGCATCTTAAAAGGTAAGAACTCTTTTCCTCCCAAATAAAAGATTTCCCACATGCTAGTATGGCACATTGGTCATCTCATCTCAACATCTATTATCCATTTCTCTCGTAGTAAGAAGCCTACTTAAGCAGAATTTGAAATAAACTCAGTTACTTCAAAAAAACAGATGATTAAAAGTATGGGTTCACTAGATAAGAAGAAAATGTATTGAACGACAACTGTAAATTCAAATCCCAACAATATTTCCAATTATCCCCCTCTTTAAACCCCTCCTTCTCCCCCAAGGTTAATTTCGGCCATTACCTAATATGATCTTAGTGTTGAATGAAATGGTTAAATATCGAGTATAGTTTAGATGAAATAAATATTTGTTAGCCAAGAAAGTAAAAATATTAATTGATGATGTCATCAAACAATGTATTTATTCAGGATCAATTGGTTCCTCTACCATCCAGCATATTCCAGAGTGTATTTATTGTTGCATTTATCTAATCTATTAAACATCTATGGAAAACAATAGTTCATATTTAAGTTTCGAACAAAGTGATTCATTATATAACAGAGTATTGTTTATATGACATGAGTGAAGTGGGGGTTTACTGAAGGCTGTAAAATAAAAATTCAAATATTTCAATTAATATTGAAGACAGTGAAAAATGTATACAACATTTAGAGCCAATTAAATTTGATTCTATACAACTTTCCAATTAAAATTATAACTTATTCATTTATTTTTGAAATTCTCCTCGAAACCCCCTCTGGTCCGGAAGGTACTTACATCAAGACTATTAATATTTTAGTTGCGAAATTGTCATAAACAATAGTCTCCAAATTGGACCTTAATATTTAGAATATTCTTTGACTTACAAGTATGCAGTTTCCCATCCGACATGCAAATTGGTTTTCAGCACATTCACGTTGAACTATTGTCTCACAGTGAGCTTCATCTTCACCGCTTTCACAGTCTCTTTCACCATCACAGCGCCATTCCTTCAAAACACACTTGCCACTTTCGCATCTAAAAAATAATAGATAATGGAATTAAAACAGATTTTTATTTATTAAAAGTAAATTCTTTAGAACAAAGTAAGGTTTTTTGGAGTGAGATATACTTCCAGAGGTATAATCAGAGCACTTGTGATTTTCTTAAGTGTGATTGGATGATTCTTAATCCAATCACCTCCAAAATTGTCAACAGAGGTAGCTTGCAAAGGCAAGTAAGTATCAATGACTTGTTACTAATATCTATTAGTTTCAGTTGCAGTTGCATAAATAATAAGTAATAATTATTTTGAATAATTAGTAATAGTATTAAAAAAAAACTCAACTACATAACTGTACACTGAACTCACAAGGAATCCGTGGTTTAAACATGTTGTTAGTGAAAGGATACTGATGATGGAGCAAGTGCTCTGAAAGCACTCGGCCACTATGAATAAATATTTGTGAAGGGACGAGACCTTTTTCTTCCACCTTCCAGCACCTCGAAAATGGACTATTAATCTTGTACTCACTTTTCAAAGATCATGTACAAAAATAGTCATGATCAGTACTTGAGACACTTCAAACCTCATATTGAGGCTGTATTGTCTTAACTTTAAGAATTAAGAGCTCGTTAGTTGTATTTTTGTTTATCAAAAATAAGAAGAATGACCATCACCAAGGTGCTGCCTTAAGCTATAAACATTTAGTGATAGAATAGCTTAAAGTGCTATTTATGTAACTATGAAAATGTGGAAGGTATGATTTCCTCGTGAATGCATGTCTTTAACAGCTTACAGTACTCTTGATGGAGCCAGTACTCTGAAACATTCTTGATTATTAATAAACAATACTGGATTTCCTCATTCGACTGAGAAGTATCATTCACATCCAATCTATAACTATGTGATGGAATAAGATGAACTAAGAGCCATTTTTGACCAAAGGATCACAAATGTTCAAAAATTTAATGTAATTATATAAATTATTAAATACTTTGAAGGTGAGGTCTTCTTCTCATCAACCTATTGTCAAAGAGGTATATTATAAACATCTTTAAATAAATAACAACTATTTTTTCACTAATCGAACTATACTATTAGATAAAAATACTAAAAGAACTATACTATTAACCTGACAATGAGATGAGAAATGCAGGTGACCACTAGTTCATTAATGTTTAGTATTAGACAATTAATTATTAATATGAGCTACCTGAATTCAGACTCAGAACACATAAAACCAGCAGGCTTTTGGCAGTCTTCTTCATCACTCCAATCGCCACAATCATCATCTCCATCACAACGGTAATCCTGATGAATGCAGCGAGGGTATGCACATTGGAACTCATTCGGTCCACAATCAGGCATTTCTATTTCAGCTGAAATGCCAACACTAATTAGCAACTCTTCATAATTACTCTCATGTTTATAATACCATAGTTGTGTGAAAAGGAAGACAGTTGTACAAACTTTGTATTTAAAGAGCTCTTTTATTCAACCCAGGAGTTCTACTGTTGTACAAAAGCTTATGGATATTTATAAATGTACGAATGTTTAACCTAGGCAAAAAAAAATAAAATAAAAGAAGTCTACTTTTACTCACGGCATTCTGTTTCATCGGACTGATCCGTACAATCTGGTACAGTATCACATCTCCATGAGAGAGATATGCATGTTCCATCACTACACCTAAATTCATGTTCACTGACACATTCCCTGTAAGAAATTTTGGCATGATTCTGTTGTACAGTTTCTCTTTTAATGATTGATTCAGGAGCCTTGAACTTTTTATTTATTCTTTTTTATTGTTATGATTTTTGTACTAATTAGAATTTCCCCATAGAAAATATTTCAACATTATTTATTTTGGTGACTAAATCAAAAGTTTTGATTTGAATAAATTGCACGAAGAAAGGTTACTAAATGAAAAAAATAATGTTCAAATTTTACTCAATATCTGATTATTAAGGATTAAGCAATAAACTTAACATTCAAGCCTCTTGATCTTGTTAGCATTAGAATATAAGTTTGATGTTTAATTAACTAGCTCAAATAAGTATGAATGAATTTCGATGGTGATTACAATATAAGGATATATTATCCTCTAAAGAAAAGCTGTGTTTAGTTTTCTTTTAGATGTGGAAATTAAAAGGTTAATAGAAAATTAGAAAACACAACATAAATATAACTTAATTTGGGTGGAAATGCATTTCGTATAGAAGTATATTTTATGTTTTAAATGTCTCTTGTAAATGCGGGCAACCTGTATTTCTGTCAAGATACACATAAATTTTAACACTTAAACACACTATCTATAAAAAAGCATCCAGAAATCTTTGATCAAGGAGCAGGGCTGAAGAGTCATGGGAAAATTTACTGAAGCTGAAAGGAATTAAATTAGGATAAAATCAGTTTTTTTGTATTTTTAAATTTCTCATTTCAGATATGATAATGATTCAGTGTTGTACCTCAGATCAATATCTATTTCTTTTTAATTTAATGAAATATCGTAAAACATTCAATAGTTTAAAAAAACCTACTTAGGTGAATTATGCAGTAATAGTGTCAGTGAATAAATTTACAAGGAGAAAAATATATTGGAGGGGAGTTTCAAGACTACCAAAATTTCACCTTTAACATTGAAGTTTTACAATGGTGCCTCATCAGTTTTTCATCAAAGTAAAAATAGTTTTGTGTAAGAGTAGATCGGAGGTGGCCCACTGGACTATGAATCGAGATAATTCGTGGGTTTTTCTGACAGAGACCTGTCCATTCTCCTAGTATCTACTTAGCTAGTTGTGACAATAAGGAGCTTACTTGTAGAAAGACTAAAATATTTTGGCTAAGTATGCCTCACATGTATCCACACACACACACGCACGCACGCACGCACGCACGCACGCACGCACGCACACACACACACACACACACACACACACACACACACACGCACACACACACACACACACACACAGACACACACAGATAATACCCATGATATGACTACTAAAATCTATGTGAACAGTCCCCACCTGTTGAACAACAGTATTATTAAAATTGTGTTAAAACCCTCCTCCCCCAAGCATTTTATTGCATATAATGTTTCAATGGCAGAGTTTAATACTACTGGGCAATTTTTAATGTTCTCATAACTTTAATCAAACAGGTTTTAAGGCAAAATATGTAATAACTTTGAATGAAAATTTGGATATTTTCTTCCCACAATTACTCTTTAAATTCTTCTATTAATAGCAGACATTGGTGACATTGACAGAATCATTTAATAGCAATAGAAGAAAAAATGAAGGAAGAATGAATGTGCATGTAGGTAGACCTTGGATTAGTGTGATAAAAAGCTGTATCTCTAATTTATTACAATGTAATAATGTAAAAAAAAAAATTTAAAAAAACATATTTGTTAATATCTACTTTATGCAACTATAGCTAATCAGGATGAGTTATCTACAGGTTACCACCATTTTTTAGGCAAGGTGAGACTAAGGATTTTATGGAATAAATTAGTCAATCAAAAAATTCCTACTGCTGACATGGGAATCCAACCAATGATTCTGGTTTTACTAAGTGTTTTAAGGCCAACTCTTAATTCAATTGCTAACGTGAGCCCCATAATCAAAATAAGAATGCATTTTTATTTACTCCAACACGATCACAGGACAATTAAAGTTCCAATAAGCACATGGAAAAGTAGAATCTTACGTTTTCAATGAGCAGTTTCTTTCATCTGATAAATCTCTGCAATCATTTTCACCGTCACATTTCCAGCTTTGTTTTATACATAGGCCATTATTACATTCAAATTCAATAGCGGAGCAGTTTAAAAGAGCACCTACAATAAAAAAATGTTATTTATTTAAATTTGTACATGTTCTGAAGAATTTGTTGGTAAATTAAGTAGCATTAAAGCACTTAGGCAAATAAATCTTGTTACCACAGTGTGTTTCATCAGAAAAGTCTCCACAGTCATCTGCACCATCACAAATAAAATCTTTTTTAATACACTTTCCTGTGTGAGGACATCTGGAAGATAAAAAATATTTGCATTAAATTGGAGGATGAATCCCACATTTTACTGTCATAAATAATGTTGGTTTGAAGAGTATTCAATAAATGTGCACTTCAGCGCTCCACGAGAAGTTAGATTTAAAGGGAATAAGAAGCATTTGGTCTCTTAAACCATTTCAGCATTTATATCTGTTTCTATACTGCTGCTATCTCTTACTAATCTTCCCAGGAACATACAACAACTGGAAGATCTGACTTTTCCAAATCAACAGGACCACTAGCCTATCCTGTCTGTCTCATATACTTGGGTTCCATATTATTTAATTCAATTTATTATTCTAGGGCCAATGCCATTATAAACTGAAGTTCATGGGAACAAGTCAATATAATAAAACACTAAAATCTTCTTTAATGTTTTATTGATCCCGCATGTTTAAGGCTAAGGATTCCATCTTCAGGAGCACAGCTTACTCCTTACTTACATTTGAATGCTAAACTACATTATTGAGATAGGTATGGGGTCAAGTCAAGACTAAACCAAATTAAGAAGGTTGTTTACATTTTTATTTTTTCTACAACTGACTTAAATATTCCTTTTCTAATATATTTATATTTTAATAGTGAATGGTGTGCTTATGTTTGAAAAGATGATAAGAAAGCATAACCTTATTTTCAATACTAAAATGACAGTTCAATAAAATTCTAATGATAACTAGTTTTTTATATTCTCACAATTTTTCCTATGGCATAGATCATTTCACTTATTTGATTCCAATTAAAATCAGGTTACAAATATGCTATCCATCTTAGTTTTAATTAATCCTTAATGTCTCCTTATAAGCCATCAGAGACATTTTTGACCTAACCAAAAGGCCTTTCCAGGTCTTAATAAGTCCTATGCTCAGCTAGCTCTTCAAGTTTAATTTTGGAAAAATTCAACAGGTTTAAATATGGTGCCTTCATATCGAAAGTGCTAGCAAGATATACTCCACTACCAGCGAACACTGCCTATTTTTTACAACAGATATGACATAAGTAAAATATTGCTCTACGGCTGTTAATACTTAAAACATAATAAATAATTCTCTAGAGAGAACAGAATTGACTAAAAAACTGGCAAATCTAGGTAAGCCAATTATTGTTAAATACCTAATAATCATAAATAATTGTTTTACACAACAGGAAGGAAATACACAAAAAAAAAACAACAAAATGTTATAGTTATCATTACATTATATGTATTTTGCTATCTTAATTTTCGTTCATGTTCTGAATATTTAAAACTCCTTTATTAGTTACGTCAAGCACTTTATTTTATATGCTTTACAAACTTCATTGTTCATTTTTATATATTAACAAGCTCATTACTCTAATTCATTTTTCAATTTAATAATATCCAATTGAAAATTAGAAACCTGTCTCAAAGAAGTTGGATAGACGAGCTATACCAGTAAATAAATTATTTTTCTTCCTCATCCATGTGTTAGGCTTATTAAAACTGAACTAGATTTACTACCTTATGTGAGTATCTGGAGGACAAAGCTGTTGAGGTGTAGGTACTGAACACATCATTTCATCTTCACCACTAACGCAGTCAGCATCTCCATCACATCTCCAAGACACAGGAACACAAGTACAGGAGCCTATACATAGGAACTCTCCACTTCTGCACCAACCTCCACAACCCAACACACCTTCTTCTAGTTCTGGTATGGGCTGTTCAATGGGTTCTAGGAAAACAATGGATTATTTCATTTAAAGATGTTCTGCCAAAACGAGAAGCATTGCCTTAAACATTACTTCTCGTTTTATATAAGAAACACAAGAAAAAAAATCCATTCCAAATGTTTATTGACAACTATTGTTCAATTAATCAATTAACACTTATAAAACATCACTGCATTAATTTAAAAGAGAAGGCCCTTGGGAGGGATGATTTTTTGTGAAGGAAACAAATGACTGCCAGCCACCTTTACATTACAAGCAATGATCTATAGGCTATATGTGATACTTGTTTTCATGAATAGAAAATTAAAATTTGCATGGAAAAGGTTAAAGTGAAGAGCCTTACATTCCAAGAGTGAGACCTTTATTGGCAACAGTGTGATTTAAAGAGGTTCTTGTTTAAACAATAAACCTATTTAAATCTAATAACTTAGGATGCTAAAGCAGCAGAAGGCCTATTTCTGTAAAATATTAAAGAAATTTTTGGAATTATATAGGCTCCAAATCTTAAAATGCTAATTAGAACATATGTAATAAAACTTCTTAGAAAAATAAAAATATTTAGCTTATGAAGAAAATAATTAATTATACATACGTTCTAAATCTATAGGTGGCAATTTGAACCTCCGTTCAGGTTCTAAAGGGGTTTCAGGGTCATCTGGGTTAACTTGGACATTTCCTGGAGCAGGGTTCCTTAGTTTTTTCTCAAATTGTGGGTCCACTGGTTTTCGATGGTTCACTGGAAAAAGAAATAAAATAACCTTAATGAAATAGTTAAGAAGGAACTCAAATGATTATTTGTTTAAATAATTGGGGCTCAGGTTAGCCATGTGAGTTAAAGCGTTGCCTTTAATTTCCCTTGGTAATCCTAGAGTGGCAAGTTCGATTCTTGCCTGGGGGCAAAGGAAATTATTTAGTGACGAAATTCATTAAATAACATCCTAAGTCCCACCCTGGCTAGAGAGGGTGGTAACCTGTAGATAACCCGTCCCAATTAGCCTGAGTTGCAAAAAGTGGACGTTAATAATAATAATAATAATTTGTTTAAATTCAATATAGTAACATACACAGATAATCCAAAGAAACCACGTTTTTATTGGCTGTTTCTAAGAGATAGTAAAAATTATGATTATGGCTTACATATGTTTGTTATGTGACAACTTATCTTAAAACCTACTAAGAACTCAATGAGCTTAAATACAAAATAAGAAACATATTATATTGAGATATTAATGCATTCTATGCAGTAAGACTTAATTCCTCCTCATACTCTGCCATACTGTTGGGATGTTGCCAGATTGGCAGGATATCACATCCTAATGTAGATAATGGTTGACTAGTATGCCACACCTGTCAATATACCACCAATAAGGTGTCTGGGGTTGAGCATTTCTTCTTAATCTGGTTTAAGAGCTGCTTATTTTCAGAAATGTACTAAACCTTTAGAGGCTGTCCCAACCAACAAGATGTTCAAAGTTGAGATGTACACATCACTATTTTCAGCATATTTCTCTAAGGGAATCAGTTATTAAGGTTGGACACCAGATGTGATTTTTAAAAACTTGTTTCCAAATGTCTATCAATTCTACCCAGGAGACAACGAAAATAATCCATCACACAGAAGCTGCAGAAACTAAACTGATTTTTCATATGCTTGAATATGGATGTAACAACGAAAATAGAAAATATTTACACATCTCACACAATAAAAATTGAATGAATGCAATAATTGGTGTTTAAGCTTAATGATATTAGTACACAAATACTTTGTGTAATGACTCATCAATTAAGGTTTTACGTTCTTGTCTCGAAAATGTTTACCTACCTGGTATAATCTGTATCATACTCCATATTGAACTGTTTGAATCACTAATGATCATATTTGTAATTGGCAGAAATCGGAACGGGAATAGGGGGGGGGGGGTATAGAGGGGTGGTTCGAAAATTCAAAAGACCTTAGTTAAGATGAGTTGGATCGCAAAATGTTACAGAATCAATCTTGTTAAACTAGCGACGTTCTACAATTGTTGATTACAAGTTTTTGGAACTCAAAATTTCTAAAGTTTTCCAAAATTTCGTTTTTTGCAGTCTTTAGTATACCCCAAATTGGCCTCATTGGATAGTTTAGAACTATAGAATATAGGATGAGATGACGCCAGCAGTGGATCATACCAGCACGTGGGAAAATCTGCTTTACGCAGCCCCTGCATGACGTACTTTGTTTAACTTTCTCTGAGCATTCGTTGTATAATTTCTCCTGTTACAATAAACTAATTTCTAGGCACTTCAAATCCTCCCAGAATTAAAAGAAAGTTTTACGAATACACTCAGAACATTAAAGTATTCATAATCGTATGGAGAAGCCAATAGCAAAATAGCTTACTATGATTTAAAAAGTCCGTCACGCAGGGGCTGCGTAAAGTAAGCAGATTTCCCACGTGAAGTTTTACAATAGAGAAATATGCCTAATAAGAACTGTAGTAGTAAGAAACCTCTAAACCTAAAACATTCTTTAGGGTGAAATAACCCAGTAGTTTCTAGCCCCAAAAAACAGTTAACCTAACCTCTAAACCTATTCACGAGGGACGAATAGTTATGGAAACGGCCGCCAGAGCTCTCGGCGGAAAGTCCGAACATAGCCTACTGGCGACCACACACAGAATACAAATGCAAATATCTCGGTTAATATTCAAGATACAGAATAAATGTATAGAACAATATTTATAGTAAATTGAATTTTCAATAAGATTTATTTTATACAATTTTTCGATCCGACGCATAATAACGGAGATATTTTGAATTTTCAAAAATCCCCCCTCTAACCCCCCCCTCCCACTGGTCCGATTTCAGCCATTAACGAACTTGATCTTCCTTTTTACATAAAACGATTAAATTCCGAGTTTGGTAACGATCAAACAAAAATTGCGACCGCTAGAGCGTTAACTGACAAATATATATATATATATATATATATATATATATATATATATATATATATATAATTTTGAACGGGCCTCATTTTCGTCATCTCCTGGGTAGGATCGATGGACATTTGAAGAATTTTTTCGAAACTCGCATCATGAGTACGACCTCAATAGCTGATTTCCCTTAAGGGAAATCTGCTAAAATAATAGTTGCAAGTAGACAGATAGGTACCCTAGAAGGTGTCCATGCCTCCCTATGACCAGTTTAGCCAATCTGCCACACATTTAAGATCTCAATTCGGTTTAAATTAAAGTCAAGCTAATACAGCAGTTGGGAATCACGAAATAAATACTGGAGAGGCGAGGCCTATAAAACAAGCACACAGGAGTGTTCCCCTAGCAAAGCGCAACGAAGTTAAAGAACTTCTCAACGGAATGGAGTCATTGAACCATCTTCGTGTTCGTGGAGCTCGCCAATAGTTCCAGTAAAGAAGAAAGACGCCATCACCAAATTCTGCGTTAACTGCAGAAAACTCAATGACGTCTCCAAGAAAGACAGTTATCCGCTGCCCAGAATCGACTATACCTTAGACACATTGGCTGGAACGAAATGGTTTTGTACATTGGGTTTGCAAAGCGGCTACTCGCAAGTAGAGATAGCAGATAAGGACAATGAGAAAACTGCCTTTAGCCAAAGCAATGGTTTATGGCAGTTCAAGGTGATGTCAGGTACTTCTGAGCGTTTAATAGATCGTGTGTTAAAGGGTCTCAATTGTTGGGTTTATTTAGATGTTTGGTGTATCTAGATGACATAATCGTTATGGGTAAGACTTTTGACGAACATCTCAAAAACCTGGATGAAATATTTAAGGGCATAACAGCTGCTGGGCTAAGATTTAGGCGTCGCTGCCTAGGGCTTTGCACATACTACATGAGATTCGAGCCAAACTTTGCCGTTTGCAAAATCATACTGGGTCCAGTGGAATAGCCTAAAATTATCAGACGGCTGCTTATATCGATCTTGGGAGAGTACAGATGGCAAAACCACAACCGACCTAATTGTAGTGTCAACATCCAAGCTAAATTAGGTAATGATTTGATATGAAGCAGTTCCATAACGGTCCCAGGGGTGGCAATCTGGAAATTACAAAAACTCTCGAAAAGACAAAACAGCGATTTTTTTTGGTGGGATGTCAGCAATCTGTTGTCGATTGGATAGCCAATTACGAACAGTGCATTGCAGCCAAGGGTCCAACGAGAAGAAGTCGTGGCAAGCTTCAGCAGTACAACGCAGGTGCCCCCTTCGAACGGATAGCCAGCGATCTTGATGGTCCATTTCCTGTCAGTGAGGTTGGAAACCGGTATGTACTAGTGGTAATGAATTACTTCAGCAAATGGCCCGAAGTGTATGCCATTCGAAATCAGGAATCCAAAATAGTTGTGGATGCATTTGTAAATAATTGTGTGTGCCGATACGGGGTTCCAATAGAGCTCCATTCTGACCAGGTAAAAAATTTCGAATCGGCCATATTCAAATTATTGTGCAACTTATACGGCAACAAAAAGCCGTAAACCGCTTTATCCAAAGTCTGATGGCATGGTTGAAAGATTCAATCGGACACTGGAGGAATGCCTCAGATAAGTGATTAGTACACACCAAAGGGATTAGGATGAGCATATACCCAAATATCTACTGGCATACCGGACAGCCGTCCATGATTCCATCTCACGTACTCCAGCAAAAATCCTAATCGGAACAGAATTAAAACTGCCAGCGGATTTGGAATTTGGTGTCAAACCCGGACTGTCCCTAAAAGGCAATTGAAACACTCCTCAGGCACAAGAAGGCCTGCTTGAGCTTCATGAGTTTGACCGCAATCGCATTAAAATGACCAGTGATAAGATGAAAGCCAGGTATGATCGAGCAGCAAATAGAGAGGAATTTACAGAAGGGCAAATGGTTATACTATTTAACCCACAACACAAGAAAGGATTATCCTGTAAATTGCAAACGCACTGGGAGGGACCTCATAAGGTAATCAAGAAATTGAATGACGTGGTTTACAGGATACAGAGATACCACAATCTGAGGTCTAAAATGAAGGTGGTACACCTAGAGCGACTAGCAAAATATGGCAAAGGCAATGTTGAGCTTATTCGGGATGAAAAGACTTAAGTGGGCGGTAGTGTTGCGAAAACTACGTACATGAAAAAATTAAACAGAGTTAATCACATATTTTAAGAAGTACGAGGTAGACGAAAGGAGCCGACCGATGAAAGAACCATTGGCGCCGGAAGTGTCTCGACTTCGCCCGTCTGGAATCTACCCCTTTCTCTTTGATCTTAGCCACTCGGCTATAAAAGCGGCGCAGCTCGCCCCGAGAGATAGTTTGTTCTCAGTTCTTTTCAAGTGTATTACAGTGCGTTCAATGCAGCTTTAGTGAATAGTGCTTTTAGTTTCGGTACAGTGTTTTATGTAAAGAACAGTGTAGTGCCGTGACTATGTAAAGAACAGCGCAGTGCCCTGTTCTTTTGTAAAGATCAGTGCAGTGTCGTGTTTTTGTGAACTTCAGTGGTCGTGAGTTATTGTACCATGTAATAAGATGTGAAGTTATCATTGCATACTGTGAGTACTAGTTAAGAATAATGTACCAAGTGTGTAGTGTCATATAAATTGTGCAGTGATAAAGCTTGTGTGTTTAATTTTGCAATCCAAAAGAACTCTAATATACAACGTTTATTATTATTTATTTTTGTAATAAACGTAACAATGTTATCTTATTTCCTTCGATATGTTGACGTTATTGAAATGACTATATACTATCTATAACTATTAAACGTTACTTGTTAATGTCATAATAACAAAAGACAATGCGTTTAAACTCAATATGATTTGGGATTGGGGGCGGGGGGTGCTACAATCTTCTTCCCTCACCTCGCTTTTACAAAATAAATAAAATTATTTTTAGGGTACCACTGTTATATATTTACATGATGTATATAAATTACTATAAAATTCGGACTGTTTAATGTTTTGAATAAATAATTTAAGAAAACAATGTTGATAATACTCAAGCGGGAGTGGAAGTTATTGGGAGGAAAACGCAGTTAATTGTATTAACTTGTTTCCAATGAAAAATTGTATTAGCTTTCTACTCACATTTACTATTACGTATATAATGGTATGTATATAACTAAGCTGGGATTGGTTGTTACAGGAAATATGTACTTTGAAGATGATATTTATTTATAATAAATGCCATCATTATGATTTGAATTATTCACCGTGTGTCAAACAGTCGAGAAGGATTGATTAGGGACTTATTTTCATTTATTTTTGAAAACTACAATTTCTATTCTATAAATCTCCAGCCTTTAGTGAAAGCAATGCGCCTGGGAAGTGTAGTTTTAAACATTGAAGCTTTGCCAACAAAAATAAAATACCATCATCATTCAGCCTGAAATGTGAGAATTGTATGGCATCAAAAAGACAAGAACGACACCGCTTCATCGGGTGCATGGTCACTTAAAGCACCAAAGTACTCCAGCTCCAGGAACCTGAGTCAGCAGCTACTTATCTAGTATATATACTCCTGCCTCTTCCCTTCCCAGTCACTTGTCTCCCGACTCCCGTCTGATGCACTTGTATTAACTATTATTGTCTTTGTAATCGTTTGTGTTTTACCAAATAAAGTTTTTTTTTGAAGTTATCCGTGAGTGAAACTTTAATTGGCGCCCGAACTTAGGGACTTCCGCACTGCCGAAAGTAAAAAGTTAAGTTCAGTGAAGTACACCGGAACCGCTTTTGAAAAGAAGGAAGTCAAGAGGATCCGAAGAAATAGCAACAGGCTCCAGACTCCCTCAGCGGCAGGATCACTCCAGTGCTCAACCCAGCGGATCAACCCAAAAACGACTTCAAGAAATTACTTTTGAGGTAGACACTAGACAATTACAATTTTATGTTTTAGAATAAGCATTTTTCTTTTATTATACTTATTACTATTATTTTAATTATAAGATTTATAATTAATGCCAGCATCCTTACAAGACAGACTAAACCAATTAAGACTTACTAACACTAACGAAACACAAGAAAACTCATTTACCAACACAATGGCATACTCTATGACCAAAGATGACTATGAACATATCCCCCAGTTTGATGGTAACCAAGACGATTTAATATTTTTTACAAAAGCTGTTCAAGAAGTTTACGATTCTGTGTGTAAAACTGATAACCCATGCCACGCCCAAAATCATGCACGCTTATTAACCAAAATCAAAGCAAGACTTACAGGAAATGCCCGCCACTGTCTATTAACTAATAACTTTAATGACATACCCAATGACTCAGTAGAACAATTAACAATGGACTTAATAAAAATTAGGCCATATGCTAGGGAACACCCAATGGACTTTATTAACAGAGTAGCGAAAGTAAGAGCCCTAATCTATTCCAGAGTTCATATGGAAGACACTATTACAGACAAAGATTCATACATAAAAACCAAAGATTTAGAAATTCTTTATTATATAAAATCAAACCTACACCCAAATCTTTGCGACTTCCTTAGCCACATAAAAACAGACACATTAGATGACATACGGCACGCAATACAAAACGAAGCGTCGCATATTGTAGAAAGACTCTACGGAACACACAATTTTGGTGAACAAAGGCATAAACCACCTAGGTTCCAAAATTTCAGACAACAACCACAACCACAACATTACACTCACCCTAGACGCTACCAAAATCACTTTTACGAGCCACAATGGGACCGCCAAAACAAGCAACCCCAATACAACCCGCAGAGAGACAGAACATACCAAAATTCCCAAAATTGGGAAAGACACGACATACCTAATTACCAGTTTTCCAGACCACAATGGGACAGACAAGACCCTCCCCAATACGTAGCCCAACATGACATTCCACATCGAGAATATCACCCCACGTACGTCCCCTTACACAATCAACAATGGGACAAACAAAAACAGGACAATTTTTTTAATAACAAAAAAGAATCCCAAAACACCGTGTCAATGAGGACTGTCCGATCTAATAGCCATCCCCTTCACCATGTTGAAGACGACAGAATACAAAAACTAGAGACACAAATGACAACGCTTCTAGACAAATTCAATACTTTTTTAGACATCGGCAACCCCCCACCTGCCCCGAATATTCCCTAATGCTAACTGAAAACCTACCTCACTTTAATGATAAAATAGGACAGACATGGCTCTTGGACACAGGCTCATCAAAAAATTTTATTACCCCTAATTCCTTACCCGAGGGAATCAAAACGAAGTCGGAAGAATTTTTTGTAAAAACTCCAGCTGGACGCGAAAAAGTCACTTCTGCTGTAGAGCTAGACATTGCTCCTTTGCTTGGGTTGCACGAAAAATTGACAGAAACATTTTATATATTACCATTTAGCGATAAGTATCAATTATTACTAGGTTATGATAGTATGAAGAAATTAAATTGCCAAATAAACTGTGCAAACAATGAAATAAAAATTCTTAATACATTAATTATAAAAAATGGTCACATAACAGAAGAATTGAATTATATAGAAACGGAAAAATTAAAAAATCTTGTGCGAACAGATCATTTAGAAAAGGACATTCGTAACAAACTTTTTCACCTAATCCTAAAATATAAAAATATAATTAACAACGACGGACAACCACTTCCACAAAATTACCTTAAAAACAGATAGACCTATATATACACGAAATTATAGATATCCTCATAACTTTAGAGACTCTATCAAACAAGAGGTCGACAAACTGTTAGCTCTAGTAATCAGAGAAAGTAATTCACCTTACAATTCACCTGTTTGGATTGTACCAAAAAAACCTGATGCAAGTGGAAAAACAAAAATCAGGATGGTAGTAGACTATAGGAAAATTAACGAACAAACTATACCCGACAAATTCCCCTTACCCAACATTGAAGACCTATTATGTAAATTAAAAGGTGCCAAATACTTCACAACAATTGACTTAGCATCAGGATTCCATCAAATAGAAATGGATAAAGATTCGATACCCATGACAGCATTCAGTACTGACCAAGGACATTTTGAATTTTTGCGCTTAAGTTTCGGTTTATGTAACGGACCGGCAACATTCCAAAGAGCTATGAAAATGCTACTCGAAAATCTCCCCAATACACTCGTTTATATTGATGACATTATTGTTTTTTCGGAAGACCTCGACTCACACTTCTTACACTTGGAAAATGTATTCCGGAAACTAAGTCAACATTCACTGACTCTTCAACTGGACAAAACTGAATTTCTTAAAACAGAACTCCCTTTCTTAGGCCACATAGTATCCACGGATGGACTCAAACCATTACCAGACAAAATACAAGCAGTACTCGACTTCCCTCTACCGTCTACTGAGAAAGAAATTCGACAATTTCTAGGCTTAAGTGGTTATTATAGAAGATTTATACGAAATTATGCTCACACTGCCAAACCTCTTACACAAGCATTACGAAACAAAACTGTCACTCACTCGCCAGAATTCATACATAGTGTTAACCAACTCAAAGACATCATTACTAACTCCCCAATTTTACAATTTCCAGACTGGAACTTACCCTTTACTCTAACTACTGACGCTAGTAACGTAGCCTTAGGAGCTGTATTATCTCAATTAACTAACAATACGGAACACCCCATTGCATTCGCTTCCAGGACATTGACTAACACTGAACAAAAATACTCTACGATTGAAAAAGAACTGTTAGCCGTTGTATGGGCTTGTACACATTTTAAACCTTATCTTTTTGGCAAACGATTTACTTTACAAACAGACCACAAACCGCTCACTTGGCTCTTCACAATGAAAAACTCAAACAATAGACTCATGAAATGGATATTTCAACTCGCGGACTTTGAATTTGACATTAAACATATAGAAGGTAAGACGAACTTTGTTGCTGACGCTCTATCAAGAAACCCTATCCATACAGACACAGCTGTACATACCCTTGAAAATGATAATGAGGACATTGACCCCCACATGGAACTTGAGAAGGTACTTGCTGAAACAGCACAACAGTCGACATCAACCGCTATCGCGGATGAGTTCATTCACGAGCTTCTAGCTCCTGATAGGGACGATTGTTCTCTCGCGACCGCGCACAGTCAGGATTCTAGCAATCAACAAGTCTGGATAGTAACTAACGACAAACCAATAAACATAGAGAAACACCAAATATTTATACAACGTGGACAAAAAAATATTTCACTTACTCGACCATTTAATAAATTCCGATACACAGTTGATACAGCTTACCCTTGGACACAAGACTTAGATGACATACTTCTGGAAATAGTTAAACCTAACACAGTATATGGTGTTTACTGCGAACCCACTGTAGAAACTGTCCGTCCAGAGTTCGAAGGGATATTTAACGCATTAACTCGCATCATACAGGACAAACACCCAACTGTTAAAATCAAAAGATACGCACACAAATGTTTAGACGTGACAGATACAAACGAACAAAAAGAAATTATTGACAACTACCACGTCGGTAAAACATGCCATCGTGGAGGTCTCGAAACATACAATAAACTCAGACGCCACTACTATTTTCCACGAATGAAAGATCATATAATGACTTATGTAAATAATTGTGATACATGTAGGAAAACCAAATATGACAGACGACCAATAAAAACTAAGTACTGCCTCACCCCAACTCCAGAAAAACCATTTGAAGAAATTATGATTGACACACTACATTACGAACAACAATACATTATCACAATTGTTGACACTTTCTCAAAAAAGTTGTTTGGGAAAGTGATTCGCACACTCAACAGCACAAACATTTCTAGTATCATCATGAAATACCTCGAAACCTTTCCAGCTCCCGACAGAATTAAAATGGACAACGGACGTGAATTCAAAAACGGCCTGATACAAAATCTCTTGGAATCACAGGGCATCGAACCCTATTACGTTACTCCAAATCATCCCAACTCCCTAGGATTACTCAACCGAACACACTCAACACTCATTGAACTTCTCCGGGTTATAAAAGAAAAATTCCCTAAAGACTCGCTTAAACAACGCCTCCGCTCCAGTGTAATTGCTTATAATAATTCATTAAACCAAAAGCTGAAACTAACACCAAACGAAATAACATTTGGCACAACAAAAAAATCTATTCCCGAAACTGACGTACAAATCACAGAACGTTTAGTTGAACAATACCACAACAAACTCAAACTTTTACAATCCTGTATTCGAAATGAAATTATAACCGAAAAACAAACAAGAACTGACAAATTAAACGCCAACAGGGAAGATCCCGACATTCCTACTCAAACATATGCTAAAGTACAAACACGAACAAAAGCACAGAACCCGTACAAACCAGTTATCAAACTGACGGACGGTAAACGAGACGTCACCATACACAAATATAACATACAGCGACAGAGAAAAGACTATTTCAAACGGAAATCTCGCACTTCTGTTGCAGATGCTGACTTATATAAGGACCATATGTCTCTACACGCTTCTGACAGTGACGATACAATATGAAATCACCGACATCTCCCAGACACCGGGAATAGTTCCCATTAAAGCACCTGACGCATCTCATGGACCAATACTTTACTATCACGTACTTCATAAACTATAAAACCTTATACAAAGAACTCCTCGAAACAGAATCACTCCTAGCGAAATTCACAGATTTGGATTCGTACAATACTACTCAACACTTACTCCAATTCACATTAAACAAACTCCAAGCCTTATTCAAAACCGACAAAAATCCCCGATTACGGCGAGGACTTATAAATGGCCTCGGGTCCGCTATCAACTGGCTTACAGGAAACATGGATGCCAATGACAAACAAAAATATGACAAAATTCTTGAAGAACTCGAACGAAATGAGTACCATATTGAACACAACATCGAGCTTCAGACACACTCCAGTCAAGATTTGATCAAAACTATGAGACATGACATTGACCTGATAAACACAAACAATCACAAAACAGCCAAACTCGTAAACTCTATCAACACAGATGAACGGCGAATACACCTTACTGAAGTCTACTCTGCCATTAATTACATTTACATTCGACTCACTGACCTCGAAAATACTATAGAATTTTGTGAACTAGGCGTAACACACTCCTCCATTCTTAGCCAAATTAATTTTTCTAATCTTCCTAACATCTCCCTCATAACATTAAACAAAGAAAAACTATGGTTACTCAGCAAACTGAGATGTGTTCTGAAAAACGGACTGCTACACATTTTCATTTCTCTACCTTTAAAATCAGACCCACTGACTACATATTACTTTCTTCAAGCCCCTGTAATGAGACAATCCCAGACATTTACAACTGTATCACCTTACACCCTAGTCTTAAGAAATATATCTCACTTGTACATAGGTAATTGTAGCTTAGTTATAGATAATTATTTCTGTAAATCTATTAAACCTCTAGCAGATAAGTGTATAGAAAATATTTTTCTTGGTAATTCTAAGTATTGTATAAGCACAACCATTTTTTCATTACCATTTATTAAATATGTAGAAGAATTAGACTTGTATATTAGCTTTAAGACCCCAGTTGTACACCTAAAACATACAGGTACACCTCTCTTCCTACCTTCCACTGCTCTCGTTAAACTCAACAATACAGAAACACTATTAGAGTGCCCTAAGCCTTTTACATACACTATTGACACTCAAATACTACTATTCAACCACACACCAACTGATATTAAGACTTACAATATCACTTTTAGCACATTAGATAAACCTCAACTAGATAATATTCTACTAGAACAATTAGAAACGATTAATTATATAACCTCTAATACAACTCACATTGTAATTTATATTATTGTAATTTATCTATTCTTTTTCCATATTATATTAATTATTAATCATTGTAAGTCAAAGTGTCTACCCAAAACTCAGAATACATCATCTACAACAACTCGAACCCCAGTTGAACTCCAGTTTCATCACACCACCAGCCCATCCACTATGGCCCCTTCTTGGTACAACCCCTGAAAACTACCTACTTCTACTTGATTCTCAGGGGACTTCGAATCTTCGGGTGGGAGGACTTAAAGCACCAAAGTACTCCAGTTCCAGGAACCTGAGTCAGCAGCTACTTATCTATTGTATATACTCCTGCCTCTTCCCTTCCCAGTCACTTGTCTCCCGACTCCCGTCTGATGCACTTGTATTAACTATTATTGTCTTTGTAATCGTTTGTGTTTTACCAAATAAAGTTTTTTTTTGAAGTTATCCGTGAGTGAAACTTTAATTGTCGAAAGATTTAATCGGACACTGGAGGAATATCTCAGAAAAGTGGTTAGCACACACCAAAGGGATTGGGATGTGCACATACCAAAATTACTACTAGCTTACCGGTCGGTCGTGCATGATTCCACCTAACGTACTCCGGCGAAAATCTTATTTGGAGCAGAATTAACACTGCCAGCGGATTTGGAATTTGGGGCCAAAACGGACCGTCCTGCGAAGACAATGGAAATATTCCCCACGCACAGGAAGACCTGCATGAGCTCCATGAGTTCGTACGCAACCGTATTAAAATGACAGGCGATAAGATGAAAGCTAGGTATGATCGAGCAGCAAATACGGAGGGATTCACTGAAGGACAAATGGTTCTACTATTCAACCCACAACGCAAGAAAGGACTATCCCCTAAATTGCAAACGCACTGGGGGGGGGACCTTGAAGAGATTGAACGACGTTGTCTACAGGATACAGAGATACCACAATCCGAGGTTTAAAATGAAAGGGGTACACCTAGAGCGACTAGCCAAGTATGGCAACGGCGATATTGAGCCTATTCGGGACGAAAAGACTTAAGTGGGTGGCAGTGTTGCGAAAATTAAATACATGAATAATCCTTCAGAGAGAGAGTCGCGTATTTGGGAAGTGCGAGGTAGATCAAAGAAGCCGACAGAGGGTCGAGCTCCTACTAGACCCGTCCAGTCCAGACGTCGAAGGGCCCAGCCAATTCCCCTTTGATGAATGCCGACGACCTATGTAAAGAACCGGCCAGCCGCGGGCGAGTCAGTTTCTTCTAAGTGCTGATATATGCGTACAGTGCGACTTGGTGCAGTGCGGTAAAGTGTTTTTATAAGAAGAACAGTGTTGTGCCGTGACTGTAAATAACAGTTTAGTGCCGTGTTTAAGAACGTGCAGTGCCACGAAGTAAAGGACAGTGCAGTGCCGTCTTTTGGTGTACTTCAGTGACCGTGAGTGAATTATTGGACTGTGTAATCTGAAGAACAGTGACGTTATCAGTGTATACTATGAGTAATAATTAAGAATAATTACCAAGTGTATTGTGCATTGTGAAATAAATTGTGCAGTGATAAAAACTGTGAAACTTATGAGTATTTAATTTTGCAATCCAAAAGAACTCTTATTAACAACATTATTACGGCTATAACAACTAAACATTAATTAGTACTAATACAATTGGTTACCTCCGCTATAGTTTTAGCGAATACCTCGTTTATACTTTGTTAAACGACAAAAGTGGATACATTAAAAGTTATTCTAAATAACAAATAAAAACCTTCTGTAATGCGCATGAGATAACAGGCTTCCCGGATAACCTTCCTTCCCCCGTGTCATCCACAGAAATGTTAACATAGCTTATTTTTATGGAGGAGAGGATGCTAATTCACATATCTAGTTTTGTTCAATTCGGTTGTTTTTTGCACCAAGTAAAATTGTTGACTTCCGCTATAGGTTTTAGAATATATTTCGCTTATACTTCAGTATACGAAAAAAGTATATATAACAAAAGCTACTTTAAATAACACAATAAGCAACGTATGTTAAGTGCATCCGTTGAAAAACCAATGCGTAAAGAAATATCGCTATTTTTAATTTCAAGCCCCACTCACGTTTGAACCTATAAATTTTAATATAACTTATAATTACAGATGAATTAATGCTAATTCACATACCGAGTTTTGTTAATTTCAGTTCAACCGTTAGTGCCCAATAAAATATTTGGCTCCCGCATTAGTTTTTGGTGTATATCTCGTTTATAATTTGTTGTAAAACAAAAGTGAATATAACAAGAGTTACTCTAAATAACAAATAACCAAATTTTGTTATATGCATATTTTCAGAAAAACCAATAGGAAACCAAATATCGCTATTTTTAATTTCAGGCGTCTTTACAACCCCCACTCCTGCACGTCTCTAGAAATGTTGGTATGCCTTGTTATAATGAAGGCGTTAGTGATAATACACATATCAAGTTTTATTTAGTTCGGTTGATTCTTTTGTGCCTAATAAAATTGTTGACTCCCGCTATAATAGTTAGCGTATAACTCATTTATACTTCGGTATAAGAAAAAAGTGTATATAACAAAAGTTACTCTAAAGAACAAAATAAACAATTTTTGTTATGTTCATATTTGCCAAAAAACCAATAGGAAACGAAATATCGCTATTTTTAATTTCTGGATTCCCTAATAACCCCCATTCCTGCCCGTCCCTAGAAATGTTGGTATGGCCTGTTATAATGAAAGCGTTAGTGCTAATGCATATACTGAGTTTTATTTATTTCGGTTGGGTCTTTTGTCCCAAATAAAATTGTTCACTTCCGCTATAGGTTTCAGCTTATATCTCGTTTATAATTCGGTATACGAAAAAAGCGTATATAACAAAAGTTACTCTAAATAACAAAATAAACAACTTTTGTTATGTACATATTTGCCGAAAAACCAATAGGAATTTTGAAAGGACCTCATTTTCGTCATCTATGAAATTAGAAGAAATTTCAAAAACTGCGCCATGAGTTCAACCTCAATTGCTCATTTCCCTAATGGGAAATCTGCTAATATAATGTGCAACTCCTGGACTTGAACCTGGTTTCTCCAGTATGGGAGTGTAGTTCTTTTACCCACTACTTTTTTCATATTGATAATTCATTAATGAAGATTACTTACGTGTGCCTCTCGAAGGAGAATGTATCCCGGAATGATTAGGGGATGTAGTAGCTCCCCTGACGTTGTTATCATGCCGCAGTAGCAGGGCTCCGTAGGATCCTCGTGGGGCGTGGCCTGGAAAGGATGGTGGACTTTCGGTTCCACTTCCGCTCTTGTCACCCAGACCTGCAAAAATTTAGAAATATTTATTATTATTGAATCTATCATTCTAATTAACATTAATGTACTAATATACGGACAAAGTCGAGCTAAGAGTTCTTCTTGATATTAATTCATAATAGCCGTGCTCTTCGTCATTTACGGGTTGACATGAAAATGTTTTTCCTTTAGAAATATTTAGGAGTGAATTAATTTTTGCATTAAATACACCATTTATTATATCACATGCACAAATGTCCCTTCTGGAATGGTATTCACTTGTTATAGCTGTCGAAAAGTGGTTCTTATACGCGAAAAAATTATATACTAAACACTAATTATTATTTTTTCAACAAAACCAAATTTATGATAATATAGACACCATATGTTTTAGCTTCCAAGTTAAATTGATTGAATGAAACACCGATAGACATACAGACAGACAAAAATTTGGATTTTGATGTCATAGTTTTTATGTTGGGGTCATTCCATATCAAATCAACCAAAAAAAAATATTTTTGAACCTTTAGGATTTAGATTTTTAAGACTTTTTGTTTACTTATTCTATCTATCCGTAAAACAAAAACTCTAAAATTTCAGATTTCGGACAATTATTGCAAGGTTAAATAAGAAGTATTGTTTACATTGAACTTTTAGCAGATTTCCCTTAAGGGAAATTAGCTATTGAGGTCGTACTCATGACGAGATTTTCGAAACATTTCCTCGAATGTCCATCGATCCTACCCAGGAGATGACGAAAATGAGGTCCGTTCAAAACTATATATCTATATCTATATATATATAAAATTGTAACCTCTGTCTGTACATTGATTTTTTTCGCGAAATTTCACGATAACTTTTCGTTTCACATGTCATAGACACCATAACTGCATTTTGTTTCTTTCGTGTATGTTTGTTTGTTTGTTTGTTACCTTTTCACGCATAAACGGCTGAACCGAATTTTATGAAACTTGGTATGTATATTACTACTAGCCCAACTTAGACTTTAGGCTATACTAATATTCTCTAAGACGAACAGGAGTGGGGGTTATAAGGGAGGGCTGAAATTAAATATAGCGATATTTCGTTTCCTATTGTTTTTTCGGCAAATATGCACATAACAAAAGTTATTTATTTTATTATTTAGAGTAACTTTTGTTATGTACACTTTCGTCGTATACCTAAATATAAATGAGTTATACGCTAAAAATTATAGCGGGAGTCATCAATTTTATTTGGCACAAAAGAATCAACCGAACTAAATAAAACTCGGTACGTGTATTAGGACTAAGGCCTTTATTATAACAAGCCATACCAACATTTCTAGGGACGGGCAGGAGTGGGGGTTGTAAGGGAGGCCAGAAAATAAATATAGCGGTATTTCGTTTCCTATTGTTTTTTTTGGCAAATATGCACATAACAAAAGTTATTTATTTTGTTATTTAGAGTAACTTTTGTTATATACACTTTTTTCGTATACCGAATTATAAACGAGATATACGCTAAAACCTATAGCGGAAGTGAACAATTTTATTTGGAACAAAAGACCCAACCAAAATAAATAAAACTCGGTATGTGTATTAGGACTAATGCTTTCATTATAACAAGCCATACCATCATTTCTAGGGGCGGGCAGGAGTCGGGGTTTTAAGGGATCCCTAAATTTAAAAATAGCGGTATTTCGTTTTCTATTCGTTTTTCGGCAAATATGAACATAACAAAAGTTGTTTATTTTGTTATTTAGAGTAACTTTTGTCATATTCATTTTTGTCTTTTAACAAAGTATAAACGAGATATACACTATAAACTAAAGCGGGAATAACTGAAATCTATGCATAATGCACAAGATTTTTGTTTATTTTGTTATTTAGAGTAACTTTTGTCATATTCATTTTTGTCTTTTAACAAAGTATAAACGAGATATACACTATAAACTAAAGCGGGAATAACTGAAATCTATGCATAATGCACAAGAGACGGGAAATATGACAATTTGGAGGACAGTGAAGACTTACATAAAAAATTAATTTTATTATTAACAAATGCCAACAACGGGTATTAACCCTAAACACTGGGACGGGTAAATGTCAAAATATTTGCAAATTAAAGCCTTGCCAAAAAAATACCATCACCATTCAGCCTCAAATCAATTCCCGGGCGAAGCCGGGTATCTGAGCTAGTATATATATAAAATTGTAACCTCTGTCTGTACATTGATTTTTTTCGCGAAATTTCACGATAACTTTTCGTTTCACATGTCATAGACACCATATCTGCATTTTGTTTCTTTCGTGTATGTTTGTTTGTTTGTTTGTTTGTTACCTTTTCACGCATAAACGGCTGAAAGAAATTTATGAAACTTGGTATGTATATTACTACTAACCCAACTTAGACTTTAGGCTATATTAATTTTCTCTGAGACGAACAGGAGTGGGGGTTATAAGGGAAGCCTGAAATTAAAAATAGCGATATTTCGTTTTCTATTGGTTTTTCGGCAAATATGCACATAACAAAAGTTGTTTATTTTGTTATTTAGAGTAACTTCTGTTATGTACACTTTTATCGTATACCGAAGTTTAAATGCGTTATACGCTAAACATTATAGCGGGAGTCAACAATATTATTTGCCAAAAAAGACTCAACCGAACTAAATAAAACTGGGTATGTGTATTAGCTGTGAGGCCTTCATTATAATAAGCCATACCAACATTTCTATGGACGGGCAGGAGTGGGGGTTATAAGGGAAGCCTGAAATTAAAAATAGCAATATTTCGTTTCATATTGGTTTTTCCGCAAATATAAACATAACAAAAGTTGTTTATTTTGTTATTTGGAGTAACTTTTGTTATATACTTTTTTGTCGTATACCTAAGTATAAATGAGTTATACGTTAAAACTTTAGCGGGCACTAACGGCTGAACCGAACTTAACAAAACTCGGTATGTCAATTAGCATTAATTCTTCCATGATTATAAGTTATATTAAAATGTTTAGGTTCGAACGGGATGGGGTTAAAAGGGAGGCCTGAAATAAAAATTCACCATATTTACATGTATAAGAGACGGAAAATATAAAAATATCGAAGACTGTGAAGCCTTATGGAACAAATAATTCTATTATTAGCAAATCCACGGCAACGACGGGTATCAATCCTAAACACTGGGACGGGTAAATGTCAAAATATTGTGCAATGTAAAGCCTGCTAAAAAATACCATCACCATTCAGCCTCAAATGAATTCCCGGGCGGAGCCGGGTATCTGAGCTAGTATATATATAAAATTGTAACCTCTGTCTGTACATTGATTTTTTTCGCGAAATTTCACGATAACTTTTCGTTTCACATGTCATAGACACCATAACTGCATTTTGTTTCTTTCGTGTCTGTTTGTTTGTTTGTTTATTTGTTACCTTTTCACGCATAAACGGCTGAACCGAATTTTATGAAACTTGGTATGTATATTACTACTAACCCAACTTAGACTTTAGGCTATGTTAATATTCTCTGAAACGGGCAGGAGTGAGGGTTATAAGGGGGGCCTGAAATTAAAAATAGCGGTATTTCGTTTCCTATTGCATTTTTGGCAATAATGCACATAACAACAATTGTTTATTTTGTTATTTAGAGTAACTTTTGTTATATACACTTTTGTCATATACGGAGGTATAAATGAGTTATACGTTAAAAACTACTGCGGAAGTCAACAATTTTATTTGGCACAAAAAACTCAACCGAACTAAACCAAACTCGGTATGTGAATTAGCATTAACGTCTTCCTTATAATAAGCCATACTAACATTTCTAGGGACGGGAAGGAGAGGGGGTTATAAGGGAGGCCTGAAATTAAAAATAGTGATATTTCGTTTCCTATTGGGGTTTCGGCAAATATGCACATAACTAAAGTTGTTTATTTTTTGTTTAGAGAAACTTTTGTTATATATACTATCGTCGTATACCGAAGTATAAAGGCGTCATATGCTAAAAATTATAGCGGGAGTCAACAACTTTATTCGGCACAAAAGACTCAACCGATCTAAATAAAACACTCGGTATGTGCATTAGCACTAACGTCATCCCTATAATAAGCCATACTAACATTTCTAGGGACGGGCAAGAGTGGGGGTTGTAAGGGAGGCCTGAATTTACAAATTTTATTATTAACAAATCTACAGAAATGACGGGTATTAACCCTAAACACTGGGACGGGTAAATGTCAAAATATTGTGCAAAGTAAAGCCATGCCAAAAGAATACCATCACCATCCAGCCTCAAATGAATTCCCGGGCGAAGCCGGGTATCTGAGCTAGTATATATATATATATATCTATATATATATAAAATTGTAACCTCTGTCTGTACATTGATTTTTTTCGCGAAATTTCACGGTAACTTTTCGTTTCACATGCCATAGACACCATAACTGCACTTTTTTTCCTTTCGTGTATGTTTGTTTCGGAATGTGTATTACTACTAGCCCAACTTAGACTTTAGGCTATATTAATATTCTCTGAGACCAACAGGAGTGGGGGTTATAAGGGAGGCCTGAAATTAAAAATAGCGATAATTCGTTTCCTATTGGGTTTTTGGCAAATATGCAAATAACAAAAGTTGTTTATTTTGTTATTTAGAGTAACTTTTGTTATATACACTTTTTTCGTATACCGAATTATAAACGAGATATACGCTGAAACCTATAGCGGAAGTGAACAATTTTATTTGGGACAAAAGACCCAACCAAAATAAATAAAACTCGGGATATGTATTAGCACTAACCCTTTCATTATAACAAGCCATGCCAACATTTCTAGGGACGGGCAGGAGTGGGGGTTATAAGGGATGCCAGAAATTAAAAATAGCGATATTTGGTTTCTTATTGGGTTTTCGTCAAATATGGACATAACAAAAGTTGTTTATTTAGAGTAACTTTTGTTATATACACTTTTTTCTTATACCGAATTATAAACGAGATATACGCTAAAACCTATAGCGGAAGTGAACAATTTTATTTGGGACAAAATACCCAACCAAAATAAATAAAACTCGGGATATGTATTAGCACTAACGGTTTCATTATAACAAGCCATACCAACATTTCTAGGGACGGGCAGGAGTGGGGGTTATAAGGGATGCCAGAAATTAAAAATAGCGTTATTTGGTTTCTTATTGGGTTTTCGTCAAATATGAACATAACAAAAGTTGTTTATTTAGAGTAACTTTTGTTAAATACACTTTTTTCTTATACCGAATTATAAACAAGATATACGCTAAAACCTATAGCGGAAGTGATCAATTTTATTTGGGACAAAAGACCCAACGGAAATAAATAAAACTCGGTATGTGTATTAGCACTAACGCTTTCATTATAATAAGCCATACCAACATATCTAGAGACGGGCAGGAGTGGGGGTTGTAAGGGAGGCCTGAATTTAAAAATAGCTGTATTTCGTTTTCTATTCGTTTTTCGGCAAATATGAACATAACAAAAGTTGTTTATTTTGTTATTTAGAGTAACTTTTGTCATATTCATTTTTATCTTTTAACAAACGATGTGTATACGAGATATACACTATAATCTAAAGCGGGAGTCAACTATTTTATTGGGCGCTAACGATTAAACCGAACTAAAAAAAACTCGGTATGTCAATTAGCATTAATCCTTCCATGATTATAAGCTATATTAAAATCAGGTGGGAGGCTACTTCTAACCTAACCTGTCGTTTCTAACCTTACCTTACCTTCCTTACTTTGTGTGATTTATGCAAATAAGGTTTGTTCATCCGCCCCCCCCCGTTTGGTTTTAATAATTAGTCCAATAATAAAACATACACAAATCTTATATAAATTCTGTTTAACATTATTATTATCGAACACAAGATACACTGTACATCAACATAATACTACACATCCCCAACATCCGCTTCCCTCTTCTTATAATAGCTATAACCTTCCTTCCTTAACAGTGTAGCCACATATAACATCTTCTCTCTTTTCAATCTTTGAGCCTTGCTGGCAGTCTCCTGCACCTCTTAGGTCTTGACACTGGTGCAACAATGTTTGTAGCATTTCCAGTACCCTCATCTACCTGAAACGACGCCAGGCGAAGATGTACTCTATTCCGCCTGACCAGTCTGCCAGTATCAAGGTCCTCCACTATGTACGATCTTGGCGCAACATGTTTTTGAAGAATTCTCCCTCGATGCCAGTAGTCGACTTTTGGGTACTGGATGGATACGAGATCTCCAGGACTGAATTATTTGAGCTCTCTAGCACTCCGATCATAATAGCTCTTGGCAATTGCACGTTTTTCTTCCAACTTAGCTGTTATGTCAGCATTCACATGGGGCATCAGCGTATCAGCTACAGAAGGTAATTTAGTGCGGCACACCCGATTCATCAACAACTGTGCTGGGGACACTCGTAAATGCTTTAGTGGAGTGTTCCTATACTCAAGAAGAGCCATATATAGATCCTCTTTCCCATCTGCAGTCTTCTTCAATATGTTTTTAATTATTCCCACACCTTTTTCAGCGAAAGAGTTGGACTGCGCATGATTAGGGCTTCGTGTGACAATGTCAAAGCAGTAATCATTGGAGAAACCTTGTAGTTCTGCTGAAGCGAACGTTACATTGTCGCAGACCATTACCTCTGGAATACCAAACTTTGAGAAAATAGATTTTAAATTTTGGATGACTTCTTGAGCCTATTTTGTTTTCATGCTCACAAGCTCAATCCAGTTAGAATATGAATCAACCAGAACCAGGTAATCACATGACTCATAGGTCATAATGTCCACAAACACCCTCTGCCACGGTCTTATGGGCAATGAATGGCTCTTTAAGGGCTCCTTAATATTTTTTCTTTCAAACTTCTGGCAACTAGGACAATTTTTGATGAAATGTTCAATGTCCATATTTATTTAGGGCCATATTATTGTTTGTTTCGATTTTTCAATACCAGCGTGACTGGAGTGCAGAATTGCTAGCATCTCCGGCCTCAAACTGGCTGGCACTACAATTCTATTCTGTCAAACTACCAGATCTTCACATACAGTCACTTCATCGTGAGAATAGAGTGCTAATTCCCCTTGTAGCTTTCTCGGCCAACCCGTTTGAATGTATTTCTTTAGTTTCACCATAATTTGATCATTTTCCATGGCCTTTACAATTCTTTCCCTCTGCCTGATTGAAATAGGCAGTGATTTCATAAAGACATGAACCACAAATTCAATGTCACTTGCTGGCTCATAAGAGTCTAGCTGTAACCGAGAAAGTGCATCAGGTATAAGCATTTCTCGACCAGGAATATAATGTATGTCGAAATCATAATTAAATAATTTTAGCCTGATACGCTGTAACCGGGGACTAAGATTGCTGATATCCTTGTTAAGAATTTTTACTAGTGGTTTGTGGTCTGTTTTCACAACAACTTTATTTCCATATAAAAACTGATGAAATTTTGTAGCACCAAAGTGTACAGCCAAAAGCTCTTTTTAATGATGGCGTACTTTTGTTCTGTAACCGTAAGAGACCTGGACGCAAATGCAACAGGGCGCCCTTCTTGAAATATACATGCTCCTAATCCACTATTTGAGGCATCTACATGCATTTCAGACAATTAGAGTCAAAGTAGGCTAAAACTGGAGCGTCAAGAATGGCATCCTTAAGTGCCTGAAACGATTCCTTCTCTTCGTTGTCCCACTTCCAACTACTATCATTTTTAGTAAGATTCCTTAATGGAACCTTTCCGACAAATTTGGTATAAACTTTGAGACATATTAAATTAAACCAAAGACTCTTAAAACGTCTCCTTTGTTTTTTGGTTCTGGCAACACTCTAATAGCCTCTACATACCTATCATCAATAGCAATTCCTTCACTAGAAAATATTTGTCCAAGATACTTGACAGATTTCCTTTTATATTGTATCTTCGAGCTATTAAATCGAACATTATATTTCCGAGCTCTATCCATTACTTGTTAGAGGGCTTGATCATGTTCTTGCTCTGAAACTCCCGACACCAACAAGTCGTCAAAATATACACAGACGCCAGGAATATCCCCGAACAACCTGGATACCTGGCGCTGAAAACTTTCTGGTGCCGACCTTAATCCAAACGGCATCCTCTGAAATTTGAATCTCCCAAAAATAGTGGCAAAATTACAAAGATCAGCTGACGCACTATCTAGCTCAATATGGAAATAACCATCTTTTAGGTCTAATACAGTAAATACACTCTTACCTTGTAATGTTTGGGTAATATCATCGACAGTCGGTATAACAAAATGTTCTCTCATAACAGATTTATTAAGTTTTCTCATATCCAAGCAGACCCTCAAATCACCATTCTTTTTTTCCACTACAACTACTGGGTTAACTACCTCTGTTGGATAGGTGACTTTCTGAATGATACCTTTTTCTTCCATCTCCTCTAATTTTAATTTCAAATGATCATGCAAAGCATAAGGCACTCTTCTAGTATTTTCAATAAATGTTTGAAAAGAACTATCTAACTTAATTGAATGCACAAATGGGAATCTCCCCAAACCTTCAAAAGGTCTTGGTTTGACTGTACTATTTGCAACTGCTCATTTATGTTCTCAACTCTTTTAATGATGTTAAATTTAACACAATCGTGCAATCCTAATAAAGGGGATTTTCTCATGTTTACCACTGCAAACTGAATAGTGTGACTCTTATCACCAATAGAACATCCTAGCGCAGTAGACCCAACTCAAGGTATTCTTTCTCCTGTGTAAGTAACTGCCGAACAAACAGACTTAGAAATAGGTGCTCTCAGCTAAATAGCTAAATCCTTAGGTAGAACACTTATATCTGCTCCAGTATCAATTTTGAAAGATAGGCAAGAACCACCTATATGTACATCTTGAAGCCAACAGCTATTTTTAGGCTCTACTTCATCAATAGAAAACTTTTCGACTACGCCAACTTCATTTTGTAATTCAAGTTCAGCAACTTTCTTTGAATCTACTTCATCAATTGTACATGCAACAGCAAAATGGTTCATGCCTTTACACGGAGTACAAGATTTCCCCCATGCAGGACAGTTACGAAACTTGTGGTGAGTTGCAAACCGATAACATTTTCGAACATTTGTAGATGACAATTTTTTAACATTTTTTGTTTTGCTAATAACATGCACGTCAACAGAATCAGGCGTTTCTGTGTGCTCGTCACGCCAGATATGGGCTTGTTTCTCTAAAAAAACTAATAATTCCTCTATAGGCAAAAACTCAGTGGAGCTGTCTTGTAATTCCCACAAATGTTTGGATTCTTTGTCTAGCTTACGCAACAGTATAAATTGTAATATTGCGTTCCAACTTTCAGTATTAATACCATAACTATTTATTGCACTTAGAACCGACCTAGTGGTATTAATCAGACTTTTTATAGCTTGGCTGGACTCTACACTTGGATGGTCAATAGCCCTCTCCAAGTGTTTGTACACTACATATTTATTCCTCTGATAGGCTTTCAACAATCTATCGAGAGCTACCGCATAATTGGCGGACGTTAGGTCTAGTCCCGCTAGTCTGTCCAATGGTTCTCCCTCCAGTGAAGATTTAAGAAATTGAAAACGACGGACATCGTCTAATGTACGATTTTCATGAACAACCGATCTGAATAATTCATAAAAGGAGTTCCACTATGTAATGTCTCCTTTAAAAATCGGAATTCCTATTGGTGCAACCTCACACTTAATATTAAAATCAGTTTTCTTATTAACTACTTTAGGTGTAATTTCTGCAATTTTTTCTTCCAGAGTACTTTTTATACGGAAATAATCTTTCTCAAATTTGTCAATATAATCATCTTCAAGCATGTCATGCATATTGATTGATAATTCATTAAATTCATCAAAAATTGTACCTGAGTCCTTACTTCTTTCTTTTAATTCCGATAATGATGCATTCTCAAAATTAGATGATGATAAAAAAGTTAACATTCTTGTTAATCTTGCCCTTAAAACTGACTTCTTTTTCTTTAATAATTCACCTTCCATGATAATTAATAGTAAAACGAAGAATCCACACAAGGAAAAAAACTTTTAACGAAAGAGTGTTGCTATCTAAACGAAAATTTCACAATTGAGAACGTTAAAGTTCAAAAACACCTGACACCATGTTTGGTTTTAATAATTAGTCCAATAATAAAACATACACAAATCTTATATAAATTCTGTTTAACATTATTATTATCGAACACAAGATACACTGTACATCAACATAATACTACACATCCCCAACATCCGCTTCCCTCTTCTTATAATAGCTATAACCTTCCTTCCTTAACAGTGTAGCCACATATAACACCCCCCACCCCTTCTTTAGTTCTTGTACTACTAAAACTTTAGTTATTAAAATATTAATTATTTTTACAATTCTGAAGCCGTTTCAGTTGGGAATTTATTAAAATTAACTGAATTATTTCTTATTACCGTTTGTATTTACTCATGGTGCGCTTTTATTACCAGTATGCAGATTTCTCTATTGTAAAACTTCACATGGGAAATCTGCTTAGTTTACGCAGCCCTTGCGTGACGGACTTTTACTTTGTGAGATATATGCAAATACGTTCTGTAGATCCCCCCCCCATCTTTTGTTCTGGATTACTAAAATTTACGTAACATATTAAAATTATTCTAATTCATTACAAATTACAGCATTAGCTATAGTAAATATTTTCAATAAAATTAATGTATTATATTTAGATATATTTCATTAATGGTTTTTCCTTTCCTGTCTAGAATTCAGGTTGGCTGGCCTGTTAGTTTACAATTCAGACGCTTTCCGTTGTAGAATTATTAACTTGTAACTGAAAGATTTCTCATTTCCGTTTGTATTTATTCACTTAATGTTAGCGGTGGTGTTACCAATATGTATATTTTTCTATTCTATTGTAAACCTTCGCTTGGAAAATCTGCTTAGTTTACGCAGCCCCTGCGTGACGGAGTTTTTAAACTAAAGTGTAGTCTACTAAGACAGTTTGCTACATATATTATGTTTTATAGAATAATATCAAGGTTTCTTATAAATTTGAAACCTTTGTTATTTTTATTATGCTGTATGTAACATTCTGGGAAATTATAGAGCATAGGAATTGGTATGACAATATGTGATAGATGTAGAAAAAAACTTCCTAGTGAATATAAGAGCCAATTGGACAGACAAACGAAGCTTTCCCAAGTACCGGTAAAGATGATAAGTTTATTGATAAAGCCACATCAATTGATTATCTAAATAAATCTTTAGAACTTATTTGTGAGTGGCCTATAAAAACAAAAAAAAAATTAAAGTAATATCCTACACCAGAAGAAAAATGGAGAAACTAAAAGCAGGTCTAGAAAAACAACTAATCCCTTCTAAAACACAGAACTTCAAAACGGAGTGAACAGTTAACCCTTGGTCTGTCTTACCATCCAGTTGTAGTTGCAAAAAAATAAGGTTAAAAGCCAGCCACTACATGGCTCGTTCAGTGAAAACAATTTTAGCAGATTTCCCTTAAGGGAAATCAGCTATTGAGGTTATACTCATGACGGAATTTTCGACATTTTTCTTCAAATGTCCATCGATCCTTCTTAGTAGATGACGAAAATGAGGTCCGTTCAAAACTGTATATATACAGTCTGTTTGTCTGTTACCGCTCTAGCGGTCGCAATTTTTGTTTGATCGTTACGAAACTCGAAATTTAGTCGTTTTATGTAAAAAGAAAGATCAAGTTCGGTAACGGCTGAAATCGGACCAGTGGGAGGGGGGGGGTTTAGAGGGGAGGATTTTCGAAAATTCGAAATATCTCCGTTACTATACGTCGGATCGAAATATTGTATAGAAACAATCTTATTGCAAATTACATTTACTATAAATATTGTTCTATACATATTTTCCGTATAATGAGTATTAACCGAGATATTTGTATTTTTTGTAATGAGTTCCGCTTTCAGTAAACGCCCACTCCTACTAGGGACATATTAATAGTAAGCTGATATCTCATGAATCACCTCATTATTAGGTTAAATACAAAATATTGTTTTCAACAAAGCTTTATTTTACGAGGTACAAACAAATACGTTCTGTTGACCCCCCCCCTTTTTTTTTCTTTTTTTTTTCTTTTTTCTTGGACTACAATAATCTGAGCGATTGAGATAGAAATTATTTTGATTCATTTCAAATTACTCCACTAACTATAGTAAATAGTTTCCAATAAAATTAATATTTTATATTCAGATTTTTTTTATTTAATTGTTTGTTTTTCCGGTCTATCTAGCGATACTGCGCTACAAGGTTGGCTAACCTGTTTGTTTACAATCCAGCCGTATTACGTTGTAGGGACTATTAACTTATATTGTAAATTGACTGAAAGATTTCTCATTTCCGTTTGTAATTATTCACTAATATTCAAGGAAGTGTTACCTGTATGTATATTTGTCTATTGTAAACCTTCGCTGGCTAACCTGCTTGTCCCTTAATCATGTGAAAATCTCATAACCTTCTGAATCGTATTTTGCCCCCCCCCCTTTCTATTTTCTTCCCGGATTCCTAAATTTGGAATGGTTGTGATTAAAATTGTTCTGGTTTATTATTAATTACAGTACTAGATATAATAAATACTTATGAATAAAATTTATAACTTATATTCAAATATATTTCCGTAATTGCTTTTATTTCCGGTAAAAGCTGGCTAACCTGATTGTTTACAACTCAGAGTGTTTGCTAACAGGAAGGTTCTTACCATTTGACTTTATTTGTTTACTTAATATTCACAGCAGTATTAAGTCTTACAAATAATAGATATTCTGTGGTACTATTTAGTGTTGGTGTAATAAGTGTTCAGAGTGCTGCTATCATTAAAGGTAAGTTCATCTTTTGTGTTCTTGTTGTTTTTTTGAGATTGAATTGTTTTTAATTTAATCTCGGAGCCTAACGGACGAGAGTTACTTTCCCGCCAAAAGCTAGTTCGGCCGTTTCCTTGACTGGCTTGGCTCTCGTGAAATTTCTCTATTGTAAAACTTCACGTGGGAAATCTGCTTAGTTTACGCAGCCCCTGCGTGACGGACTTTTTATAGGATCTCTTTGTAATAAAATTTATATCCTTTTTTGGTGAGGTTATGTAATCAGTCATTAATAAAGAGCAGTTATGATCTTGTCATCATTGAGGTAACAATTATTTGGTTAGGTTAGTGTTTAAACCTTAAAATATGGCGCAGTCGGTAGGATATACAACAAGGAATTGTTAAGCTGCCACCCAATTTATTCCTTGAATGAGAGGAAGTTGCGGCTGAGTGGAAATTCTGGAAGCAAGCCTTCAATGACTTTCTATTCAAGATGAATCTCCAGATAAGTTAAAATTATCATTATTAAGGAACATTGTGTCCTAGATCAGCTCGTATTGTGGCTAGTTTACCGTTGACTGATGTAGATAGCGGTAGTTATAATAAAGTTATTGACGTCATTGATACGTATGCTAATCCTCATTCAAATGTAGCATTTGACAGATTTATGTTCATTGCGCGCTTACAAGAAGACAATGAACCTTTCGATCATTTTCTTACCGATTGCAGACGACTTTTAAAATCTTGCAAGTTTAGTGATACAACTAACGAACCCTTAGAGGATCAATTACTAAGGGATAAAATAGTACACGGGGTTAATGATAAAGGCCTATAAGAGGCATTACCAAGTCAAGACGGTCTTACCTTAATTAATACAATTAACTTTTGTTGGGCAAGTGAGCAGAGCAGGGCTTCAAGTAGAGAAGCTTAATTCCACCCTTGCAAAATGTTTCAGTTGTACGGCCTAAAGCTAATAACTTCAAAAGTGTTACACGGAGTGAAAATCTGGAACAGTCTGTTTTCCAATGTAGTACCAGGTGCCAGGGTAAACATGGACCTCGCCAATGCCCTGCATTTGGGAAAATCTGTAGGAACTGTGGACAGAAAAATCATTTCGCTTCTGGGTGTCGTTCAAAGAAAAGAAAATCTATAGAACATGAATCTGAGGAATCAGGTAACATGGATGGTGATTCGAATTCGAATTTAAATTGTTGGACTGCTCAGAAAAATCTCAATGATAAATCTAATTTTTGGTCTGAAAATACACTGATAGAGAATGTCGCATTAAAGTGCAAGCTAGACACAGGAGCTGATATTAGTGTAATACCATTAAAAGTGCTTAAAAGGATTAATAAATCAGCCGGTATTGAACCACATGTTAAGTTGGGAGGTTTCAATGGGTCTATATCGATACCAATTGGGAAGTTTACTTTAAAATGTGAATAAAAAGGGAAGAGTTGAAAGGATGGGAGAAGAGCCAAGGAGCTACTGGATCTGCCGACACACTCAGACAGGAAGCTGCTGAGACGGAAGATCTGCCAGATGAAGAGCTCCAGAACGAAGGCGAATGCCAAGGACTTGAGGAGTCCCGGAGATCTGCTGTTCTTCTCCAGCAACTCTGAGGACAACACTGTGGATCTGCCTCGCCCTCCTCTGCTTGGCCTGCTCACCTCCAGGTTCGGTCGTCCTATCAAGCCTCCAGATCGTCTTAACCTGTGATCCAGTCTTGGGGGTTTATGTAATCAGCCATTAATAAAGAGCAGTTATGATCTTGTCATTATTGAGTTAACATCTATTTGGTTAGGTTAGTGTTTAAACCTTAAAACAACAATAGTGAGTGAAAAATGTGTTCTCTTAACTCCAAGTCCTAGACCTGGTAAAACTTTGAAAATACTACTCAGTTGGTTGTTGATTTCTACAATGCAGATGATGCTGGCAGAATAATGTCAGCAGTAAATAAAAAACGTTTTAACAATCAGGATGAAGAATTTAAAAGTTCAATCACAGAATCGTTTAATTTTGTGCAAATCTAAGTGAAATTTATCAATTGATAAAGAAAAACGCCTCCGTCACCATATTGGATTCTCTAAGTTTTGTGAATTAAGGCCAAAGAACTGCATTATAGCTGGCTATCAAAGCTATTATAGAATATATGGTGAGTTGAGATCAGTAGTGTGGCATACCATCACTTCGGAATTCTGCTTATTTAGTTTACGCAACCCCTGCGTGAGGGCCATTTTGCACATTTAACGTCACTGTGTCATATATATCAAATCAACCAATGATCTGAACCTTGTCATCTCAGAAATTGATAATTTTTAATACAGTGGCAGTGTCAGTCAAACTATGAAGAAAACCCGAAATTTGAATTTTTAATGCTTTTAGTTTTTGGCTAAACGACTGTCAAAAAATTGGCAACACTGAAAAATGTCCATTGATCCTAACCAGGAGGTGACGAAAATGAGGTCCATTTATAATTATTATAATAATTAAAAATATTTGTCTTTTAACCCTCTAGGGGTGGAAATTTTTGTTTGATAGTTGCCAAACTTGATATATAAGCAGTTTTTGGAAATAACTTAAGATGAAGTTCCTTAAAGGCTGAACTCGGACCGGGAGGAGGGGAGGGGGTTATATGGGGGAATTTGGAAAATTTGAAGTATCTTTGTTATTATACGTCGCATTGTATAGAATCTATTTTATTGCAAATGAAATTTATTATAAATGTTGTTATATATATTTTTCATCACCTTATTATTTACTGATATATTTGCATTTTTCAACTGTCGGCCTTCAAAAAAACTCCCACTCCTTCTCATGCTGTGGGCATACAACTTTTACTGTGTGAGGTACATGTAAATAGTGTGATAACGTCACCAGTAAAAATGTTCCAGTCTTGACTCGAAAATGATTACTTGATCAAGCGAGTTATTAGTACTTTTTAGTTTTCAGTTTTAAGAAAACTCCCACTGGTGCTCATCGAATTTCGACTTATTGTTAGATATAGAGAATACATGGGTAGAGAGTGGTAGACGACATTACTAGTGTGTCATACCAGCAAGTGGGAAATGTGCTTAGTTTACGCATCCTCTGCGCGTCAGATTGTTTCGTCATCTCCTAGGCAGGATCAATGGACATTTCAGGAAATTGTTAAAAAATCATCATATTCAATTTTGACCATTAATAGCCTTTATCTTAAGGTCTACATCGAATGTACCAAGTCTGGTGAGGTCAAAAAAAATAGGAAGCGGAAATTCAGCTGAAATTGGACTTCAAAGTAAGTTAGATTTAACCATAATACTGTTATATACGATTCCATTGATTGTTCTCTTTTAGTTCTGCATGTGTTGGAATGGATCTGTGATGTACCAGCAATGAGGAAGTGACGCATTAATTATAGACGAACCCATTGTCTTAGCGTAATCATTAGTTCAGCCTGTTCGTTCGAAAATAATTTTACAAACCCCGCAGGCTTCGTCAACCATAAGTTTTTGCTCTCCGTGAGATTTTGGCTTTTGCCGAAAACTGCATGTCTAAGAAATTTTGCGATTTGATTATCAAATTTCCCAACAAAAGTTGAAGGTGGGGGAGGGGAGAGGAAGGTCAAAGTTATAGCCAAATTTCTGCTTACGTCTGATATGAAGGCCTGTAACGCTTTGTTCCGTAATGACTATATGCAGACATTTACCTATGTGGTGCCTCATCCAAAATTATGAATAAACTAGAACAGTGAACAGGAAACTATATCAAGACGGTTCTCACTTCTACATAAGGTTTTTATTAGCTCTGATCCATTTCATCACTTTGATTGTTAATTTGAAAGGCTAGCAAGGCTATCCCATTAACGACAATGACTCTAAAACTTACTTTTTCCCCTGGAAGAGGTGAATGGACATACAACAGGCTTGCACAGTACACGGCATATGCAGACGTTTAGTTGTTCGCCGCTAGAAATATTACAGCGTGACTGGTGTCTGACACTAACTTTGGTTAGTTGTATCCCGTAAGCATAACCTTGGAGGAATAGTAACGGAGAGCAATCGTGTGGAAGTATATATAAAATCCAGAATGGTCGTAGAGACCAGGTGCTTCTACGCAAAGGGCTCTAGCATTACGAGCTCTTCCAGGACGGTTAAGTGCAAATTTACTAAACGGCAATTAGAACAACGATTATACATGGTAGTGAAATGTGGACTATGATCAGGGGGCGAAAAGCGCTTTGAGAAAGGTATTTAGATTTGTAAGAGTGCTGTTCGGATAGAGAATCAAAAGAACTCATGGAGTTGCATGACAAGCATGATATCATCTGACCATTAGGAAGAGCAGATTGTGTTCGTCTAGAGGTTGGAGTCCCAAAGGCTACCCAGAAAAGTATCGTATAATACAGTAGGCGGTACGAAGAGGTATTGAATGAGCTGAGAGAGGATGTGATGGCGGGGTCCGGAATTGGAGGGCCAAGACTGTAAACCAAGTGGAATTGTTAATGTTGGTGACAGAGGCCAAGGTCTTGGAAGGCAAATAGCGGAGTAGTTAGTAAATGACTACGTCTCTGTTTTTCCTTAATTATTAATTACTGTAATGCACATCCGGTAATCGGAAGTCTATTAAAAATTAATTTCATTATTAATATTTAATCACTATTATTAAATTTCCTAAGTCTCACCCTGGCTAGAAAAGGGTGGTAACCTGTAGA
Organism: Riptortus pedestris; assembly: GCA_019009955.1. NCBI lineage: Eukaryota > Metazoa > Arthropoda > Insecta > Hemiptera > Alydidae > Riptortus > Riptortus pedestris. Next base: position 131,443,784 of record CM032229.1, on the reverse strand, counting down.
AAGCCCGTCCCAATTAGCCTGAGTTGCAAAAAGTGGACGTTAATAAATAATAAATAAAAAAGTCCGTCACGCAGGGGCTGCGTAAACTAAGCAGATTTCCCCTGTGAAATTTTACAATAGAGAAATCTGCATACTGGTAACGCAATACCACCGTGATTAGATAACGAGAAATCTTTCAGTTAATTAAAATAAATACCCAACTGAAACGGCTTCTGAATTGTAAGAATAATTTATATTTTAATAACTCAAATTTCAGTAGTCCAAGAACTAAAGAAGGGGGGGGGGTGGCGGATGAACAAAACGTATTTGCATAAATCTCACAAAGTAAGGAAGGTAAGGTAAAGTTAAAAACACCAGGTTAGAAGAAGCTTTCGCCTGAGCCGAGAAATGACGAAGATGGCCGACATAATCCGAACTATACCCCACCACAGACTTCATAAAAATGTAAATATTTCGGTTAAAATTCAAGATAGAGAATAAATGTATATAACAATATTTATAGTAAATTTAATTTGCAATAAGATTGGTTCTGTACAAGTTTTAGACCCGATGCATAATAATGGAGATATTTTGAATTTTCAAAAATCCACCATCTAAACCCCCCCTCCCTCTGGTCCGATTTCAGCCATTAACGAACTTGATCTGTCTTCTTACATAAAACGGTTAAATATCGAGTTTCGTAACGATAAAACAAAAATTGCGACCGCTAGAGCGTTAACAGACAAATATATATATATATATATATATATATATATATATATATATATATATATATATATATAATTTTGAACGGACCTCATTTTCGTCATCTACTGGGTAGGATCGATGGACATTTGAAGAAAATTTTCGAAAATCGCGTCATGAGTACGACCTCAATAGCTGATTTCCCTTAAGGGAAATCTGCTAAAATTATACTGCAACATATGGAACATGTAAACCGAATTTCAGCTCTTTCCGATTGCTGCGAATGCTACTAACGGAATAGTAACAAATTGGGGGACTTGCTTACGATTGTCAGCTATAACCTTCGAAATCCAGGTGATATTTAATGTCTGAATAATTTCTTTCTGGGTCCCGCTCTTCCCCATTGATCTACAATTGTACTTTTAAATACATGTGCGATGAAATCATTCCTTCCCTTAAATATATATCCAACAACCTTCACCCTCTTTTTCTCGATATCCTTGATAATACTTTTAGTCCCCCTTATTTAGACTTTAGAACACTCCCAAAATAGTATTAACAGTTTTTTAAAAATTATTTTTGCTGTGCTTTGTTTCTTCTCTAATGATTAGAACATTATGTTTTATGTGCATTGGTCTTTCTTTAGTCATCCTTCTTCGGGACATAGCCATCAGAGCAAGTTATCTGGATATTTGATGCCATTTACAGATCTCCCATTCATCAGTATATTTCCGGTTCATTACTATTTATTGCTTCTTATATGAAGATATTGATCATATGAGGTAACAGAGGACGCCCTTGCTTACATCTATCTTAATTCTATTTCCCATTTCTCATTAATGTGTGACAATGTGTACTACAGATTGACAGTATGTTCCAAATTCGAGATTCCTCCAATCTATTCCCATTTTAAGTTTATTTTAAATTTAAAAATGTAAAGATAATAATTTTTCTGGGTGTTGGGGTTTTTAAATGTTTATTCCAGAGCTAGCTTTCGAGGCCCTGCCTCATCGTCGATATGATCTATAAAGCGGTCAGGTTTATATCAGACAAATCATATTCGTTAATATCTGATATTACTTCATGTAATATAAAAATAAACTCTATAATAGTACTTAATAATCACAGGGAGGATATTTATGGAAAATTATTACATTTACATCATTTCAGTTCCCGAGATGATCGAAAACTTCATTCGGATAGTTTCATAAGCTATTTATTTTTTTTCTCTTCATACACCAGAAGATTGAACTAATTATTTTAATCCAATCCTTCCTTCTTTCGAATTTTGTTGTGAAGTTCAGTATTAATAACTTTTGTATAATAATTAATAAAAGCGTATCTCTGCCAGTGGCGGGAAAATAGAACGTTATAAGAATGAACATAAAATGATTTTTTTTTTCATATTAGAACAACCAAAATCAATTTATCTGGAATGAGGGGTTATGGAGAATAAATAGTGTCTACTCCAAACGTCTCGACCTGAAGTGGATTCCAAGAAAGACATCCCTTCCAAAGCGAACTCGATTTTTAACGACAGCTTGCGCAATATATATAATATTCAAGGTTATTCAGCAATAAACTCTTTTTTAGTAATGCTCAAGATAAATGAAAACCTAAATTCACTATTACACGTGGCTGTGAAGCTGCAAGAATAAAAACATGTCCAACCCTGTAGATTTGCTCTCCCCTCTCAAACACCCTATTGCTTCTAAAATATAAACCTAACTCCATGTCGTTGCTATGGACCCCCGGTGGATGGATGAACCTACTTACCTGTTTCCACTCCAGGGGGACGAAATTGTTTAATTTCTTTATTATTTATTTATACAATCAAGGTCCCTCGTTCCAAAAAGAACTATACATCCATTCATCTCATAAAGGGGTCTGAAATGAGAAGGCTGATGATAGCCTTGTCATCAGCAAGTGAGCTTAGGAAAAACAGAGGGGGAAAGGCTGCAAAGTGTTGGCCAGCTAATTAGAGCCTGTATAATGAGAAGTATAGCCAGCCTTTCCAGGGTTGTGTGTGGGGTGCGATATTTACGAGGGCAGAAGGGTCGATATCTGGGAAGGGCTGAATGGGGAGACTTGTATTGATCTACACTACTGCGCATGCTCGCCGCCACTCAATGGAACTCCTGTCTCCGCCCATGCCTTCTCTCAATGGCACCGCGTCATCATCATCAACTCTACGGGGGTGTTCTGACCGGGTTATCCCCCTCCCCTTCTCCCCTACATCTATCGTTTCAGATCTCCACCCCCTTTCATAGAGAAAAAAAAAACTCGTTTTTATTTTTTTACTCCACAGTAAAAATGTCTGAAAAGAATATTTAAATCAATTATTGATCTTGCCGTATATTTGTTTAAACGCCACAAGCTTTAAAATTAATTATTACATATCAATTAAAGGATAATATTCTCTCTGAGTGTTCAAATTCATCACTAGTGCATTATGTATTTGTTAATCTTAAGATTATATGTGTGGGTGTGTATATGTATGTACTTAAGTCAGTACGTATATACATACACACACACACACCCATATATATATATATATATATATATATATATATATATATATATATATGTACATACATAAACACATACAATTATTAGCAGTCCTGTCAATCGATGATGGATAAAAAAAATGGTTTACAGCATAAATAAAAACATTGGATATCTTTATGCACTAAATAATTTCTTCATTTTCGTCGCGTAACATAAATGTCCTTTCTTCATAGTCACTTCCTTGTTATACCCTCGAAGTAAAGTGGAGATTGGGTATATGGCAGATGCTGTCTAAACTAAGCAACTTGAATTTTAAGTTGGACGTAAGATGCTTAATGATGTAATTGCTTGTTTGAGAATATTTAAGTTAACATCGGTCGAGTAGGATTGGGGGTTATATGAAAGCTGACAACAAAAAATTACAAGAAACTCGAGGTAATAAGAAGTGTATAGAATAGCAATTGTAGTTTATTACCCTAAAAATAAATTTGAATATATAACATTTTTCGAGCGGACGCAAAATAACGGATCATTTCGTCAATTAACAAATGCTATCTCAATTGTTATATCTACTGATTGAATAATATATATATATATATATATATATATATATATATATATATATATAGTTACTTGATCACTTAAAAACTGTTTGGTGGATTTTAATAGACTTTAACAATTCCGAGTTTACAATGTTAGGCTACGTGAGAAGACGATTTTTCAACTAGTAGTTTAGGTTTAAATTTGTCTCAATCACTAAATTAGTGACGAAATTCATTAAATAGCATCCTAAAGTCCCACCCTGACTAGAAAAGGGTGGTAACCTGTAGATAACCCGTCCCAATTAGCCTAAGTTGCAAAAAGTGGGCGTTAATAAATAATAATAATAATAATCATCAATCACTAAACGCGATCCTGTGCTCACAGGATTGCTGAACATGTAAAGGACGCTCAAAAAGCACCAGTAAACCCAGAATTAAAACTACTGATCTCAACCGCATTGTTATATATCGACGTCTACTAGTCACAGTGGGACTGAAAAGTTCATGAAGTGAGCTGGTCAATAAATCCTTATTGCCCACGCGGGAATCAAACTCATGACTCTAGGCTTCACAAGTGTATTTAGACGGACACATTAACTCTCTCGGCCCCTCCCCCGGAGCTAGTAAGATCTAAAGGTTTTTGTTTTTCTCAAAAATTCGATGTCGTTGTGATTACTGGCGTTTTTCATGACTGTATAGCTGGCGATATATTGGCAATTTCTTCCTGGATGTTGGTCTTGAAATCATGTTGGGTCCTTGGTTGGTTCACTTAAACACGGGATTAAAAAAAAAAAAAAAAACCCATAGGAAAAAAAATAACAAGAGCCCAAATCGGGCCCTCCACATCTCCCCTAATTGAGATGAGGCACTGTGGAAAGCGTTCCCTCAAAACTGTCACCGATGCTCTTGAAATGTGTGCCGTTGCATCGTCTTGTTGGAACCAAGTGTCCCCGAAGCCCAACTGGGGGAAAAATCCTGTAACATGTTTACATACCGGTCCGAATTCACTGTCACTGTGACTTCATTTCCTCAAATAAACAGGGACCATTAATTCCACCTGAGGACATTGCACACCACACTGTGATTTTAGGTGAACGCAAATTGCCTTTGATGCAATTCTCGAGGTTTGGTGTCAGCCCAGTAGCGCATGTTTGTCGACGAATCCACACAATAATGGCACGATTCATCGGTACAAACACCAGAAATCGGTTTACCCAGTGTGTGGAAAATGGGTAGATCACCTTCCTGATTTGATCTTAAAAACTAACTAAAACAAAACTTTATGAATATAAATGAAATTATTTTTAGGGTAATACTATTATTTAATTCCATCAGGTAGATAAATTATTAAAAGAATATTTTGAATCAATAATTTAAGGAGAAGAATGTTGATAACTCTCATGCGGGAGCGGAAGATGACGGGAGGCTACAACAGTTGATTGAGTTTACCTATTTCCTGTGGAATGCTGGCAATACTGGAAGTGATTTCCACTGAGATTTACTATTACGAATATAATTTACGTACACAACTATGCCTTAACTACGGGTAGTATGCGTACTCTGATTGGTTTTTGACGGGAAATATGTTCATTGTAGATAATATTTAATTGTAGTAAATGCTATCCATGATTATGGTTTGAATTATTCAAAAGCGGTGAGTCAAAAAGTGTAGAGGGATAGGTTAGGAACACATTTTCATTTATTCATTAAAACTAAAATTTCTATTCAATTAGTCCACAGAAGTAAACCTGTAGGATTGGCTATTTCGGAAAACAATTACGTCGTGGAGGGTAGTATAATTGTGCACATTCAAGTCCTGCTATAGACCAATTATTATACTATCATTCGTCAGTCAACAATGATTTCCCGGGCATCGCCGGGTACCTTAGCTAGTTATAAAAAACAAATAAATATGTTTGATTCTCATAATGGGTTTCATTAAGATTTGAAAAAAAAAAGTTCGTCACGCAGGGGCTGCGTTAACTAAGCAGATTTCCCACTTGTTGGCATGACACACTAATAATACGCCTACCACTATCTCCTCATATATTCACTATATTTAAGTCAAAATTCGATGAGCAGCAGTGGGGGTATTTTAAAGACTGAAAACTAGAAAGTACTAATAACTCCTTTGATCAAATAATCATTTTCGAATCAAGATGGAGACATTTTTACTGGTGACGTTATCACACTATTTACATATGTACAAGTACCTCACATAGTAAAGGTTGTATGCCCACAACATGAGTAAGAGTGAGAGGTTTTTTGACGGTCCCACCTCTACCTCCTACCAGGTCCGAAGCCCAACCGGCAGTTTATGTTTTCCAAACTCATTTTTCTAGTCGCTTTTAATTCTGTATCTATCCCTTGGTCCTTTGGAGAAGCTAACTAACGATCCACTTCAAGAGCAACAAGGACGAAGAAGACGAATCTCTGTTTAAGAGTCAAGAAGTCCTTCACTCAGAGGCTGCAGCAACTAAGTAGATATCCTACGTGCGACTCGTATTTGCATTTATCTCAAAACCTAAAATTCAATGTGAACAATATTTGAAATTTAGGTATAAATAAAGTGCTTCATAATATAACAGCTTATTGTTAATATGACATGAGTGGGAATGGGGGTTTACTAAAGGCCAAAAGCTAAAAAAGTCAAAAATATCTCGGTTAATAATCAAGATAGCGAAAATCGTAAATAACAACATTTATAGAACATCACAGATTGGTTCTGAACAATTTTTTGATCCGACGCATAATTACGGAAGAATTTTCGAAATTCCTCCCTCTAACCCCCCCCCCCCCTCCCGATGGTCGTGTTTCAGTCATTAACGAGCTAGATCTTTAGTTTAACATAAAAAGTTTAAATGTCGAGTTTTGCAACGACCAAACAAAAATTGCGATCTCTCGAGTGCTAACATTTAATTTAAAGAACCTCCTCGCAAAATGTAAGAAGAAGGAATCTAAACAATACAAATTGAAGACCTGATTGAAAGTTAATGATGACATATATCGTTGTTACACAAGGACAATTTTGGACTGCAGTAGTGTAACATACTCATCTGCCAAGCCCACAGTACTTAATATGCTTAACACTATACACAATTCAGGCTTACGATTAGCACTAGGTGCATTCAGATCAAGCTCTTGTGACAGTCTTGAAGTAGAAGCCCCCCTTTGCTAGACAAAAGAAGCAAAATATTTCCATTAGATAAAATCATTTCTCACGTACTCGTGCATTAATACAAGAGAATGAACGGAGACCAACTCATAACCGTCCATTAATTACACATTAAGTGGTTCATGACAACAGCTTATAGTTAATACGGCACGCGGAGAAGGGGGGGGTGGTTACTGATGACCGAAAACTAAAATATGGAAATATCTCGGTTAGTATTCAATATAGAGAAACATATATAACACCATTTATAGAACATTACATTGGCTCTGACTGATTCTATACAATCTATCGATCTGAAGTATAACAATGGAAATATCTCGGTTAGTATTCAATATAGAGAAACATATATAACACCATTTATAGAACATTACATTGGCTCTGACTGATTCTATACAATCTATCGATCTGAAGTATAACAATGGAAATATCTCGGTTAGTATTCAATATAGAGAAACATATATAACACCATTTATAGAACATTACATTGGCTCTGACTGATTCTATACAATCTATCGATCTGAAGTATAACAATGGAAATATCTCGGTTAGTATTCAATATAGAGAAACATATATAACACCATTTATAGAACATTACATTGGCTCTGACTGATTCTATACAATCTATCGATCTGAAGTATAACAATGGAAATATCTCGGTTAGTAGTCAATATAGAGAAACATATATAACACCATTTATAGAACATTACATTGGCTCTGACTGATTCTATACAATCTATCGATCTGAAGTATAACAATGGAAATATCTCGGTTAGTATTCAATATAGAGAAACATATATAACACCATTTATAGAACATTAGATTGGCTCTGACTGATTCTATACAATCTATCGATCTGAAGTATAACAATGGAAATATCTCGGTTAGTATTCAATATAGAGAAACATATATAACACCATTTATAGAACATTACATTGGCTCTGACTGATTCTATACAATCTATCGATCTGAAGTATAACAATGGAAATATCTCGGTTAGTATTCAATATAGAGAAACATATATAACACCATTTATAGAACATTACATTGGCTCTGACTGATTCTATACAATCTATCGATCTGAAGTATAACAATGGAAATATCTCGGTTAGTATTCAATATAGAGAAACATATATAACACCATTTATAGAACATTAGATTGGCTCTGACTGATTCTATACAATCTATCGATCTGAAGTATAACAATGGAAATATCTCGGTTAGTACTCAATATAGAGAAACATTATATAACACCATTTATAGAACATTACATTGGCTCTGACTGATTCTATACAATCTATCGATCTGAAGTATAACAATGGAAATATCTCGGTTAGTATTCAATATAGAGAAACATATATAACACCATTTATAGAACATTACATTGGCTCTGACTGATTCTATACAATCTATCGATCTGAAGTATAACAATGGAAATATTTTGAATTTCTCCCCGTTCCAACCCCCTTCTCACTGGTCCGATTTTAGCCGTTAACGAACTTTATCTACATTTTTACATTAAATGTTTAAATTTAAGGCTAATTTGGTATCGATCAGACAGTAATTGCAACCACTAGAGTGTTAACAAACACACACACATATATATATATATATATATATATATATATATATATATATATATATATATATATATACACAAAATTTTAATTTTTATTTTTCTTTATTTCCATAGTTAGGACCGATGGACATTTGAAGATATTTTTTGAAAATCCCATCATTTGTACAACGTCAATAGCTGATTTCCCCTAAGGGAAATCTACTAAAAGAAATGTAATGAATGATTTTGTTAATTAAGCTTTTGATTAGTATTAGATATCAGAAGTACTGTCTGAAATACTAGGGAATGACAGCCACTCTATAAAAAAACTGTTTGAATTTTTAAATACTTACTGGTATGAATAAAGAATTATAATATAGGACTTAACATATGGGCACACGAGCCAGTGAGATAAGCATTTATATATCAAATTGATTATAACAAAATACTGGTGTGTTTTGTTATTTGTCACAGGGTCGAGGATAAAGAAAAAAGTCCGTCACGCAGGGGCTGCGTAAACTAAGCAGATTTCCCACGTGAAGCTATACAATAGAGAAATCTCCATACGAGAGCCGAACAGTTACGGCCGAACTAGCTTTTGGCGTGAAACTACTCGTCCGTTATCGGCCCAAATTTAATAAAAATGCAAATATTTCGGTTAATATTCAAGATAGATTCTCTTAAGGGAAAAAAATTTATCATTACCCTCATAATGCTTATGCAATGTTTTAGGATCGGTTTTTGACTGGAGTGAAATTTTAATTGATACATTATATAGTACCTAATAATGATGAATACTATCAATGATTGTCCATATTGTTTTAAATAACTGATTTACAATGAGCAGAGGGGGAAAATAAAAAATAAAAATGCAATTTTCACTTGGAGTTCCTGAGCCACCCCCTTTCCAAGCCCAGCTTAAAGTTCACTCGTCCTGTCTATATAAGCTTTTTTATAACAAATAAACAAATAAGAGAATAACTGGTGTTTGTAATCTGCTAAGTTTACAAAGCCCTGCGTGACGGATAATTCCGTTTTATTTTTGGTTCTTTTTAATGTTTTTTTTTTTTAAAGTAATTAATTGTTGTTTAATAATGAAGTACTAGAATGTAGAATTGTTTTGGGCTTCGCTCTATACCTGTCGACATAATTTTACTTTAATTTAGTTTTATGCTAGTTGTGACAGAAAATAAATTCTATACAGTCATGTTTTATTTTCATATGTTTCTGGATCTTAGAAACTATTTTTAAGTACTATGATTAGAAACTATAATACAAATCGTAAGCTCTAGGCACCTAAATAACGCTAATTACGCGATTCCTCCTTAAGGACTTTCCTTTTTATCCAAAGTCAAAGTTTGTTTCCCTTAGGCCCTGATATTAGAATGTTGAAATGGAAGATAATTGACATAGTTCACCTCGGATCTTCCTTAGCAGCTCTAATCTTCCAGCAAACGGTTTCTGACCATATGTACATAATTCATTTAAAATTGATGTAAATATTTAAAACTGGTACTGCATATTGCATTCATTATAATAATAATATTATGCTTGGTCGGAATACCTGCAAAGGCACAATAACGTGGCAAAAGTATACCATCAGGCTCTAGCAGAGAAATTCGGCATGGTAGATAGGAAGGTCGCTAATTATCGCTATAACCCTAAAAATTACTGAAAAAAGATAATTTAAAGATGTATTGGGATGAAGCGATGATAACTGTCCATACTGTGCATTGTAACAAATGGATATTCTGATTATTGACAACAACAATAAGATTGCTGATATTATTGACATTGCAGTACCCAATGATGAGAATAATCGAAAACCCTATGCCGAAAGATTAAGAAAATATCAATAATAAGAGCTTAAAGAAGTATACAAACTGAAATCTGTCATAGTTACGGCTGTTATAGTAAGTACAAATGGACTCGTGCCAAAAACCGTAATACCAGGCACCAAGAATTCAAATCCGCCAACAGAAATTATTAAAGAAGCACAACACGGGGTACTTCTTGATATACAAGAATTGTACGAACATTTTTAAATTCCCCTTAACATATGCCACAAACTCCATATCGGTTGATTTTACTCCAGTTTTTCTTAGTATAATCCTCCCCATAATAATAATAATAATAATTTTAACAATAAATTTGAAGCTGAATTTAGCTGCTGAGAACTGAATAATTTGTTTGTAGTGTTGTTATTTATCAAAGTAAATAATGTTTTTCTAGCTTCTAGGGGTTGAGAGCCCAGGTAAAAAACTCTAATAACCATTTATAATTAATTAAAACATATTACCCCCTTTGTACCGAAAGCTCTTCTAAAGAAAATATTAACCACGTTTTGCTTCCATAATAGGTTACTACTACAGAGCTTGAGCTGTTCTGAGAATGTTCATTGTAGGAAGGAATGGTACACACCAGGGGATTGTTGCCTGATGAGTTTGATAGGTGATGGAGATGGATGGCTGTTCCTGACCGTCGACACTGAACCCCTCCCGTTCCAACCCTCTGCAATGGACTCATCCCCCTTGTCCAGGACAAATCAATTACCCTGTCGCCTCTGTAACATCTTCTTTTTGTCTTTTTGCAGACTACCCTTAGATATTAATATTTTTCCTTCCTGAAATGAGGGAGTATATTTATATAATTCTCTCCACTTTTATGCCTCATATTTCGTTTCTACGTAAATGGATTATTTACAATAATTATTTTACACAAAATAAAAATTAGTTGTTCTATATAAAAATGCTGTAAAATATAAAATCCATTTAACAAATAAGTAAGTGTGACTAATAGGTTCGAAAAATGTTTCATAAATATTGATGGGAATGTAATATTCTATAATAGCTGTTCAACACATTTTACCTAGTTCGGATATTAACCAAGGTCTGCCATCGCCCCCCCCCCATCGCACCTACTAACACCATTTCACATCGAGCACATTTGCCCATGAGCAGCTTAAATATCATGTTCTGTTTACATAGAATCGTTCACATGGGAGAAAATAAAGCAGACAAAAATCTCGGTTAATATTCAAGATACAGAACGAGTGTGAAAGAAGCAATTAAAGGAAATTAAATTTGGTACAAGGCAATTATAAACAATTATTCAATCCGACACAGTTACACAGATATTTTTAATTTTCGATATTCCCCTTCCCTTTCTATCTGGTCTGATTTCAGCCATTAACAAACATGATCTTCAGTTTTAAATGAATCACTTATAAATCGAGTTTAGTAATGATCAAACAAAATGGCGATCGCTATTACGATAACAGACTAGTGTATATATATATAAATATATATATATATATAAATATATATATATATATAAATATATATATATATATAAATATATATATATATATATATATGTATTTCCTGATTTTCACAGGACCGAAAAAGGGAAAGAGGTGACGCTCCCCCCCCCTTTCCCTTGATCAAAGGCATGCAGTCCCGCTGCCCCCTGTAGTTTCCCACTGCCTTCTTTATCAGACCATCCAGCAATAAAGGCATCATGAGGAAAATTCCATTCCCACCAGTAAAGACATTAGTGGAGAAAATTCGATTCAAGGTCAGAGATGTTAGATAGCCATCCCTCGATAAAATGTAGCCAGCATACGCTGACTAATGACAGGCATTTTGTCTGGTCTTCTAGCCACCTTCAGTCTTGCCCCACTGACTTGTTGTGAGTAAGAATTTAGACAGGTAGAGGATATTTATATATATATATATATATATATATATATATATATATATATATAATATTGAATAAACAAATAAAATATATAATATTGAGGCTCGATTGATATTTGAAGCAAATTTTTGACAGGTGCGTAATAAAGGTATATCAGGACATATTTATTTCAATAGATGATTTCTCTTAAATGAAATCTGCTAAAACTTCATATGTCATAAAGAAATGACTGGGGAAATTTGCAAAAGATTTCCAGATATCTTCTCTCTTATCCCTTGGCCTACATAACCTCATTGATGATAATAAGCTCATTCGATGATTTACCTTTAAGTGAAATATATTAAAATCTTACAGAATAAAAGGAGAACATTACCAGACATGAAGATACATGTAAATACACAAGCAAATTAGAAAAGTTTTTTCAAGAAGTTATTGCTCTAATAATTCTATTGGGAAATAACAACTATATAAAGTTTTGTATTAACTAGTTAAATTAAAATTACTTCATCAAAAACAATATTGTAATAGTTATTTATTATACAAGTGACGAAAGTAGATCATTTTACAACTCGAGTGAAACGTTTACCCACACGAGCGAAGCGAGTGTGGTAATTTCACGAGAGTTGTAAATTCTACTTTCGTCACGAGTGTAATATTAATTTTTTTCTGTAATCGTGTAATACATGATCAGATCTAACCAGAATATGAACAAAATTAGGATGTTGTGAAGATTATGGTATGTTGTTGGTAGGTTATAAGCATGGTTGTGAAAGGTTATAAGCATAGTTATAAAACAACTAGTGATGATTGTGAAGTAGTCAGTTATAAACAAGTGCAGGTTATAAACAAGGAAGGTAATTATTATTATATTTAAATTTTAATATATATTGATTATTTCCACCAATAATTCATTCACATTTCAATTTATTTTGTTAAAATAAATTCTTACAATGTTAAGAAACATTTAAAAGCATTTAATTTCCAACTTCAAATTATTTTTTAATTTATACTTATTAGTAATTAAGAAGGCAATTCACTTTCTTCACTTGTGAAGAAAGTGATTACTTTCTTCACTCTATTGCAAAATGTTTCACTTTCTTCACTCATTTCAGTTTAGTAATGTTACCATTATTCAACGATTACAGAAAAAATATTTTATTATAAATAAAAATACTAGTTTGGATATGGTAAAAATTAGTGATATTAAAAAGAAAAAAAAACCTTGCAATCTACGATACTATTAAGTATCAAATTACTTCTACAAATAGGCCAAATTAACAATTCAAACTGCAGCATAGGAAGAATCTTACCATACCTGTAGTATGGAGTTAGCTTAGAGATATTCCATTATTCTAGTTGATACTCTATTTCGGGCTGCCCACATGACGGCGTCCCCACAAACTATGCCAAATTTAGCTGAAGGTGAGGTAAAGGTCAAGGGTTAAATGCATGCGTAAGTTCGTAACCATGGCCTTGATACTCAATGAACTGCATAAAGGGGTCCTTGTTTTATAAATATCTCCCCAGATAAAATAATCATCACTTAGCTAAATTGATCTAGGGGAGCTCACATCTATTACAAGAGGGCCCTGACAGTCAATCCAAGTCGTATGTATGATAGTTTACATATAGACCTCATTTTAACACAAATGATTTACTTCATGTACCTACAGTCAATATTAGATTTTGTGCTGTAAAATCAATTAATTTCAATAAAGACCTTCCTTCGATAAAAGTTATCGTCATTTGAAAACGTCTCTCAAGGAGTTGCTTAAACTAAGCATAATAACAGTTTGCTATAGAAATTCTTGAAAGAATTGTTCAATAATTACTCTTGATTACAATGTACAAGTTCAAGTTGCAATATTGTTCCAATATATAGAATAACTCATATATGATAGTAATAAGATTCACCTCACCGTTATTCCGGCCTCGTTTGAACAATTGAATTCCGCTATTTTCAAGGCCCCATGTAAACAAACAATTAGTTGTATTTAAGACGGGCGTAAGTCATTTGATATTTTAGTTTATCTTGAAAATCAGAAATGTAAGAGATAAAGAACTAAAACTTAATTAATAGTAGGCGCCAGAGTGTGTGTGTGGCCAAACGTTTAGTCCTCAAATCAAAGCGGGTACGATCAGGGCTTTGCTTAGTGTATCTGCCAACGTGGGCTTAAAACTTAAACAATGTGATGTCTTCAGCATTTTGTATACGGCAAACTCGATGAGGAGATTTATATGGAAAACCAGAAGGAGTCAGCAATAGAACTAGCAGAGTATGCCGATTACTGCGGAGTCTGTACGGTTTGAAACAAGATCCGCTATATTGGAATAACTGCTTTATATTGGAGCTGTTTTGATGGAATAATTATAAGCCTGTTTCGACTCTAATGATGAAAGAAAGTAATAATTCAGGTAAAACTTTGAGAAAAGAAGATTTTAAGGAAATTTTAGAATATTTCTCTTGAGGGAAATCGACTAATGAGGTTATACACATGACGCGTTTTTCGAAAAATTCCATCGATCCTACGCACGAGATGACGAAAATCTGTTCAAAACTATCTCTCTCTCGCTGAGTGTGTGTGTGTGTGTGTATGTCTGTTAAGGATCTAGCTGTCGCGATTTTTTTTTTTTTTTTATCGTTGCCATATTCGATATTTAAACGTCTTAAATATGGAATATGTGACGGAATTCATTAAATAACATCCTAGGTCCCACCCCGGCTAGAAAAGAGTGATAACTTGTAGATAACCCGTCCCAATTAGCCTTAGTTTCAAAAAGTGGACGTTAATAAATAATAATAAACGTCTTAAGTTAAACAAAAGATCAATTTCATTAATGGATGAAATCGGGCCAGTGGGAGAGGCAGAATTTCGAAAATTCGAGATATCTCCGTTATTATAATGATAAAATAATGGGATAGAACCAATCTTACTACAAATTTAATGTCCTACGAATGTTGATATATACATTTTTTCTTTATCTTGAATATATATTGTTCTTCTCCTGTGTCGTTCCTCATGTCATATTAACAGTAAACTATTATATCATGAACCACATTATTCTAAGCTTAATTACCAAATATTGTTTTTGTGTTTGCAAGATTTGAAAAATTTAGTGGTTAGATTACGGATATATGTCTTTACCATTGGTAAGTTTGAAATATGATGTAATTTTCTTATTCTTGTATGATAGGGAAGATTATACACAATTCTGCTCTGGAATTTTCGGTCTTCTTTTTGTAAAAATGATTCTCCACTTAGTAAAAGGTAATTATAACAAAGAAAGCACTGCTAGGTACGTACACAAACGAACGAAGCACATCTTACTCTAACACAAGAAACTGACTGAATCAATACCCAACAGGCTAGTGCTAAAGACATGTAACACCTTTATCTTAATCCCTATTTTACCTCTAATCATATTAAATAATCATAAGAAAGTCTGTACTTGTTATTATTATTAGATAAGGTCTCTTAAATTTGTAAATATTTAAAATAACTGTTATCACTAAGTTGCAATATGACTGCCTACTATTATCACAAGGAACACTATGAATTATCTTGTAAAAATTCTTGTTATTCAATAAAGGATTATTATAAAAAAAAAAAAAAAAAAAAAAAAAAAAAAAAAAAAAAAAAAAAAAAAAAAAAAAAAAAAACCAATTATTGTTTTCAAGAAACCTTTGTTATGCGAGATAATGTAAAAGTGTGAGTAGCCACACTGATTTTACGTAAGCATATATATGTATGTATGTATATTAAAAAAAACAATAATAATTTAAAACTATATATAAATATGATGGCTGATGTTTCCTAACGAATCCAAGATAATGGATTTAGTTAGAGGCAGTCTTCGTCTTTAATTCCCAACTTTCTTGAAAAAGACGGCAGGTGGTAAGAAACATGTTGTGTCGTCAATTCTCAGCACATGGGCTGGTGTTTCAGGCTCTCGCGGTAGAGGGCTCCAACATTTTCTTTACGTTGGCCCAGTCATTCCAGGGACAGCAAGCAAGTGAGGCATCATTAATGTTGAACTTTAAAGCGTTTGTATTCTGATGAGGGTAGTACTTTTTTATCATAAAGAATGCGATAGTTTTGGGAGTTATCCACAAAATGACAAATCCCGAACCCTTGCCATTTGTTATTTTTCCAATCTTGAAATGCCTTTTTTCATAAGCCATTTTTAATTTTTTTTATATTCAATTCATACTTATCAATACCTGTATTAAGTCTCTTAAAGCACTCACTAATTTCTTAATTACAGTAAAAAATCATTTAAAACTGTGTATCTTCAACATCTTTTTTGGTATTGATAAATGTTGGAGAGGAGCTCCCCAAAGACAAAGACGCTGTAATTCCTTGGTGCGTATAGCACAGGAGTCGTCAAATTCGAGGTAGGACCAAATTTAGTTTTAAAACTCCGTCAAATTATTTTGTCTACGGAGTATAGAAACTTTGGACTGGGTTTAGTTAAGGAGGCGGTTTACGGGAAAGTATATGGATTGATAATATTTAATTTTTGATTACATTTTAGTCGTTAGTCGTGCTTACTAGTTTTTTTCTTCAAATTATTATTAAATTTCTCCATGGCTCAGTCATTGACTATCAATACTCCCAAAAATGTGCATCCTAGATATTTTACGACGTCGTGTTCATTTACAAAAAAATATTTCCAGTCTCTAATGTTAATTCCTGCCCAAAAGTGATTCCTTTACTTAAAATAACTCCTGTGCTCTTTTTTGAGTTAATCTCTATGCCCATTTCTCGGTGGATCATGTCAATAATTCTTTCAGCAGCCGTTACTGACTGAGTTGTCGCTGCCTTTAAGTAAAAATTGTTTTCATTGAACTTTTACTTTCTGAGATACATGCAAATACGCCGTGTGATGACGTCGTCAATTAAGATTTTAAATTTTTAACTCTGAAATGTTTATTTGATCAATGTTGTACACGATATTTTACCGTTTAATTCAACACTAAAGTTCATAGTCGTTAATGGCTGAAGTCGAACGATGAACAGGGGGGGGGGTTATTCGATAATTCAAAATATCTCTTATTATGAGTCGTATTGAAAAATTGTATAGAACCAATGTTATCTTGATATTGATGCTCTACAATTTTGGTTCCATACATATTGTCGTAGCTGAAATTTTGAGCGAGTTTTCCGTGCTAAAGTTGTTAGGGAGTGAAATGATTAATATTATCTCTTTGGCTTAAAATTAAATTATTTATTAACATCCCCTTTTTGCCACTAAGGCTATCTATTCTGGTTAAGATATAGGTTCCAGTAATATCTTCTCACCTGATGGAAGATTTAGGTTAGGTTAAAACAAATGTTTTTGTTAAGCTTTATCTTTACATATATAATTCTACTGTACGTGTGTATGTCACTGAACTCCTCCTAAACGGCTGGAAAGATTTCAATGATTTTTTTTGTACGCGTTTGCGTGATGCCCTGGAAGTTTTAGCGTCACAAATCAGCCTGGCAGATGGAGCGATATTTCGTTTCCTATTGTTTTTTCGGCAAATATGCACAGGATAAAAGTTTATGTTGTTATTTTGAGTAACTTTTGTTATATTCACTTTTGTCTTATAACAAAGTATAAACGAGATAAATATACACTAAAAAATTAAAGTGGGGGTTATTTTAGGTTCGAACGGGAGTGGGGGTTATAATGGATAGAAAAATCGCGATATTCCATTTTCTATTTGTTTTAGACAAACGTGCACATAACAAAAGTTGTTTTTTGTGTTATTAAAAGTAGCTTTTGTTTTAAACATTTTTTCGTATTACAATGTGTGAAGCAAGTAATTTGCATAGAAACATTGATATCCTCAACAATTCTTTCTAATATGAACATCCAGATGTAGTCCAAGGAGTAGGTTGTTTTCATGGATTGTACGACTTTAAATTAGATGAGTCTGTACATTCAGTTATTATCCCTCCAAGAAGATACCCGGTTGCATTGCGAGAAGAAATCAATCGAGAGATTTGGCGGGTAGAATGCCTTGGAGTGATACAATAAATGACAGAGTGGATGAGTGCAATGGTGGTTATTAAAAAACCAAATGAATTACGAATATGTATTGATTCACACTACTTAAATAAGGCCATTCGGCGATCCCATTGCCATGCTCAACAGTAGAAGTTGCTGCACCCAAGCTGTCCAGGACTCGGCAGTTTTTTGTGTTAGACCTCAAGGACGGTTTCTGGCATATTAAGCACAGTGAAAGAGCTAGTAAACTCACATCTTGGACACCGACGACATCGTTGGCTGCGGATAACTATTTAATGTTATCTCTTTGGCTAATATATAGGTTCGAATAATACCTTCTCACCAGATGGAAGATTTAGGTTAGGTGTAAATAAATAAATAAATAATTTATTAACGTCCACTTTTTTGTAACTAAGGCTAATTGGGACGGGTTATCTACAGGTTACCAGACTTTTCTAGCCAGGGTGGATTTTAGGATATTATTTAATGAATTTCGTCACTAAATAATTTCCTTTGGCCAGGCAAGAATCGAACTTGCCACTCTAGGTTCACCATGTGAGATAATGGTCAACGCTCATGGCTAACCTGAGCATTTTTAGGAAATGGTTATAAGGGTGGCATAAAACGAAAATCGCGACATTTCGTGTCATATTGGTTTTTACCAAAAGTTCATACATTAAAAGTGGTTAATTTTGATATTTAAAGTAACTTCTGTTAAATAAGTCTTTGTCAAATAATAATTCATAAAAAAATATATGCTCATACATGTATAACGGGGCGAAAATCTGCCAAATTTTACTTTAGTCCGAGTCGTTAAATGGTTTTACCAATGGGTAAACCAATAAAAGAACACATTAGCCTTTATTTGATTCTGGCATATTACGACAAACATTCTTAAACTTACATGTATGATATAGGTTAGTGAGATTATAATTCTCCGCGCCCCTTAACTCATTTTCCATTTTTGAGGTGCTGGATGGTGAAGGACTTATTATCTCAGGTAAGAATAGAAAGGCCTCGTTCCTTTACAGTAGTTCAACTGCAAAAGGAACTACTGTAAAGGAAGGAGGCCTTTTTTTTCTTTTTTTACCTGAGTTAACTCATTTTCTTAATATAAATTAAGTTATGGATTCGTATGATAGATTATCAGATTATTTATTTCCCTCCGAAAAGTGAACTAATTTAAACAATAATTTAAACAATGAATGTTGAATTTGCACAACTTGCGGGAGCAGAAATTTAGGGAGCCAAACACAATTGGCTTCGTCTTGGCTCAGGTCATATCGACAGACTCTTGTCGGGTTTTGGCAGGAAAGAGATAATAATAATGAGTAGTATCAATGATTGTTACTTACATTGTCCACATTGTTTTAGCAATGAAGGCGGATTGAGTAAGAAGTGATTTTATTTTAATGATTTATTTATTTTAGCAGATTTCCCTTAAGGGAAATCAGCTATTGAGGTCGTACTCATGACGCGAGTTTCGAAAATTTTCGTCAAATGTCCATCGATCCTACCCAGGAGATGACGAAAATGAGGTCCGTTCAAAATTATATATATATATCTATATATATATATATATAGATATATATATCTATATATATATATATATATATATATATATATATATATATATATATATATAGATATAGATATATATATATATTTGTCTGTTAACGCTCTAGCGGTCGCAATTTTTGTTTGATCGTTACCAAACTCGGAATTTAATCGTTTTATGTAAAAAGGAAGATCAAGTTCGTTAATGGCTGAAATCGGACCAGTGGGAAGGGGGGTTTAGAGGGGGGATTTTCGAAAATTCAAAATATCTCCGTTACCATACGTCGGATCAAAAAATTGTATAGAACTAATCTTATTGCAAATTAAATTTACTATAAATATTGTTCTATACATTTATTCTGTATCTTTAATATTAACCGAGATATTTGCATTTGTATTGTGAGTGCGGTCGGCTATGTTCGGGAGTTTCCGCCGAGCGCTAGTGTGGCCGTTTCACTAACTATTCGTCCTCGTGAGAATAGGTTACTACTACTGTTATTATTAGGCAGATTTCTCTATTGTAAACCTTCGCGTGGGAAATCTGCTTAGTTTACGCAGCCCCTGCGTGACGGACTTTTTTATCTTCAAGCTTATTCTGTAAGACGCAAGAAATATATTGAGCTTTCCATAGTTTCCAGAAAACAGATTAATATTTCCCAAGCAAGGCCTAATTCAGATATGATACTTAATAACGAATGATATTTCATTATTACTCTATATTGTCTACGGTATTTTTAACAGTGGAGAGGGATTGATCAGGAAATCATTTATTTTTTTCAATACTAAAAACATATATGAGCTTACTATAGGTTTAACGCTAAAAACTAAGCGGGGAAATATTCGTGCATAGCTAAGCCTTGCAAATAAAAGTATCATCATTATACTGTTCCTAATGATGTCCCGAGCAACGCTTGGCACTTTCGCTAGCACACACACTCACACACACACACACACACACACACACACACATATACACACTCACACACAAACGAAATTATCGGGACATTTTACCAGTCCCCTTGATAGAGTTTATAATATTTAAATTTTATAGTTATTAGAAGTTTCAATTGTTTTATTGCTGATATATTCAACATCAAATGGTATAGAGCATTTTTTTAAAATAAACCATTATTTAAATGTTTACTTTGTCTTGAAAGTGTTAATACCACGAATAGAAAATTACTTCTTATTTATAATTACACAAGTTATTAGAAACCATACCATATTCCACTAAGCAAACCCATTTCCTGCTCCTTCAAAACACACTCTTAACAAAATTTTTATAACAATTTATATTTCATCAGAATTTGTCATTAAAATGTACCTGTATTTAGGAACATCCATGAGGCACTCCAGGTTTCCTTGAGGAACATCTTATAGAAAAATAATATTCTTTTTATATGTTTACAGCCCGGAATGTTTCATCCTGTAATTCCAAAAACTCTGGAAGCAAAAGGGGGTGTTACACGTACTGTGAATCACCCTGTATATGTATACTGTATGAAGGGAGGGGGGTTGCATGTTGCGTATGTACTAGCTAAGGTACTCGACTTTGCTCAGAACATTTTCAAACTGAAAGATGACTGTGCACTCATTATGCAATAGTAAATAAATGTAAACAATGGAAGAATAAATGTAAATCAGTTTCCAATAAATCTGTATTCAGTATTCAAATGTTAATGGCCCGTGAAATTCATAATCATGGATAGTATTCATTATTATTAAGTATAAGGATTCCTTTCAAGCGAAAAGCCGTCCCAAGCACAGCAAAGGCAAATATTTTATATACCTAATAATTCCTCACCAATAACCTCTATTATAAAAATAATCATTTATTGGAATACACTTTTCACATAACAGTTCAAGTAAATACCAAGAATGCCGTGTTACATTTTAGAGGGGCTAAGTAATCAACATCCTCGGTTCTCATAAAATAATTGTGTACGCCTCCCGAGAAGTTTCAATAAGTGTGTATGTTATTCATTCCAAAACTAATTGTAAGCAATACTCAATCACTTTAAAGTATTTGCATGTATTTAAGGGAAATCTGCTATTGAGGTCGTACTCATGACGCGAGTTTCGAAAAATTTCTTCAAATGTCCATCGATCCTACCCAGGAGATGACGAAAATGAGGCCCGTTCAAAATTATATATATATATACTAGCCCAGATACCCGGCTTCGCTCGGGAATTCACTTCAGGCTGAATGGTGATGGTATGTTTTTGGCAAGGCTTTACTTTGCACAATATTTTGTCATTTACCCGTGCCAGTGTTTAGGGTTAACACCCGTCGTTTCTGTGGATTTGTTAATAAAATAAATTTTTTATGTAAGACTTCACTGTCCTGCATATTGTCATATTTCCCATTTCCTGAGCGTTATGCATAGATTTGAATTATTAAGGAGAAAATATTGACATACATTTGAATTAATTTTTTAAGGTGATGTACCTGGTAGTTCATATTGAAAAGAAGTGTTGAGCAAATTTCTCTACATAACAAAATAAACAACTTTTGTTATGTGCACATTTGCCGAAACCCCAATAGGAAATCACTATTATTAATTTCAGGCCTCCCTTATAACCCCCACTCCTACCCGTCCCTAGAAATGTTAGTATGGCTTATTATAAGGAAGGCGTTAGTACTAATTCACATACCGAGTTTGGTTTAGTTCGGTTGAGTCTTCAAATAAAATTGTTGACTCCCGCTATAATTTTTAGCGTATAACGCCTTTATACTTCGGTATACGACGATAGTGTATATAAAAAAACTTTCTCTAAATAACAAAATAAACAACTTTTGTTATGTGCATATTTGCTGAAAAAGCAATAGGAAACGAAATATCGCTATTTTTAATTTCACGCCCCCCTTATAACCCCCAATCCTGTTTGTCTTAGAGAATATTAATATAGCCTAAAGTCTAAGTTGGGCTAGTTGTAATATACATACCAAGTTTCATAAAATTCGGTTCACCAAAGAAACAAAATGCAGTTATGGTGTCTATGACATGTGAAACGAAAAGTTATCGTGAAATTTCGCGAAAAAAAATCAATGTACAGACAGAGATTACAATTTTATATATATATATATATGTGTATATATATATATATATATATATATATATATATATATATTTGTCTGTTAACGCTCTAGCGGTCGCAATTTTTGTTTGATCGTTACGAAACTCGATATTTAACCGTTTTATGTAAAAAGACAGATCAAGTTCGGTAATGGCTGAAAGCGTACCAGAGGGAGGGGGGGTTTAGAGGGGGGATTTTCGAAAATTCGAAATATCTTCCTTATTATGCATCGGATCGGAAAATTGTATAGAACCAATCTTATTGAAAATTAAATTTACTATAAATATTGTTATATACACTTATTCTCTATCTTGAATATTAACCAAGATATTTGCATTTTTATGAAGTCTGTGGTCGGGTGTTGTTCGGGTTAGTTCGGCCTTTACGTAAGTCGGCTCTGGCGGAAGCTTCTAACCTAACCTGTAGTTTCTAACGTTACCTAACCTTCGTTACTTTGTGAGATTTATGCAGATACATTCTGTTCATCCGCCCCCACCCCTTCTTTTGTTCTTGGACTACTAAAATTTGAGTTATTAAAATATAAATTATTCTTACAATTCAGAAGCCGTTTCAGTTGGGAGTTTATTAAAATTAACTGAAAGATTTCTCATCACCGTTTGTATTTACTTATGGTGGTGTTGTGTTACCAGTATAGAGATTTCTCTATTGCTAAACTTCACATAGGAAATCTGCTTAGTTTATGCAGCCCCTGCGTGACGGACTTTTTTTACCTTTAAAGTTCACTGCTAAGTGCTGAGGATTGGTATAGTATTGCAGAGCCAATCCAAATGATCTTGGGGCCCACTTTGGAAATGCATCATAATTTTGCACATTCGAAAAATGTTTGTTACCCGACATTGTTTGTTGAAATAACAATGATTTCCCGTGGAAATGTAACTAAGGTTATTCCAATCCCCACTCCCATCATTGACAGAGGGGTATAATGCATTCCACGTTGACAATATTCCTTGATACATGTTCATAAAAGAAAATTCGTAATTCTGTCTAGCTAAGTCTCTTAGAACAATAATGAATTCAATTTAGTGACCGGAACTGGAAAGTCAAAATTTGATACTCCATAAAACTAAATAACGTTTAAGGACCTTAATGTATTCTAAACACAATTCATTCTTTACATTTTCCCGACCAGATCAATAAGATATTAACTGACATATGTTATGACGTCGAAGTAAACCCACACTCCAGAGGATGTTAGTGAAGTGTTCAGTCGTACCTATTAGCAATACTCATTTCCTTGATGCACATAGAAACAATTTCTCAATGAAATTCAAGCGTTTTCAAGAAAAACGAATGAAGTCAAAATTAACGATAAATGTAAATAACGGTAGGTAAATGTTAATAACGATTCAGAAACAAAATCGCTATTATAAACATAATTTGATCTTAAAATTTTCTATAAAACCAATACTAACAAAGATATTGATGGATATGTATTCTCTTCTCACGTCAAAGTAACCCCTCCCCCTCCCAGTAGATAGCACCTTGGGATATTGGGATAATTGACTCACAAATAAAAAAAAATACAAAAGAACTCTAGAAATCGTCTTAAACGTTTTTGAGTGATGGAGTAACAATCGGGCGGACAATTGGCACGATTTTCAATTTTGATGACATTGGCCTTAGAGTGGTCTAACGAAATAATGGTGGAACGTAACAAACAATTGACTTCCGCTGAATTTAAAAAGGAAATCAGACAAACCTTTAGGTTTTATTTATACAGATTTGTTTATTAACCTTCTCGAGATACAATATTTATTTGAGCGCTATTAAACTTTATACAAGTCTAAAATGCAAAATCACTTCGAATGATGCCACCTAACCAATCTAGTTAATCGAATGCCCTACATCTGAAGTTCTATACTTTTTGCTACTATGACACCCTGTGACGAAAGCCTTGTTCCTTTCCTGTTGGCGTGAAATCCGCTTAGTTTTCACAGAAGATTTATTCAATACATGAATAATAAAAAGTTTCATTGAATGAAGCTACTACAGCGAGTGTTATGTTTCACTCAAGAGTATTCAGCTGAGGTATGATAAATAAATTCATAGTGAGACCATTGACATATTTTCTAATGTCTTTATTAATTTGTGCACGGGCACAGTTTTGTTAGGTAATTAGCAAATCGTGCTTCAATTTCAATTAATGAATAAAAAAAAACTAATTCAGTAATTTGATTGAATAAAGAAGTAATTGTTAGAATATTTAAATTATATACGTACAATTAAAACATTCTTTCAATTAGTTTCACTTTCGAATATTCAGGCTTGTATGGCGAGGAGTCCAGGTGCGCCTTGCCCTGTAAATCACGTCCGTTTCATGATTTATCTTTCAATCAGCAAAGACAACTCCAACAAAAACCGTTTTATTTATGACAGCGGTACATCTACAATGTAAAACAGAAATGTTCTACTGAATTGGGAAAGATGAGTGCTTAGAAAAATGTAAAAGTAGATAGTAATCAGCGGTATCTTTAGAAGTAAAACGGAACGTATAGAATAGTATGGGCAAATTAATTTCTATTTTATACTGCCTAGAAGGTTAGGTACCCTTCCCGCGCTTGGGGACCTGCCTGTGCATTCCACAAAGATGTTATTCAGATATATCGACAAAATAAAGAAAGAGATATGAACCGCAGATTTTAATGACCTGATAACCTGAAGGAGTTGCAGATGCAGGAGTTCCGTAATTTGATATGTCTAACTGAGAACAGCGCTCTATGGTTAACATGGTGGTAGGCGTTTATTTATGGATGATCAAGGATGTAAGTCCTTGGCATATTTTAGTATATGTTCACTGTTAAACCTGATATGCAACATTAATCCAAAACGATTGGTGAAATGAATACTGACATATTTAATGAACTGTTAGAAATTACTATTCGATGTTTCGGCAGAAAATGCCATCTCTAAAATACAATCTGGGTGTACACGCAGAGATCGAAAATACAGTTTAGTGGCGATAAAATATTTTGAAATGTTTTAGATATTCTAATTTACGTCAGTGTTACTTTCAATTTATATTTTTAGTTACAGAGAAACGCTTCTATATTCGCATGCAGTTATCTGAATTTGAAGACAATAATTCCACGTAAAATTGGTTACAATTCTCTGGTTCAAATCAAAATAAAGACGGCGAGATATCATATTATTTCATAAAATGTTTTTATTTCCCCAATTTAAGAAGATGTGACGGAAGGCCAATATTATTTATAATAATTTATAAATGCCAGACGCCTGCAGAGATCTACGAAAAAAAGAATCAGAATATGAAATGCGGACTTGTGTAAAAGAGGGTAGGGTATACGGGTTGTAGGTGTAGAAGACCTGCTGTAGAAGAAGCAATCAGTCGAAACAGCAAATACAAGGTATTAGATGTTACGCGAATTCTGTGATGTTTAATGTAAACGACTAATTGTTCACATCCACTGCTTTAAAAAAAATAAGATGTACATCATGTTGATTGTATACAACTTTAATACAACAAATTGATCACTTATTAGAGTTGAAGACATCATAAGCAGTAGGTAGCTCGATTTTTTAAAGTATTTGAATTAAGTATATCTGAAATGAGCATTTCTAAAATCATATATCGAAATATTGAATTGATCGAGCTTAACACACATACTCACCTGATGCCGATGATTATGTTATTAATGGGTATATGAAACATAAAAGATAATCATGTGGAAAATGATTATTGATTGAAATAGATCAAGAACATTAAATATTATCAGTTTATGATCATAGACAACATTTATGGTAAAATTACTTAAAGTACGTTGACAAAAATCACACCCCTCCCCCACCTTAGAAAGAAATTTATGTGTCTATTTTATTATATAAAACCATTGCGAGCAATTCTCGCTATTTATATTTGTTTACGGAAGAACTATTATAATTAATGAAAGAAAATGAAGGAGGCCCCATATCATTTTTAGAAATGCAGATTTCAGTCAAAAGTCACTATTGAAACAATTAAACTGCAAACATTTTCTTTCATTACTTTTTCATTTTCGTTCATTACTATTATGAGTCAGAGTACGTAGTGTAATATAACCAGGGAAAAATATTTCATATTAAATACTCTTAAAAAAAAGAGTTAAAACTCCTTGAAATATTCAACAAGTAGTATATTTTCATTGGTAGTATTAGTCCAATTTTTTAAAATGCAAATCATATATATTTCGGGCTACTTGGAAAGGGATTAAAGTGGCTTACCTGAAAAACTATTATGGTAACTAAATTATGACGTGTGAGTTGTTATTGATTAACGTATTTTTTGTCTTAAAGGAACAGCTGCTAGATAATGATTTATTTTGAATTTTTCTATGTCATTCAGAAGCTTCTTTCAATAGCTGTTCTAAGGGCTCAGATATTTAATGAATGGCTCGGATATTTATAGCACATGTGTAGAACGATTTTCCATTCTATTTGTTACGCTTTACAGTCGATCGGGGTGTTGTGTTTATTTATAGATAACATGAAGGGTGAAAGTTTAATACAGTTGCCAAATTTGTTGTAAGATTTTGTAGATTGGGGCTTATTACGCGTTATTTCTCAATGTTGGGTGAATTGAGGTGGGCTTCTGTAAGGAAGGAGCGCATGGGTACAGCCCCTGGGACTTGTTTGGGGTTGGTTTAGATAAACATTTTGTTAGAAGAATTGTCTCCTTAGGTTTTTCTCTGAAGTATATTTTATTTTTGAATAATTTATTGAAAACTCGTCCTACATTGAATAGTTTTAATTAGAAAACTCAGTGGAGGACTTAAGGTTCTGAAGGGAAAGTCGTGGGCGGAGCTAGGCGGGTCCCCGGGCAGGCTGAGGTCTCCTTGGATCTGAGAGGTATATTTTGGCTCCTGCTGCCCAGAACCTTAAGCTATAATTTTTTATTGGACTCTAAAATATAAGGGCAACTCACCGGCAGAGGCTAAGGTTATTGCCCAGATGAGGCGGATCATGGCAGAAGTGAGGAGTCACATCCTAGCTGGTCAGGTCACCTGTTAGAGACTAGCTGGGGCTCACACCCCGCCCACCGGAGCTTCCAGCATCCACCTCTCGAGGGCACTGCTGTACCAATTCCCCTCCAATCCCCCCTTTTCCACACCCACACCCACTTCTCCCCTTATTCTTGTTAATAATGAAATTTATTACATCATGAATTAGGTTAGCTTATATTTGCCATATTGATATGATAATAATAACCTTTATACAAAATACTCTTTTTATGTCTGCAAAATAAACTTTATATTCATAATGGTACATAGACTAGCATATTAACGGAGCAGTGTTAATAAATACGACTAATAACTGGGTACGTCTCCCCTGCACTTTCAACACATCCCTCCTGCGTTCATCCTTTTAAATTATTTATTTATGAGAATTAAATAAATTTACATTTCTGAGAATAATACTACATTGCTACAATAAAGGTATAATGTCATCATAATCATGTAAGTATAAACATATGTGAGGCCAGGAGGGGGTGTGGCAGAAGTGATTATATAAAAATGCATAATGATGGGCTCATATTATTTAGAAAAGGACTAATAAAATTCCTGGCTATGAAAGGGTCGTAGATTACCCGTCCCATATAGCCATAGTAGAAGTGGACGTAAATAAATACAAAAAACATAATGGTTAAGGTTAATAGGCACTAATAGCAGGTGATAACACTCCAAAGAAATACCGGACAAAATATAGAAAAATATACAATGTTACATCAAAAAGAATATAACAAAATATTGAGGTAACCCGTTAATAAAAATAATTAAATGAAATATAGGAATCTAACAGTGACAGAAATAATTAATGTAACAGAAGCCGAAATGGTCTGTAAGATTCTGGCATTTCTATTGCTTTATCGTTCTATTAACGTGTTAAGCAATGACACCTAGATGAATTAAGTTCTAATAAACAGTCCCTAACGAATCAGAGAATAACGGAGAGAGAGGTAGTGATTTTTTCCAGATCACCTGTTCATATTGCACTTATCTCAGGCCGCCTTTGTCCACTGAGGTTCATATTTAGCGCAAAAGTAAAACGTCCGTCACACAGGGACTCCTAATCATATCCCGATCTCAAACACTATCGACAATTACACTAAAGTGTTTCATGAAATTATTAAATAATGGTACAGATCAAATAACCTTTTTTGAGACAAGAACGTAAAATCTTAATTGATGAAGTCACACAACACATAATAAAGGTCTCTTGAAAACAATATTTTATATATATATATATATATATATTTTTTTTTTTATTTAAAATTGTCATGTTGTGTAGAGGATATTGTAATCGAAGTATAATGATTCACATAGTTTTGGCCCACAATTTTTATCTGCTACATGAGATAGATTTTTTGCAATATCGAATGAATATAATAATATACAATAACCAAATTAATGCCTATGAAAATGAAAAAGTCTTTCATGTTCATAACATACGGAAATGGGCGAAAAATATCTATAATTCGCATAAATGATTATAGATCGTGGCATATCAGTCCATCTGACAAATCAGTAAGTATGGCAGATTGAACAAAGTACTACATATTGAAATGATTATTTAGCAAACAAGTACAGAAGTGTTTGACCATTTCCATTGTTAGAGATTTTTTTTGACACACGAACTGCTTATAGTTATTCTGTACATTTTTATTTGTACTCATAAATTGTCCTTGAATTATTCTGTCATTAAATGTATTCCATTGGAACGAAGACTGAATATTTCACGATAGGAGATGGCATATAACAGCAATACTGAGAGTAGCTTTAGGTTCAAGACCGATTTTCTCTTTATGAAAATCTGCTATTGAGGTTGTACTAATGAAAAAAACGAAAAATGCCTTCAATTGCCTGCCGATCCTACCTAGTAGATGGTGAAAATGAAATTATACACACACACACACATACTAGCCAAGGTACAGGGCGTCGCTTGGGAAATCATTGAAGACTGAGTAATGATGGTAATTTTTTTCAAGGCCTTACTATTAGGAATATTATTATACTTCCCTTCTCAAGTCTTTAGGTTAATATTTATTCTAGTTACTATTGTGTAGTTATAGAATTTTTTAGTCAAGAAGAATAACAAAAAAAATTGAGTTCCCCATCAATCCCTCTCCACTGTTTAAAACACTGTTCGCAATATTAATCATAATCATGGATAGCATTCATTATTATAAAGTAACATAACTGAGGTAACGTTTCCCGGAAAATATTTCTAAACAGAATAAAGAGTGTGATTGTTATTCCTTGCAAGGTTATAATAAATCCTGTTCCTTTTATATTAATTTCCTGTTTTTTTTTTTTTTATATTTGATGATGTACACTTTAAACTAAAATACGTGTATATGAGAATATAAGTACTTAAACCCCACATGATAATGATTTCCACAACATCCCCTTATAGTGATTTTGTGTTCTCCTCCAGAGATATTTTTTTTAAATATCATAAATTATTTAAAAAAAACAATTTTAATGTAGATTGAAAGTGCTAGGGAGGTGTATCTATGTATGATTGCTATTTATTAGCATTGCTCCATCAATATGTTAAATATATAAGTATTAATACATAAACATAATAATATGTTACTATGTACAGTTATTAATATATGTTCTTTTTCGGGCATACAATAGAGTATTTTTCATAATGGCTTTTATATATGTAAAATATCTACAATTGTTCTTGGGAAAATAAGTTGTTATTCTTACAGAGATTATAATAAAAATAGCTTTCCATAATTATGACTCGTGTGACCTATAATGTTTTGAACACCGAATAGGAATAGAATAGAAACCCCTAAGCATTTATTCTTTCAGACTTTAGAATATTACTTCAGCGAGAAAATGGTATGCTGTTTACATTGTCCACTTTGTTATAAATAATGAAAAGTGATTGGGTAGGAAGTGATTTTCATTTAATTATTCTTTGTCTTATATGATTCACGTTTATTCTGCAAGATCCAAGAAAAGTATAGATCTTGTTATAGTTACCAGAAAGCTATGGGTACAACTCATATAATCAATCACTGATATTTGGAGTAATTGTTCTCGTTTGCACTTGTATCCCAAAGCGGAAGTAATGATGATATGCCCATTAAACTATAGCTAAATATTAAATAAAAAGTAAGCAAGTACCATTACGCTTTACACGATAATGACAAATGCAACATTTAATGCTTACTCTTTTAGCGGTGTTGTGTCATGCTCAGAAGTCTAAATTGGTTTAAATTTTATAAATCCATTAAACAAACTTTATATAGTTTATATAGACGTTTCTATTAATTGCCCTGAGATGGATTGTCAGGAGGAGAATAATCAGAAAGTCTGAATGGACATATTTATTCCATCTTGTCTTTAGTATCGTGTTATTATTTGTAGTTTCGTGTAATTTGGGTGCTCATTTCTACTCTTATTCAGTGATTTCTGGTATTCGTGTAAGTGTGAATAGAGTGAAATAATTGGCATAAAGTTTCCCTATCGAAGCTTTATTCCCTTTGCTGTAATTTTGTCACTGATTTACCAATTTATAACTTAAAATCATCTTATTATTACTGACAGCAACAAGCGTTATATGTGTTGAACCAAAGGTCTCGTTGGTACTCTTGGTAAAATAACATCTCCAGAATGCCAAACCTAATAAATGCCATCATAAGTGCCCTTGGTGACGTTTACTTTTAGCTGATTTCCCTTGAGGAAAATCTGCTAATGAGGTTGTACTCTTGACGCGATTTTCGAAACATTTTCTTAAATGCCCCTTGATCCTACTTAGCAGATACCGAAAATGAGGTCCGTATATGTATGTATATATATATATATATATATATATATGTTTGTTACTGCTTTAGCGGTCGAAATTTTTGTGTAATCGTTACCAAACCTGATTGCGTTTTATGCAAAACTAAAGATCAAATTCGTTAACGGCTGAAATCGGGAGAGCGGGGTGTGGGGGTTTAGAGAGGATGAATTTCGAAAATTCAAGCCTTCCAAGGAGATGACGAAAATGAGTCTATTCAAAATTATATATCCAGTGGTAAAGTATGGGCTACAAGTTTAAATCCTGGGATCGCACTCTCAATTTATTTATTTTTGAGCTCACAAGGCTTTGAGGTCGGACTTTTATCAGTTCCCCGGTGTCTACCCAGCATCGTGAGAAAATTGTGCAGCTATTTGAATACAGAAGTAGCTCTTTTTGGTCTTTAGCCACCACAATTCGACCAGGAATGCACCAAGCTATCTAATTCATTTCCCACCAAACCGGTATGGCTGACTCGGGCCCTTTATTGATATTGATTGTTAAAACAAAGGTTTTTTAATTTCAATATTAAATACTAAGGTAAGGTAAAGTTCTACAATGAGGAACGAAGTATTACTATGTCGCCTCAGAATTGGCCACACAAGGCTCAGACATCAGCACCTGATGAAAAAGGAAGGACCTCCAATCTGCACTGCTTGTGGAGTACAGTTGACAGTTGCACACATACTTACCGAGTGTAGAAGGTATGAGAACATCAGAAAGTCCCTTGGTATGTTAGAAGTACTGTCTGAAATACAAGGGGGCGATAGCCACTCAATTAAAAAACTGATTAAGTTCATAACAATTACGGGCCTAAATAAAGAAATATAAATATAAGTTCAACATATAGGCTCACAAGCCAGTAAGATAAGTATTTATACATAAAATAGATTTTAAAAAGATACTGCTGTTTTTGGTATTTGTGACAGGATGGCGATAGAAAAGAAATTGGAGAGACCCATCATAGGCGAGGCTGAAGGAGGGACCACGAGTGGACCGGATCTCTTTGAAAAGAAGGACAACCGTAGGAAAGGGAACGAATTTGGACCGTTGACCACCTAGGCACAAATAACCCTCGGGAGTTCAATGCCTAATGACAATAAAAATAAAAAAAAAATAAGGTAAGGTAAGCTGTTTTAAAGTAATAAATTTTGGTAGGTACAATGTTAAGGGTCAGCAGCGTAAAAAGATACTGGAGTACATTTAACCTGGAAATTCTAAAACAATATTATTTTCCCATTAATATTTATTTACGGAGTTAAATGATTAAAATTGATTAACTACGATTCCATTTATAAATAAACAGCTCAGGTCCTCGGGGATAAAATTATAACTGTCAATGGTATCTGTGTCCCTACGTAATTTGACTGGAAATAGAGTCCATACATAATTAGCTTGTTTAAATCTATATAGGTCATTAGCTTTTATTAAATCAAGTTGCATTTTGGTCATTAAAATTTTCTTTGATTGGAGTTCATTATTTCCTGTCGTTTTAAATATGAAAATTATATTAATTAAATTGAACGATTCAATGTAAATAAAATTAATATTTATCACTTTATTTTTTGCTTTTATTCTGGCTGAATTAAATAATGACTAATTTACAAGTTTTTGCTTAACCGTCAATTTGAATTACATCTTTCACTCTGTTACAGTTTTCACTACATTTTACTCTAAAATAGATTATAAAGAAAATATGACGTAAAGGTTCCTTGCTGCTTGCCCTGTTTTCATGTTTTCTTTTTTATCGGTTGGCATTATAGACCTTTAACATCTTTAGGCGCTTCCGAGACAGACTCGAGGGATACCTAATCAGAATGTTTACGTAGTGAGTGATCCGGCTCGATCTACAACCCCCATTACCTAAGAAGGACCTGGAATGAGTTGTCCCCATTATACCCGTGTGGTTAATGGTCAGTTATCCCTGTGTCATCCTGCTGGTGGGAGGAGAAGGGAGCTTTGTAATTTTTCAGACGGAACCGCTGCGCATGCTCTGACTCACCTTTATTCTGCAATACCCAAGAGAAGTATAGAAGTTGTCATAGTAACCAGAAAGTTATGGATGCTGCACATATAAACACTGAGATTTAGAGTAGTTTATCTCATATACACTTTTATCGCGTAACAAAAGTAACCCACGATATACGGGAAATGAGCTTAGTTTGCGCAGCTCCTGCATAACGGACTTTCTTCTGAAGGGTGCGTATTCTCCGCCAGTCTGGGCAATATACGCACTCTCACACAAACCATTTGTGTAGTATATTCCCCGACTTGTTTCCTATACTAAATGAGGACTCCTCAATTTTTACGGAATTAATGTCTCTCTCAATTAAGTAATTACCTTTTGGTGGTTTGATTTATTAATTTTTCTTTTTGATCATGAATAATCAAATAAAAAAATTAATAAATCTAACTTCAACAAAGGCAATATTTTAATTGTAGGATACATTAATTTCGCAATGTTGAAGATCAACTCTCCCTCGTAGAATGTGCCGTACGGACTTCAGGGCAGTATGAACTTAACGGGATTTTGAGAAGGGGCTCATATGGTTAGTGTGAGAGTGCGTATATTGTCCAAACTGGCGGAGAATACAGTGCTAAGTGTGCAGGGCACGCTTCCTACAGAAAAAAGCCCACCACGCAGGTGCTGCGTAAACTAAGCAGATTTCCCTTGTGAAGTTTTACAATAGAGAAATCTGCATACTGGTAACACAACACCACCGTGATTAAATACAAACGGTAATGAGAAATCTTTCAGTCAATTAAAATAAATTCCCAACTGAAACGGCTTCTGAATTGTAGGAATAATTTATATTTTAATAACTCAAATTTTAGTAGTCCAAGAACTAAAGAAGGGGGAGGGGGTGGATGAACAGAACGTATTTGCATAAATCTCACAAAGTAACGAAGGTAAGGTAAGGTTAGAAACGACAGGTAAGGTTAGAAGAAGCATCCACCTGAGCCGAGTAGTTACGGAAATGACCGAACTAATCCAAACTATACCCAACCACAGACTTCATAAAAATGCAAATATCTCGGTTAATACTCAAGATAGAGAGTAAATGTAAAATCTCAATCACTCAGATTATTGTAGTCCAGGAAAAGGGGGGGGGGTCAACAGAACGTATTTGTTTGTACCTCGTAAAATAAAGCTTTGTTAAAAACAATATTTTGTATTTAACCTAATAATGAGGTGGTTCATGAGATATCAGCTTACTATTAATATGTCCCTAGTAGGAGTGGGCGTTAACTGAAAGCGGAACTCATAACAAAAAATACAAATATCTCGGTTAATACTCATTATACGGAAAATATGTATAGAACAATATTTATAGTAAATTTAATTTGCAATAAGATTGGTTCTATACAATGTTTCGATCCGATGCATAATAACGGAGATATTTTGAATTTTCGAAAATCCCCCCTCTAAACCCCCCCTCCCTCTGGTCCGATTTCAGCCATTAACGAACATGATCTGTATTTTTATATAAAACGGTTAAGTATCGAGTGTCGTAAAGATCAAACAAAAATTGCGACCACAAGAGCGTTAACAGACAAATATATATATATATATATATCTATATATATCTATCTATATATATATATATATATATATACTAGCTCAGATACCCGACTTCGCCCGGGAATTGATTTTATGCTGAATGGTGATGGTATTTCTTTGGCAAGGCTTTACTTTGCACATTATTTTGACATTTACCCGTCCCAGTGTTTAGGGTTAATACCCGTTGTTGGCATTTGTTAATAATAAAATTAATTTTTTATGTAAGTCCTCCATATTGTCATATTTCCCACCTCTTGTGCATTATGCATAGATTTCAGTTATTAAGGAACAAAATATTAACAACAAAACATTAATTAAAATATTTTATATTAGATTTGAATTAATTTTTCCAGGTGATGTACCTCATAGTTCTAATTGGAATGAATTGTTGAGCATATCAATATTTCTACGCAAATTACTTGCTCCACACATTGTTCCTTGAGAAATGTATAAAACAAAAGTTAATCTAAATAACAAAGTAAACAACTTTTGTTATGTGCATGTTTGTCGAAAAACAAATAGACAATGAAATTTCGCGAATTTTATTTCAGGTCTACCTTATAACCCCCACTCCCATTCTGACCTAAAAATTTTAATATAGCTTATAATCATGGAAGAATTAATGCTAATTGACATACCGAGTTTTGTCAAGTTCGGTTCAATCGTTAGCGCCCAATAAAATAGTTGAATCCCGCTTTAGTTTATAGTGTATATCTCATTTATACTTTGTTAAAAGACAAAAATGAATATCACAAAAAGTTACTCTAAATAACAAAATAAACAACTTTTGTTATGTTCATATTTGCCGAAAAACGAATAGAAAACGAAATACTGCTATTTTAAATTCAGGCCTCCCTTACAACCCCCACTCCTGCCGTCCCTAGAAATGTTGGTATGGCTTGTTATAATGAAAGCGTTAGTGCTAATAAACATACCGAGTGTGCCAAATAAAATTGTTGGCTCCCGCTCTAGTTTTTAGTGTATATCTCGTTTATACTTGAGTATACGACGATAGTGTTTATAACAAAAATTACTTTAAATAACAAAATAAACAACTTGTGTTTTGTGCATATTTGCAGAAAACCAATAGAAAACGAAATACTGCTATTTTTAATTTCAGGCCTCCCTTACAACCCCCACGCCTGCCCGTCCCTAGAAATGTTGGTATGGCTTATTATGATGAAGGCGTTAATGCTAATACACATACCGAGTTTTATTTAGTTCGGTTGAGTCCCTTGTGCCAAATAAAATTATTGACTTCCGCTATAGTGTTTAGCGTATAACTCATTTATACTTAGGTATACAACAAAAGTGTATATAAAAAAAAGTTACTCTAAATAACAAAATAACAACTTTTGTTATGTGCATATTAGCCAAAAAAACAATAGAAAACGAAATATCGCTATTTTTAATTTCAGGTCTCCCTTATAACCCCCACTCCTGTTTGTCTCAGAGAATATTAACATAGCCTTAAGTCTAAGTTGGGTTAGTAGTAATGTACATACCATGTTTCATAAAATTCCGTTCTGTCGTTTATGCGTGAAGAGGTAACAAACAAACAAATAACCAAACAAACAGACACGAAAGAAACAAAATGCAGTTATGGTGTCTATGACATGTGAAACGAAAAGTTATCGTGAAATTTCGCGAAAAAAATCAATGTACAGACAGAGGTTACAATTTTATATATATATATATATAATATTTCATATATATATTGTAATATATATATATATATACTAGCTCAGACACCCGGCTTCGCCCGGGAATTGATTTGATGCTGAATGGTGATGGTATTTTTTTGGCAAGGCTTTAATTAACACAATATTTTGACATTTACCCGTCCCAGTGTTTAGGGTTAATACCCGTTGTTGGCATTTGTTAATAATAAAATTAATTTTTTATGTATGTCTTCACTGTCCTCCAAATTGTCATATTTCCCCTCTCCTGTGCATTATGCTTAGATTTCAGTTATTAAGGACAAAATATTAACAAAGATTTGAATTAATTTTTCCAGGTGAGGTACCTTATAGTTCAAATTGGAATGAATTGTTGAGCATATCAATATTTCTACGCAAATTACTTGCTCCACACATTGTTCCTGGAGAAATGTATAAAACAAAAGTTAATCTAAATAAAAAAGTAAACAACTTTTGTTATGTGCATGTTTGTCGAAAAACAAATAGACAATGAAATTTCGCGAATTTTATTTCAGGTCTACCTTATAACCCCCACTCCCGTTCTGACCTAAAAATTTTAATATAGCTTATAATCATGGAAGAATTAATGCTAATTGACATACCGAGTTTTGTCAAGTTCGATTCAATCGTTAGCGCCCAATAAAATAGTTGAATCCCGCTTTAGTTTATAGTGTATATCTCATTTATACTTTGTTAAAAGACAAAAATGAATATCACAAAAAGTTACTCTAAATAACAAAATAAACAACTTTTGTTATGTTCATTATTTGCCGAAAAACGAATAGGAAAACGAAATACTGCTAAATTTTAAATTCAGGCCTCCCTTACAACCCCCCACTCCTGCCACGTCCCTAGAAATGTTGGTATGGGCTTGTTATAATGAAAGCGTTAGTGCTAATAAAACATACCGAGTGTGCCAAATAAAATTGTTGGCTCCCGCTCTAGTTTTTAGTGTATATCTCGTTTATATTTGAGTTTATACGACGATAGTGTTTATAACAAAAATTACTTTAAATAACAAAATAAAACAACTTGTGTTTTTGTGCATATTTGCCGAAGGAAAAACCAATAGAAAACGAAATACTGCTATTTTTAATTAAATTTCAGGCCTCCCTTACAACCCCCACGCCTGCCCCGTCCCTAGAAATGTTGGTATGGCTCTATTATGATGAAGGCGTTAATGGCTAATACACATACCGAGTTTTATTTTAATATTTAGTTCGGTTTGAGTCCCTTGTGCCAAATAAAAATTATTGACTTCCGCTATAGTGTTTTTGCGTATAACTCATTTATACTTAGGTATACAACAAAAGTGTATATAAAAAAAAGTTACTCTAAATAACAAAATAACAACTTTTGTTATGTGCATATTAGCCAAAAAAACAATAGAAAACGAAATATCGCTATTTTTAATTTCATGTCTCCCTTATAACCCCCACTCCTTTTTGTCACAGAGAATATTAACATAGCCTTAAGTCTAAGTTGGGTTAGTAGTAATGTACATACCATGTTTCATAAAATTCCGTTCTGTCGTTTATGCGTGATGAGGTAACAAACAATCAAATAACCAAACAAACAGACACGAAAGATAAACAAAATGCAGTTATGGTGTCTAAGAGATGTGTGAAACGAAAAAGTTATCGTGAATATTTCTGCGCGGTGAAAAAAAATCAATGTACAGACAGAGGTTACAAACCAAAAATGAATATCACAAAAAGTTACTCTAAATAACAAAATAAACAACTTTTGTTATGTTCATATTTGCCGAAAAACGAATAGAAAACGAAATACCGTTATTTTTAAATTCAGGCCTCCCTTACAACCCCCACTCCTGTCCGTCCCTAGAAATGTTGGCACGGCTTGTTATAATGAAAGCGTTAGTGCTAATACACCTACCGAGTTTTATTTATTTCGGTTGAGTCTTTTGTGCCAAATAAAATTGTTGACTCCCGCTATAATTTTTAGCGTATACCGCCTNTTATACTTCCGTATACGGCAAAAATGTATATAACAAACGGTAGTGTAAAAAACAAAATAAAACAACTTGTGTTTTGGCATATTTGCTTGGATATAAGCAATAGGGAAACGAAAAAAAATATCGCTATTTTTAATTTCTGGCCTCCCATATAACCCCCACTCCTGCCCGTCCCTAGAAATGTTATTATGGCTTATTATAAGGAAAGCGTTAGTACTAATTCACGTACCGAGTTTGGTTTAGTTCGGTTGAGTCTTTTGTGCCAAATAAAATTGTTGACTCCCGCTATAATTTTTAGCGTATAACGCCTTTATACTTCGGTATACTACGATAGTGTATATAAAAAAAGTTTCTCTAAATAACAAAATAAACAACTTTTGTTAAGTGCATATTTGCCGAAAATGCAATAGGAAACGAAATACCACTATTATTAATTTCAGGCCTTCCTTATAACCACCACTCCTGCCCGTCCCTAGAAATGTTAGTGAAACGAAAAGTTATTGTGAAATTTCGCGAAAAAAATCAATGTACAGACAGAGGTTATAATTTTATATATATATATATATATATATATATATATATATATATATATATTTATATCTATATATTGTTGCGAGAATCGGAAGAGTGGGCGAATACGAGAGAGCCGCGTGAAAGGAGGTACAAAGACTAGTGAAAGCTAATTAGGGCCAGTCTAAGTAGGGCCCTCGGCAGAATCTAATTAAGGCCTTCCAGGACGTTCTGGAACTTTGCTTGGCTAGGCCCTTCTAAAGGCATATATAAGGGACTCTCACAGTACCCTCAGTCAGTGGGGTTCACATCAGTGCTACAGTGCGACTTAGTGCAGTGCGGTAAAGTGTTGTGCCGTGAAGAACAGTGTTGTGCCGTTACTGTAAGCAATAGTTTAGTGCCGTGTTTGAGACAGTGCAGTGCCGCGAAGTAAAGGACAGTGACCGTGAGTGAATTATTTACTGTGCAGCCTGAAGAACAGTGACACTATCAGTGTAATTCTGTGAGTAGTAATAATTAACCAAGAGTATTGTAAAATAAATCGTGCAGTGTTAAACTGTGAAACTTGTGTGTGTATTTAATTTTGCAACTCAAAAGAACGGCTGAACCGAATTTTATGAAACTTGGTATGTATATTACTACTAACCCAACTTAGACTTTAGGCTAAATTAATATTCTGTGAGATGAACAGGAGTGGGGGTTATAAGAGAGACCTGAAATTAAAAATAGCGATATTTCGTTTCCTATTGCTTTTTTGGCAAATATGCACAGAACAAAAGTTGTTTATTTTGTTATTTAGAGTACCTTTTTTTATATACACTTTTGTTGTATACCTAAGTATAAATGAGTTATACGCTAAACACTATAGCGGAAGTCAATAATTTTATTTGGCACAAGGGACTCAACCGAACTAAATAAAACTCGGTATGTGTATTAGCACTAACGCCTTCATCATAATAAGCCATACCAACATTTCTAGGGACGGGCAGGAGTGGGGGTTGTAAGGGAGGCCTGAAATTAAAAATAGCAGTATTTCGTTTTCTATTGGTTTTCTGCAAATATGCACAAAACACAAGTTGTTTATTTTGTTATTTAAAGTAATTTTTGTTATAAA
Organism: Riptortus pedestris; assembly: GCA_019009955.1. NCBI lineage: Eukaryota > Metazoa > Arthropoda > Insecta > Hemiptera > Alydidae > Riptortus > Riptortus pedestris. The sequence continues at coordinate 131,403,314 of CM032229.1, read as the reverse complement.
CACTATCGTCGTATACTCAAGTATAAACGAGATATACACTAAAAACTAGAGCGGGAGCCAACAATTTTATTTGGCACACTCGGTATGTTTATTAGCACTAACGCTTTCATTATAACAAGCCATACCAACATTTCTAGGGACGGGCAGGAGTGGGGGTTGTAAGGGAGGCCTGAATTTAAAATAGCAGTATTTCGTTTTCTATTCGTTTTTCGGCAAATATGAACATAACAAAAGTTGTTTATTTTGTTATTTAGAGTAACTTTTTGTGATATTCATTTTTGTCTTTTAACAAAGTATAAACGAGATATACACTATAAACTAAAGCGGGATTCAACTATTTTATTGGGCGCTAACGATTGAATCGAACTTAACAAAACTCGGTATGTCAATTAGCATTAATTCTTCCATGATTATAAGTTATATTAAAATTTTTAGGTTAGAACGGGAGTGGGGGTTATAAGGGAGGCCTGAAATAAAAATTCGCGATATTTCATTGTCTATTTGTTTTTCGATAAACATCCACATAACAAAAGTTTTTCACTTTGTTATTTAGAATAACTTTTGTTTTATACATTTCTCCAGAAACAATGTGTGGAGCAAGTAATTTGCGTAGAAATATTGATATGCTCAACAATTCATTCCAATTTGAACTATGAGGTACCTCACCAGGAAAAATTAATTCAAATCTAATATACAATATTTTAATCAATATTTTAATTAATGTTTTGTTGTTAATATTTTGTTCCTTAATAACTGAAATCTATGCATAATGCACAAGAGATGGGAAATATGACTATTTGGAGGACAGTGAAAACTTACATAAAAATTAATTTTATTATTAATAAATGCCAACAACGGGTATAAACCATAAATACTGGGACGGGTAAATGCCAAAATAGTGTGGAAAGTATAGCCTTGCAAAAAAAATACCTTCACCATTCAGCCTCAAATCAATTCCCGGGCGAAGTCGGGTATCTGAGCTAGTATATATATATATATATATATATATATATATATATATATATATATATATATATATATATATATATATATATATATGTGTGTGTGTGTTCGTTGTGCCGCTCTAGCGGTCGCAATTATTGTTTAATCGTTACCAAACTCGATATTTAGTTGTTTTATGTAAAAAGAAAGATCAAGTTCGTTAACGGTTGAAATCGGAAATGGGGGAGGGGGTTTAGGGGGGAGGACTTTCGAAAATTCTAAATATCTCTTTTACTGTACGTCGGATCGAAAAGTTGTATAGAGAGAATCTTATTGAAACTTAAATTTACTACAAATATTGTTCTATACTTATTTTCCGTATAATTTATAGTTTTACGCTTTCAGTAAACCCCCACTCTTACTAGTGTCATATTAATAATAGGGGCTCAGGTTTGCCATGCGAGTTAAAGCGTTGACCTTTATCTCACATGGTAAACCTAGAGTGGTGAGTTCGGTTCTCGCCTGGGCAAAGGAAATTATTTAGTGACGAAATTCATTAAATAACGTCTTATAATCCCACCCTGTCTAGAAAAGGGTGGTAACCTGTAGATAACCCGTCCCGATTAGCCTAAGTTGCAAAAAGTGGACGTTAATAAATAAATAATAATAATATTAATAATACGCTATTATATCATGAACCAGTTCATTACAAGTTTAAATACCAAATATTATTTTCAACAAAGCTTTAATATATGAGATACATGCAAATACGTTCTTTTAACCCCCCCCCCCCTTCTTTTGTTCTTGGATTACTAAATTCTGAATGATTGAGATAGAAATTATCCTGATTCATTCAAATTACTCCACTAGCTGTAGTAAATAGTTTCCAAAAAACGTAAAATGTTATATTCAGATATATTACATAAATTATTCATCTTTCTGGTCTAAAATAACTATTCATCGCTGCGACGTTGGCTGTCCTGTTTGTTTACTATTTAAACGCTTTCCGTTTGTATTTATTCAGGTAGATATTATTAACATGTAAATTGACTGAATGATTTCATATTACTGTTTGTAATTATCCCCTTAACATTTATGGTTGTGTTACAAGTATGTAGATTTTCTGTCGTAAATCTTTCCATGGGAAATCTGCTTAGTTTACGCAGCCCCTTGGCGGCCTTTTTGTATGGAATGTAACTTTTTTTGTGTATAACTGTTATTAGAGTTATAGCAAATTCTCTATTAATTTTATTTTATCTTATTTATTATTATTCTTTATCAACATCCACTTTTAGGAGATTTCCCTTAAGGGAAATCAACTATTGAGGTCGTACTCATGACGCGATTTTCGAAAAATTTCTTCAAATGTCCATAGATTCTACCCAGTAGATTTAGTCTTATAATTTTGTTAAATACTTAATATGTATGTATATTAATTTTTTTATTTAAAATAATTGGTTAATTTATAGGTTATTTAAACAAAATCTGCCAAAAGTGAATAATTATTATTGATTATTTATAAAAAATACAAAATAAAATAAAAAAAGATAAATTAACACATTTAAAAAAAAAAAAATTCTTCATTTTTATTACATTTTCTAGCAAATTTTGTAATTCTAATAGCAGATTTTACTCCCTCTGCTGTGGGGAAGGGTTCTAACCCTGTTAGGCATCTAAGACATTAAATTCTGAACGCACTCCACCGGCATAGCATCTCATTCTTCTTGAAGGGCAATTTGGAGCTGATTTAAGTCACTAGGAGGAGGATGACGACGTCTAACACGCCTCCCTAAATTATCCCACAAATGCTCTATGGGATTCATATCGGGAGATCGTGCAGGCCAGTCCAGAACTTTGATTCCCACTTGCTCCAAGTATTCGATAACAATTCTGGCGGTATGTGGACGAGCATTATCCTGCATTAAAATGAATTGTTCACCAATAAATGGAGCAAATGGGATCACGGCCTCTAGGAGGACTTCGTCGACGTACCTCTGAGCAGTCAGAGGCCCATTATTTATGAAAATCAGTTCAGTCCGGACGTGGAAATTAATACCACCCCAAACCATAACTGATCTCCTTTCCTTTCACGAATGGTACATTGAGCAAATCGCTCCCCTGGTCGTCTCCACACTCTGCCTCGATCGTCTGAGTGGTATAGACCAAATCGAGACTTTCTTTGAATAAAACAGTTCCCCATTGCTCCAGAGTCCAATGTGAAGACCGATCGGCAAATAATCGCCTCTCTCTTCGATGCCTTTCCAGGAGTTGGGGCCCGGTCGCGGGTCGTCTTGACACGATTCCCTGCTCCCTTAGTCTCCGAAGTACGGTGTCTTCACTTACACGTGTATTTCTAATCACTTCAAATCTTTCCCGAACCTCAGGAGCCGTTAAATGTCGGTATCTCAATACCGACAGCGTAATAAATCTATCGTCTACAATATATATGTATATGGTCGGCCATTGCCGGGCCTCCTTTCGCAGCTACCAGTTTCCCGGAAACGCCGCACACTGGAGCGAGTGATATGGTAAGCCGGACATTCATTAATATCTCCGTTTCTACTGGTCCTAGAATATTGATTCTGGTGTCATGTTAAAGCACATCGAACACTCTATTGAACTACTTGATCAGCAATTTTGCCAGATGCGATATAACGGTAGGATGAATTATAAATGTGTACATACAGATTATCTATCGCTTACTAATTAGAGAATTGTGATTTGTAGACACATAATATCAACAAATGTTTTATAATTTTTTATTTTTTTAATAAATTGAAGTTCACAAACGCAACACTAAAATTGTAAACAAAAAGATATCTAGAATAAAAATTTAAAAAAAAAAATCTATGTATTTAATTTAATAATGAGAATTTGTAAGCTGGAAGAATATCTAACATTTCTAAAATTTCAAATGTTTTTTTATTTTTCAATTAGAAGTTATTTTACTTCCGAAGATATTGTTTCTAAGCGATCGCTATCGTTGTTAAGTGTTGGCCTTAAATGTGATATTAAAGGGTCTGAATTAATTAACAAATTATACAGGATATCTGTTGGTAGCGGTCCATGAAAATTTTCTTGAAAAAGATTCTCTGTATGCTCGGAAGTATTTATGGTTAGGCTCTGAAGAATGCGATACATGGATTTGCTTCCTTTAATTACATTTATTCTTTTAATCAATAATGCTAACTTTAAACGGAGTTCACATTATGACACCTTGGACCTTATTAAAAAGGACAGTCAAAATATTTAGACAAGAAAAACACGTATTTAACTATTTCTTCGAACGTGAATGGTGGCGTCAATTGCGTAGAGGAGGAGGCGTTTTACACCGTACGTAGTTGGGAAAGGTCCGTGGGAGGTATAATACGTCTTCGGCACCGAAAGTGTTAACACTAAAAGTAAAATATTTAGTGAATAGGCAAGTTTAGGCAAGATCTGACGACATTGTAAATAAGACAATATACTCCTAAAATCATGCCAAGTGGTATTTTTTCAAGCAAATACAAGCGATTTGCGAATTCAATTAAATAAAATTATTTTCAGCTCGAAGTAAAAAAAAAATTAGAGGAATTTTAAAAATCTTTTGTGCAAGTTTTTGATTTGTTATAATACCCTTTTAGTGGACCGAGTGGGGTGAAATAAATAGTTCTTTGCACTTTTAAAGTTGTATACTAAAAACAATAAAAACTTCTGTGCATAAAATATTTACAGGTAACAAATCTAGTAGTTTCACTATTCACTATGGTCTAAAATAATAATTTTTTCGCACTTGACTTTACACTCGTAATTCTCGTTAACCTTTTTTTACTCACTGAACATATTTTAAAACAATCTGGTATTTTTTATTATTATTATTATTATTATTTATTAACGTCCACTTTTTGCAACTTAGGCTAATCGGGACGGGTTATCTACAGGTTACCACCCTTTTCTAGCCAGGGTGGGATTTTAGGACGTTATTTAATGAATTTCGTCACTAAATAATTTCCTTTGCCCAGGCAAGAATCGAACTCGCCACTCTAGGTTTACCATGTGAGATAAAGGTCAACGCTTTAACTCGCATGGCTAACCTGAGCCCCATATATATTTATGGTATTTTTTATACCGCGTGGTTATCGTATTTGATAGCGAACGACTCACGAGTACGTGCGTCGCCGCTACATCACCTCCTCCCAATGACTCAGTCGCGGAAGCGAACAGGATGACGAATTATTCGGCCCAGACGGGTTCGTTGCTCCTCTGTAGAGTGCTCTTCCGCGGCAGAGTCATTAGAAATTGGTGCAGTAGGTGGTGTAGTGCCTGGTGGACTGGAACTGGAGTCCTTGTCGTCCTGCAGCAGGTACGCCGGTTTCAGTCTGTCGATTGTCACTGTCCGAGGTCCTCCAGGCAGCTGGATGCTGAAGGTCTTGTCGGTTCGGCTGAGCACTTCATGTGGTCCGGTGTAAGGTGGAGTCAAAGGGCGATGGACAGTGTCATCTCTGAGGAAGACATGTGTGCAGGTCTGCAGATCGCGATGCACGAAGGCCTTCACAGATGATGGTCTGTATGCTGCTGGGCGTAGCTGCTCCATATACTCCCTAAGTTGGCGGATAAAATCCTCGTTGCTCTCGGGTTGCCTGGACTTTTCCAGAAGTTCGCCAGGCAGACGAAGTGGTTGTCCATAAGTCATCTCAGCTGCGCTAGTGACGTTATCGTCACGGATAGCGGCTCGAAGTCCAAGCAGTACCAATGGTAGCCTGAGAGTCCAGTTATTTACGTCCAACTGGGCGGTCAAGGCGGTCTTCAAGGTGCGGTGCCAGCGTTCAACACACCCGTTGGCTTGCGGGTGGTATGATGTGGTTCTAATTCGTTGGAAACCAAGAGTTTTAGAGAGTTGGAAGAAGAGGTCCGATTCAAATTGTCTCCCTTGGTCGGTTGTTATTCTGACCGGAACTCCAAAGCGGGGAATCCAAGTAGCAATCAAAGCTGCAGCACAGGTGGACGCGGAAATATCCTCAATCGGCTGTGCTTCCGGCCATCTGGTAAATCTGTCGACCATGGTTAAACAATACCTCATGCCTCCCGAAGAGGGAAGGGGTCCAATGATGTCTATGTGGACTTGTTCAAAACGACATGCCAATGGGAACTTCCCGGGAGGTGAGACTGTATGCCTTTGCACTTTAGAAAGTTGGCAGGCAAGGCAGGAGCGTGACCACTCTCCGACGTCGACGTTCTGGTTGGGCCAAAAAAATCTTTGCTTGATAAGTCTTCGCGAACCGCGGATGCCGGGATGACTTAGTCCATGAATCCGTTCGAAAATGGCACGACGTACGCTTTCGGGAAGATACGGGCGCGCCTTCGACGAAGACATCTCGCACAGTACTGGTTTGGAGATATTAGGGAGATTAATCCATTTGAGCTGTAGACTGGGATTCTTGAGTAGCTCAGGTATGCATGTGTCGTTGACCTGAGCTTCAGCAATTGCGTCCATTTCACCAGGCCCTTGTATTTCTTCCACCCTGGAAAGTGCATCGGCTATCTCATTTTCGTTACCATCAACGTGGCGGATCTCTGTGGTGAACTGACTAATGTAGTTCAGTAGTCAATGGCCCGATGAATTGCAAGTAACTCCCTGTCGTAGGTGGAGTAGTTGCGTTGCGCTGAGGTAAAACTACGCGAAAAGAAACCCAGAGGTTTCCATGTATCTGCGTCTCGCTGTTGTAGAGCTGCTCCCATAGCAACGCTGGAAGCATCACAGGCCAGTACTAATTCTGCGATGGGTTTAGGATGAGCAAGTACAGCCGCGTTGCGAATAGCATCTCTATAACCCTCGAAGGCCTTGATACTCTCCTCGTTCCAAGTGATCGGAGTTTTGTCCTTCTTCTTCGATCCACACATGTATGCATTCAGCGGGCCTTGTAGTTCTGCTGCGTGGGGAATGCATCGACGGTAAAAATTGACCATACCTAAGAATCGTCGGAGTTCACTGACGTTCGATGGGCGTGGAAAATTCGTGATGGCTTCGACTTTATCAGGTAAGACAGTGACACCATGCTGATTCACCCGATGTCCTAGGAATTCAATCTCTTCCACGGCGAATACGCACTTAGCTAGGTTAATGGTGAGTCCATGGTCCTGTAGTCGTTTAAAAACTTCCTCGAGATGTGCCTTGTGTTGTTCCTCATCTTCGGAGCCGATGCAGACATTGTCCACGAAAGGGAAGACAAAGTCGAGTCCCCTTAAGGCATTGTCTAAGAAGCGCTGGAATGTTTGTGCCGCGTTACGTAATCCGAAGCACATTCTAAGAAATTCTATTAGGCCAAAAGGGGTGATGGCTGTCTTTTCGATGTCTTCTTCGGCTATGGGGATCTGATAGTAAGCCTTGTTCAGGTCCAACTTACTGAATATCCGCTTTCCGTGAAGGTTTATATTAAAGTCGGCGATATTCGGAACGGCATAGCGGTCAAGGATTGTCTTCTCGTTTAAGCGACGGTAATCACCACAGGGCCTAATCCCCCGTCTTTCTTTGGCACGATGTGCAATGGACTCGCCCAAGGACTGTTAGACGGGCGGCAGATTCCTTCCGCCATCATCTGCTCAAATTCCCGTTTCGCGGCCACGTATCGGTCAGGAGGTAGTCTACGCGCTTTCGCGGTAACCGGTGCGCCGCGCGTTTCAATATAATGAACGACGGAGTGAGTCGGCTCCTTCATGTAATTTGTCGGAAGAGTGATGGAGCTGTATTTATTTAGCAGCTCGGTGTACCATTTACTGCTGGGAACGGAATAAATGGCAGACACTGCGACGTTTGCTGGTCTTCCTTTTGACGTTAAACCAGTAATTTTATCGATCAACTGATTGCTTGCTAGGTCAACCATTATTTGGTAGTGATAAAGAAGGTCTGCCCCAATTATAGGGTGTCCTACATCTGCTAGGATGAAACGCCATGTTAACCTCCGCCTCAGGCCCAAATCCAAAGTGACGAGCTGGTCACCATACGTTGGAATTGCGGTCCCATTGGCTGCATATAAGGCGAAGTCGCTGGGTTCAGTCTTATTTCCCTTCTTCGTTGGTAACACTGAGAGTGCAGCTCCGGTGTCTACGAGGTATCGGATTAAGGACTGGCGATCGACTACAAATAATCGGCGGTGAGAATTCGTAGTAACGGGTTCCGCCACTGCCGTCGCTACTTCTAGTTTTCCTGTTCCGTTTTCTTAGAGTTCGAGGCCTTCCAATCGCAAGGCTGTCGACACTTCGTTGCCTTTTCTCGGAATCTTTCATGGTAAAAGCACAAGTGGCGTCCTTTGCTTCTACTCCTGGAACGAGGTCTGGTAGTCGTTGCTCTTCATTCGCTTCATTCGTTCTTGTCTAGCATGTGGACTTCCTCGCATCTCCAATGTGGCAATTCTTTCAGAGAGCTTTTCTAGCGCGTCTAGCAACTTTTCGTTGTTAACAGAGGCATTGGAATCAGTATTAACAGCTGCTACCTCACAAACTCTCGGTTCATAAATTTCCGAAATACGATCGGCGATAATACTAAGTTTAGTCAGGTCCTGTTGCTCTGTGGCCACTAGTGCGGCCTGTATCCGGTCGGGCAGCCCTCTCAGCCAGATAGGCTTAAGGAGGTTGTCAGAAACCATGGTGCCTCCTAAATGTTGGAGATCACGCAAAAAATGTGATGGTTTACGGTGTACCAGGCGCTGGTCCTCTAATAACTTCCTGATACGCACGTTATCAGATTTACCGAAACTACCAATTAATCTGTTTTTGAGAATCTCATAAGCGTTTTCCGTTGGAGGAGACCTAACCAGGTCTATTACATCTCGGACAGCTTCCCTATCCAGTTGTGCGACAACGAATCTGAATCGCTTAATTGAATTGCGGATATCATACAGAGCGAAAACACCTTCACATTGTAGGAAAAAAATTTCCGGGTCGTATTTACAAAAAGCCGGGAGCTGGGCTTTGATTGTTGCAGCTGAAGTAGCTTCGAACTGCTGTGACATCTGCACTGGGTCTAACCTGTGTGAAGTTTTCCCGTCCACTGTAAAAATGTCAAAGAAATCTGAGTTGGACATGATGAAAAAAATGTACTACTCACGCAGCGTAGAGATCACGTCGAAGCGTAGAGATCACGTCGGAGCGTAGAGATCGCGTCGGGGCGTAGAGATCACGTCGGGGCGTAGAGATCGCGTCGGGGTCACCAATTTAGTGGACTGAGTGGGGTGAAATAAATAGTTCTGTGCACTTTTCAAGTTGTATATTAAAAACAATAAAATCTTCTGTGCATAAAATATTTACAGGTAACAAATCTAGTAGTTTCACTATTCACTATGGTCCAGTTTGAATAGCCACAACTCAGTCACAGTTAGCACGAGACACTAGATAATAATTTTTTCACACTTGACTTTACACTCGTAATTCTCGTTAACCTTTTTCTACTCACTGAACATATTTTAAAACCATCTGGTATTTTTTATACCGCGTGGTTATATTTGATAGCGAACGACTCACGAGTACGTGCATCGCCGCTACACCCTTAATGTGTACTGGAAGCAACAATAATTTATAAAATGATATAAGAGTTCACGACGAATTTAATAAGCCAAGGCTTTTTTTAACATAGCAATTATAACCAGGCATTGTGTAAAAACCACAATCAAAATCCCAAATTAAAACTTTTATTTTTCCCCCCAATGTCCAACATTACTGAAGGATCGCTCCAGTGAGCGCCGGAGTGCATCCTGAATGGTACACAGAATCATGGACAATGGTTGCTAAGCTTAACTCAATGATAATGAATATATGACATCTCTGTATAGGAAGAGCCCACCAGGGCTATATATAAAATGAGGAAGTGAGAAAGGAGTTAATCACACATATTCCTGTTTCTGAGAAAATCATCAAAAGAAGTTGACTTGGTATAGTCAAGTGAGACAAATTGAAGAAGCAATATAATCTTTACAATGGAACAACAAGTAAGTAGAAGAAGGTGTGGGAGACCAAGGAAACTGGGGAATAATATCATTGAAGAAATGGCTGGGAGGCGTTATACATGGAAGCTGGCTAGACAAGGACTTTCGAATCCTGCACTAAACTTTCAGGACTGAGGCAACTCTAAATAAGGAAAAATATCCTTGAATAATAATAATAATAATAGAGCGAGACAATTAAAATAAAAAGAGGTATTTACCAAGGTGACAGTCTCAGCCCCTTGTGGTTTTGCTTAGCTATGAATCCCATGAGCCAAATAATTCGAGACAGTGAATACGGTTACGAAATTTCTATAGGTAAAAAAGAAACTAAAGTAAGTCATAGCCTTTATATGGATGACCTGAAGTTATATGCAAAGACACCTACCCAGTTGCAAAGCATGATAGGCATAATAAAGAATTATAGTGATTCTATTGGTATGTCTTTTGGGTTAGATAAATGTGCTGGCTTGCATATTTCACGAGGTCAAAAAATGACTACAGATAATATAATAGTTTCTGATGAAACCTATATTCACGAACTAGAAAGGACTGACACATACAAATATCTTGGTTTTCAACAGCATCTGAAAATAGCGAAAAAGGATGTGAAAGACCTATTAAAAAATGAATTTATTAAGCGCTTGCGACTTATTTTTAACAGCTATCTTTCAAGCCGCTATAAAATAAAAGCAGTTAATACATGGGCGATACCATTTCTTATCTATAGCTTTGGCATAATAAAATGGTCTGACACTACTCTTGATGAGTTGGATAGACTCATAAGAACGGAGATGACAAAAGCCAGAATGCACCATCCGATTTCATCTATGGCCAGGCTGTATTTATCGAGGAAACAAGGAGGACGAGGCCTTCTCAACATCCGAAACTTATGTCGGTCTCAGGAAGTTAACCTGAGACATTACATAAGATCGAATGATAGCCACGTCTTCAAAGAAATAGTTAAACTTGATGATGGGTTTACGGCCTTGAACTTGAAATGTAGTAACAATCCTGAAGTTAAAAATGAATCCCACTTTCTTTCAGAATGGCAAAGTAAGGAACTTCATGGTCGTTACTACAGTCGCCTTTATGACTCGGAGGTAGACTTGGCTTATTCTGTCGCGTGGCTGACGTCTGGAAAGCTGTTTTCAGAAACAGAAGGTTTCATTACAGCTATCCAAGACCAAGTGATTGCCACCAGATCATACAGACGTCATATCCTCAAGGACAGTAGTGTCCTGGACAAATGTAGGTTATGCAACAAAGCTTATGAGTCCATTCAACATATTAAGGCTGGATGTGAAATACTTGCTGGGTCCGAATACTTACAAAGGCACAATAACGTGACAAAAGTATACCATCAAGCTCTAGCAGAGAAATTCGGCATGATAGACAGGAAGGTCGCTTATTATCGCTATATTCCTCAAAAATTATTGGAAAAAGATAATATAAAGATGTATTGGGATGAAGCGATGATAACTGACCATACTGTGCACCATAACAAACCGGATATTCTCATTATTGACAAGATCAATAAGACTGCTGATATTATTGACATTGCAGTGCCCAATGATGAGAATATTCGAAAATCCCATGCCGAAAAGTTAAGAAAATATCAAGAATTGGCTATCGAGCTCAAAGAGGTATACAAACTGAAATCTGCCATAGTTACGCCTATTATAGTAAGTTCAAATGGACTCGTGCCAAAAACAACGATTGCAGGCACCAAGAACTTGAAACTGCCAACAGCAATTATAAAAGAAGCACAGCAAGGGGTACTTCTTGATACTGCTAGAATCGTGCAAAAATTTTTAAATTCCTCATAACATGTCACACTCACAAACTACATATCGGTTGGAATTTCCCCCGATATGGATTTTACTCCAGTTTTCACTGAGTATAAACCTCCCCCATAATAATAATAATAATAATAGTAATAAGTGTCTCTATGGGACCATAGGAGAAAAATATCCTCAATTATACAGGCCCATATGAAAACTTTTATGACATGGGAAGAAAGGAAATCGATTTCTAAGTTGCCTTTAAGATTCACATTGAAGGGGCAACAAGAGTACCCATGAATTTACCACAAAATTATAGATATTGGTTATTTTTAAAGTAGAAAGAATTATTTTCGTTAATGAACCAGATAAGGTTGAGGAGAAATTGGGAAGAGAATCTAAGGGCAAGAGGTCTTGATAGATTAGGGTTGAAGAACAGTCTTTGCCCGGTATGGAGGATTAGAATGTCTACAGGCTATGAATATTATGATTATGGTTGATTGGGAGGATGAGTCATTTAAAGAGGTTGAAATCATGGATGAAGTTAAGGATTGGAGACGATAACCAAATAGCCTCATATTCTTTCAGTAGGACTACAGATTCTTGACCAAACTATGTCTTTCAGGGGCTGTGAGGTGGAAAATTAAGGGGTTCAGGGGTTAGAAGAGTAAATATGAAATTTTACCAAACATTTGTACACCTTATTCTCTTTAAAACCTTTGCAACTAACACACTACCTGACATCTCCTCATTTTCTCCCTAAAACTACTGGTAAACTCACATTACCATTCCAATAATATGGCAAGTGACATGGTAGTGACATAGTAAGCAATATGGAAGTGACATGGAAAATTGTGTTTATTTATATCAAAGGGTTTCAACTGACCAGCATTTCATATTGAAATTTCTGCAACTAACTTAAGCCTAAGAATTAACATTTATTGTTCTTCTTTTAAATCTCCACCCCAGCAATCATTATTATTTTCTGTTAGTTTTTCGTAGTCCATGTTATGATTATCGAGATCTGGTATTGGTTGTATCATGATTATAAAAATGAGGAGAACTGAAAATACATAGACCTTACAATTTTGTAGAATTTTATTTGGCTTCTTAATTCATAGATATACATTTTTTAATTGGTCATGTTCATAAATATGTAACCAGAGTGTAGGATAGATGCAATGGCCTTGTTGTCATTCAATAAAACGTTTAAAATTCACCAGGATAAAAAAATGGGTATTGTCTCCACTCAAGATTTGTTGGCATAGCAATGAACATTCGGGGCTTCAAAGTTATCATTAATGCTCAGATATGACAAACTGGGTGTGCACTCAGGGTTTCCTTTGATTAATAAACATAGTTGTTAGATATTCGAGGGTAGAATTGGGGAAATGAATAGTGAAAATAATCTCCCATTACGCATTTACTTAGAGGCCTCTTGGACCCATTATTTATTTTCTATAAATATTGGACATATATTACTTCATATATAAACATTTATGTAATAAAAAAGTTGTCACAACTTATTTTGGACCAATGAACATTATTTAAGTATTCCGGTATGCCTTGATACTCCTCCTATATTTAAAAATTAATTACACTTAAATAAATTGGTAAGGGTCTGTAAATGAGAAAAACTTTTGAAGCTGATAGAACATTTTCTTTGTCATTTAAAAATTTGGTTACTTTCATCAGAGTAACTTTAGCATTATAAAAAGAATTATTAGAGTATTTACCACAACATAACTTTAAATACTACAACCCATTTTATATTCAATGTAAAGAAAATGTTCAATCAAAGAATGAAATTAGAATTTTGTTAACTTATTTCTTGTACTGATGTGATTAGGTTTTAAATGAATGGGGGAGAGTACCAAAGAATGACCCAATTATTCATCCAAAGTAAACAAGAATTAAAGTATAATCATTTGCTGACATTCACTCAAATTTCAAACAGTTGTTTTCTTTATCATTTGGTTCATTTTATTTAAAAGGTAACATTCTTTCAATGTGATATATCTGTTCCATCCTTTTTTTCCTTACTTATTAGGTACTTTTATATTTATTGTATAATTTAGAATGATATGTTTAAAATAAAATACATGAAAATTCATCAACTACAACCATTATATGTACAATAAATTATTTTGTGTGATAAAGCTGCTTAATATCTAACACATATTTTATAAATTATGTTAAAAATTAAGTCAGAATACCAACAATTTTACCTTTTTTTCCCCTATAACATACTAACAATAGACATTATTTCTTACTAAACAATTAAGTTTGTGGTTATTCTAAGGATGTAACCATCACAGATAAAGAACAGTAATATATAATTTGTCAAACTATCATTCCATAAAAGCTACATAGTACTTAGTTAATCTTCTAAAATGTACTTTAGAACAATTGTGGAATAGTTCTTATTTTTTTTTTTGTAAATATAACACTTTGTGTACATACAATTATGAATTCATCTATATTTTCAAATAACAATGATTCCTTACAATTTATACTCTTTGTTAAACAATTTTGAGTAATCTATAATGAAACATTTGATCTGTTACAAAACATTTTTTCAAAATTACAAGAAAATTCTGATAAAACAGTATTTATATTTCTAGAATCAATTCATATTGCTGTAATATTAGCTTTTATTGATTTCCTAGAATTTTATGTGGCCTCTTTTTTTCTACTTGGCCAACCATTTACAAATTGGGAGTTAACAAATTTAAGTAAATCAATGCATTTTGGAATATGATGGCACATTAACTAATATTCTCCACATTTCTGCTGTTTGGAAACAGGACAGAAGATACTTTTTGAAAAAATAAGCTTTCTACATAAAAAACTTTACATAGAGAAAAAGGATTCAAGACAATGAAAGAAGTTAGAAATTCCAGTAAATATTTTGACCAATAATAAAGTTTATTTTGAACAAAGAATGCGTTTTAATCTTTTTTTTTTTTTTTAAAAAAAAAAAAAAAGCGACAGCTCATAAATCAAAACACTACAGATTTTTTAATGTACTTAATGTGAATTTCAGAACAAAATTAACATGATTTTCTGAGAGGAAAATTTCCTATGTGTAATCTATTTTAATAAACACATTATGATTATTAAAATTACAATTAACAAGAAATTGATTAGAAATTTAGTTTAACTAACTTGAATACAAAAATCATAAATTTGAGATAATTGTAATATTCATTGCTTCCTTTTAAAAAAGTTGCCTCCAAAAGGTGATGTTAAGATGGAACAATTTCTTTCATTCAAATTATACTTTGACAACTTTATGCACTATAAGTAGTGTTAATGAGTGTTCATTTCTGTAACTCAAAAATACTATAAACTTTGTTATTTTTTTTTTCTAAATCTTCTAAATTTGCTGCAGCAGCGATGTATAAGATTTTAATAGGTATATATTCTCATTACAAATAAACGTGAGTTTTTGAATTACTTCAGCAAGTGCAAAGATTGTAGTTTTAAAATTGGAAGAAATGTGTGGTCATTTCAATACAAACTTTTTGGTTCCTAATTCCAATTTTTGTTTATAACTTTAAAATGTGTAACATATAATTAATCTTTCTTTTCTGAAATAACTTGTAATGGCTTAAAACTAATGCTTTGTTTAAACGATGTTGAAATTATGAAGGGTAACTCTTAATTTTTATTCTTTAAAGCCTTCGTTTAGTTCCCAAATCCACATTATTCGAATATTACTTTTAGTTTTTGTAGAAAATATTTATTTTTAGATTTATTTTTTATAATTAATGAAGAAATATTAGCTTGAGCTATTTTTTGTATTTTTATAATTTTGGACCTATTTTGAAAACTTTTATGTTCTTCCTATTTAAAAATATAATATTTCATTATAAAACAACTGTAATATTTGTTGTTGTTACAATAAAAATATATTTCTCATTTTCATTTATGTGAAGATTTAGTGTTTCCTCTTAAGACAATTAGCTCCTAATAATCTCTGCGCATTTAATTAATTAAATTAAAATAATCATTATCTTTTCTTTAACAAATCACATATAAACAGACATTTATTTATAAAGATTTTTAGTATTATCCTGGAGAATGTAACAGTATTTTTTACCTCCAAATAAAAATAATTTTCACTCACATCTTAATATATACCTTTAAAAAATCAACTCATGTAAAATATATTTGTATTCAAAATTCTCTCAACAAAATCATCTCTTTAATAGAAATCTGATACTTTAAAATAACTTCTTCAAATAAGTTGTCTTTATATAATATTGTTTCAAGCACATAGAAATCTCTATACTCTAAATTTTTTTGAATATTCACAACAATGCCCTCCCAGGTCCAACAATAAGCCAATTTGGGGCCACATTAGTGGGGCCCGGAGGGTTCTGGATGTTATACAATGTAGAAAACCCAGTAGATAGAATTAAAGACCAGGAATGAAATAGGGAAAACAACTCGGGAATATTTGTCTATAACATTGACGTCCTTTATCTTTGGCATTGAGGCTTTGAGGGCTGAAGCCCCTCTTCTGAGAGCATGGAGCACCCTGGGTTTCGACTGTGTTGAGCGATGTCTGAATCTGAGCCCACTTCTAGGATAATTGCCACGGCTGATTCGAAAACTTGGTGGAAACTTACTAGGGTCTTCCAAACCACTCCTGTGAAAAAATACATATATTTTTCAATGAATGTAGTAATATTGCTTAAAAATTATGTGCCCAGCATATCTCTAGTCTGAAACACTAACAACTGCATTGGGTTCTGTTGGAAGCTAATCTATATATATATATATATATATATATATATATATATATATATATATATATATATATATATATATAAAATTGTAACCTCTGTCTGTACATTGATTTTTTTCACAAAATTTCACGATAACTTTTCGTTTCACATGTCATAGACACCATATCTGCATTTTGTTTCTTTCGTGTATGTTTGTTTGTTTGTTTGTTACCTTTTCACGCATAAACGGCTGAACCGAATTTTATGAAACTTGGTATGTATATTACTACTAATCCAACTTAGACTTTAGGCTATATTAATTTTCTCTGAGGCGAACAGGAGTGGGGGTTATAAGGGAAGCCTGAAATTAAAAATAGCGATATTTCGTTTTCTATTGGTTTTTCGGCAAATATGCACATTACAAAAGTTGTTTATTTTGTTATTTAGAGTAACTTTTGTTATATACACTTTTGTCGTATACCGAAGTTTAAATGCGTTATACGCTAAAAATTATAGCGGGAGTCAACAATATTATTTGCCAAAAAAGACTCAACCGAACTAATTAAAACTCGGTATGTGTATTAGCAGTGAAGCCTTCATTATAATAAGCCATACCAATATTTCTATGGACGGGCAGGAGTGGGGGTTATAAGGTAAGCCTGAAATTAAAAATAGCGATATTTCGTTTCCTATTGGTTTTTCCGCAAATATAAACATAACAAAAGTTGTTTATTTTGTTATTTGGAGTAACTTTTGTTATATACACTTTTGTCGTATACCTAAGTATAAATGAGTTATACGTTAAAACTTTAGCGGGAGCCAACAATTTTATTGGGCACTAACGGCTGAACCGAACTTAACAAAGCTCGGTATGTCAATTAGAATTAATTCTTCCATGATTATAAGTTATATCAACATTTTTAGGTTCGAACGGGAGGGGGGTTATAAGGGAGGCCTGAAATAAAAATTCACCATATTTACATGTATAAGAGACGGGAAATATAAAAATATCGAAGACAATGAAGCCTTATCGAACAAATATTCTATTATTAGCAAATCCGCGACAACGACGGGTATCAATCCTAAACACTGGGACGGGTAAATGTCAAAATATTGTGCAATGTAAAGCCTGCTAAAAAATACCATCACCATTCAGCCTCAAATGAATTCCCGGGCGAAGCCGGGTATCTGAGCTAGTATATTATATTTCTTTTCTTTCCATACACATTAAAATCAATGCAATGTTTGATATAGTATTAATATAATTATTTCAATTACATTTGTGATGAATTTCTCTTGCTGAAAGATGTCCCCAATGAGCTTCACACTTTTTTCTCCATGGTCTTGATTGATGCACACACATACTTGCATGCTCAACTCACACAGACACACACCTCTATCTTCACATAGCCTTTGCTCTTCCTACTATCATAGCCTATATTCATATGATATGAAATAGTTCAATACTCAGAGCCTCCCCAAAGTAGCTTTAGACCTTTTATTAATTTATGATGGAGCATCATTTATCCTTTAAATGAATTTACTCCTAACATCCAAGGGTTAAATAATTTTTTGAAAACAATTTAAAAAATATCTATTAGGCACTTAACAATATTTTGTTCTTGCTAGAGGTCCTGAGTGCTCAACTATAAATTCAACAAATAGAAATAGTTAGATTGCTAGCACTGTAAGTACTAAAACAGTATAATATTGTACACTGGCATGTTCAGTGTTTATTTTGTAAAAATGTTTTTTTTCTTCTTTTTTTCTAGGCCTAATAAAGAAGATATATTTGTTTTGAAAAATTGGCAATATTTTCTTTTTAATTAATACTATACTGTTTTGACTAACATTCACACACAAAAAAAGTCCGTTACGCAGGGGCTGCGTAAACTAAGCAGATTTTCCATGTGAAGTTTTACAATCTAGAAATCTTCATACTGGTAACACAACACCACCATGATTAAATACAAACGGTAATGAGAAATCTTTCAGTTAATTAAAATAAATTCCCCACTGAAAGGGCTTCTGTAGAAATAACTCAAATTTTAGTAGTCCAAGAACTAAAGAAGGGGGGGGGGATAAACAGAACATTTGCATAAACCTCACAAAGTAACGAAGGTATGGTAAAGTTAGAAACGACAGGTAAGGTTAGAAGAAGCTCCTCTCCTGGGTAGGATTGATGGACATTTGAAGAAATTTTTCGAAACTCGGGTCATGAGTACGACCCCAATAGCTGATTTCCCTTAAGGGAAATCTGCTAAAACCTTGAAGAATTAAAGTCAGGATAGTGAGGAATTTCATCTGCATAAAGTAAATACTTCTAAAAATAAATGTTGAATTCCAAGGGAAATGAGGTTTTAATACAACAATAAAAAAAAAAAAATCATTTTTCTAAATACTTAAAAATTGAGCTGGTCTTTTAATATACAGGGTGTTTCAAAAAGAATAAATGTATTTACAAGTATTATTTTGTCGAAACTATCAATTGCTGCGCCTCAGCTCAGCTATTGGGGAAACGAATACATAGTCTAGTTCTATAGTCACTAGATGTCAGTTGTCTTCTGTTTCACTTGGTAGCCGTCATATATTTAAAATAACTACTCCACAGCAGAAATCATTTTGTTACCGAGTTTGCTAAGTGCAATTTCATGATTACTGTATAAAGACATTTCAGGTTGAGATACCAAATTGATCCTCCGAATGAGTGGAACATTTGCAGATGGTATCAACAGTTTGTAGATACAGGATGTGTATGTAAAGGAAAGAGTCCTGGCTGGCCTCATGTTTCAGAAGAAAATGTTGCACAAACGAAGCAAAACAGAAGTCAACTAATATCTAGTGGCCATAATATAAACTAGACTACATATTTTTCTCCAATAGCCGATGAGAGGCACAGAGATTGTTAGTTTGGACAAAATAATGCTTTGTAATACGTATATTCTTTTTGAAGCACCTTATAATTTCCAATAAATTATAAATATATAATAGCAATGTTTATTTTCATTTATTTCTCCATAGAATTAATCTATTTCTTACTTTACGCATATGGTTATTCATTTTTCCTTTCTCACGCTCATTTATCATTCTATTAGTCTCAAGATCAAAACTATGATTTTTTTTCTATTAGCATGTTCAGGTAAGCATGTTTTATTTTATATTTCAAATAATTATAAAAATAAATTATATCATTAATTATAAATTATATTTTTAATCAACTGCTTGCATTTTGTTCCAGGGGGTCTTGTTCTCTCCTGTCCCTCGGCTAATATTCTGTCACAGACAGATTGGAGTAAAAACTATTAACAATACAAGGTGTAATTCCTGAAGAATGTAGCCTAAGTGCTTTCATATATATACTTTGTTAGATATATTGATCTATAAGTAACATATTTACTTTCTACATAAGTAATCGATATATAAAGTGCCTACTAGGATACTGAAAGTGTAAAAGAGTCCATTTTGTCCAGAATGTTCTAATATTTCACTTAGAAGTCACTTCTTGTATTTTAGGCAAATTACCTCATCACAGACTTCCACTAGCTTTATGGCAAAGTTGTCTGACAGGTACAGGATTCAGTCAGTGGACCTAGCAGCAAGCTTTTCAGATTGACGAAGATTACTGATAGAGACTTGTAAGGTTAAATTGAAGTTAGTTTCCCCAAATGCTTTTTAACCCTTGACTTAAGACAAGGAGACCCTGTATCACCAGTGACAAGATATACCTAAGAATGAGTCCAGCTTCAGAATGAGAGAGAACTTCCTAGGGAGGCTTTTGTAGGGGTGGAACTAGTTGAGATTGTAGAAGTAGAATAAAGGAAAGCAAATGTAGTGTGAAGTGCATTATGCATGAAGTAATCCCATATTATTTAAAGATAAAGGATACTGTATGCGACTATAGTACTTTCTTACCTAGTGGAACCTCCATGTCGGTTGCGAATAGATGGTATTGGAGACAGGCGAACATCTTGCAGTTCAATTATTTCATCTGCGGGCCCTCCACTGCTTCCAGCATAGCCATCAGACACTGTAGATGGTGGCTTCGAACCTGGAATTTGACCATATAATATTTAATAAAATTCAGACTGACACTACTTGGGAATGTTATCTACAGGCTGTCCTAGGATCTAATGTTATCTGAGTATTAAGACACACAGTTACGTGCCACTCATTACAATAGAAAAATCAAATTCAAGACCAATATTTTAAAGCCGTAAGAGACCTTTATATATATTCTGATTAAATAAATTAATATTTCAGCTGATTCCAATAGGGTATGAAGGCTAGGATTAGTATCTCGGATCTGATCCAATGTCTCTTGAATGAATATGCTGGCTTTACTAATATTTAATTTAACATTCATTTAATAAAGAGGATGCTAATAAATAACATTTTAACAGGTGGGTGACTATTGCAAACCTGAGCCTACTACAAATCCTCTCTCAGGTCCAATCTTTCAATTTTGCCCAACTAGACTGCTCTTCTTTATAGTAAAAAAAAAAATCAATTGATTTTTAATCCTTGGTTGCTTCTAATCCTTTATCAATTCTGCTTTTTAATGGTACAAAAATCTCTCTAGGGTTATGGCAGACATTCCTGCTATGGGCGAGTGACCATGTTTCATGGCATGTACATATCCCACTGACAATTCATAAATGTTGGTCTTATAAATTTTATAATTTAGCTAAAAGTTAAGAAGTCCTTCTGCCTACTTATCCTGAGCAAGAAAACATTTATACTATCAGAAATACCAACTTGGATTATGAAATTGCAAAGTTCTTTCAAGAATTGTCTTTGCTTATTTGATAGACTTGCAAGGTTATCACAGTGAAATGCCAGTCAGAACTCTATGATGAAAAGATTCTGGTCATTATCATATAAAGGGAGTGGCAGTATAACTTCCCTTTTTCTAGGGGAAAAAGGAAGTTATATTGCCTCATCCGGTACATATATTTCCTTATGAATTGGGGAGGAGGGTAATTTGTACTTGATAATGCTGGTGAAGGATACTCTGCATGATTCAAATATCCTTTATTCGTCCTCCATTGACCTCGGAAAATTGGGTAAATTTTCAAAATCAGTTTGGGCCAATTTAACTATACCAAAAAATAAGGAAGAGCTGTATTAAGTATTGGTAGCTAAAATTATATGCTGGAATCAAGTTTAGTATTATGCACACTACTTTAAAATAAGTTTTAGCAGATTTTCCAAAATCACCTATAGAGATTGTATTCATGACAAGTTTTCAGAAGTCTGTCATTGAGGGGCTGCTGAACTAATCAGTTTTCACACGTGCTGGTATGACACACTGGTCATCTCTCTGGCAATCTATTCCCTATTTCCCTTCTAGTAAGAAGCCTATCTAAACAGAACTGAAATGTATTCTGTTACTTATAAAAAAAAATAAAGTGATTATTAGTAGGGGTTTACTCAGCCTGAATACATAAAAATGCATATAACTCGCTTAATATTCAAAGAAGGAATAAAATTTATATAACAACAGTTGTAGATTGAATTAAAATTCCAACATTGATTATATCAACTTCTTAGATACACCTCATAGTAACCAAGATATTTCGAATTGTCAATTATTTCCCACTCTAAACCCCCCTCCCAAATCCAATTTTGGCCATTACCTATTACAACAATACTTTAACAAGGTTGGTTCTATAACATTTTACGATCCGATCCATAATAACGGATGATTTCCCCCAATAACAAACATAATCTTTAGTGTTGAATGAAAAGGTTAAATATCGAGTATGGCAAAGACCAAATAAACATTTTGAAGTCAAGAACATAAAAATCCTAATTGATGACATCATCAAACAACGTATTTGCATGTATCTCATCTTGTAAATATCTGTTGAAAACATATTTGGCATTTAAGTTTCAAAAATCATGGTTTATTATATAACAGATTATTATTATATGGCATGAGTTGGAGTGGGGGTTTACTCAAGGCTGAAAACTAAAAATTTCAAATATCTTGGTTAATACTAAAGATAGAGAAAAAATGTATATCACAACATTTATAGGAAATTGTGTTTTCAATAAGTGTTGTTATAAACAATTTTTTAATCGATCTATATTAATGGAGATATTTCAAACTTTCTCCCCTCTTACTCCTCCTCCCCCCTCACCCCACTAGTCCAATTTCAGCCATTGACTTGATCTTTAGTTTTGCATGAAAGTCTTATTCCTCGAGTAGGGTCTCTCTCTCTCTCTCTCTATGTACATATATATAAATAGTGAGAGAGAGAGGTCTTAATTTTAGTTTGATCATTACTGAACTTGAAATTTAAATACTTTATATAAAACTAAAGATCAAGTTTGTTAATGGCTGAAATCATGGATGAAGGGGCGGGCGGTTATGAGAGGTGAAAATAAAAATTATGAGTTGGAACAGAAAAAGTAATGTAGAGGAATATTTATTTCTCTATAATAATTTTTCTCCACGTTTGTTTTGTATCGTATATATTAAGCAATTTATTTGTTTGTTTTGTTTTTAGATTTCATTAAACTTTCGCTTCTTCTCATCATTTTAATAATAATATCATGAGTGGTCTTATTTCAAGCTTGAATCCCTTATATTGTCTTCAAAAGGCCTTCACTTATATGTGGCATCATTACTTATGATTTTACATTCTATACTCAAAAATGTTTATTTGTCAATACCATACTCAATATTTAACCATTTCATGTAGCACTAATGGTTATATTCATTGATAGACTGAAATTTGGAATATCTTTTTTGCTATAAGTCGCATTGAAAAAAGTTATATAACGAATCTTGGTACAAATTTAATTTTCTTCAGCTATTTTATATATGTTCTTTTCCAAAGTTATATATTTAATTACTGAAATCAAATTTCCTTGATATTCTAGCAATACTAAGGACAACTCTCAACTGAGGATGAGGGTTTCCAATGTAAACGAGAGAGCAAAAAACCGGTGCACTTCAATTTTTGTTGAACTACCATTAAAAAATATACGTGGTTCATTTTTTTTTGTATAAGAGTCTGGTGTATGAATGGGAAATAAATAAGTAATTCAGAGAAGTAGGATTTTGTATGTAGAGCAAAATTTTATGGTAAAAAACCAGCAATATTCCAAAATTTAAATAAATGCCTTTTTTAATAAATAAACAATTTTAGTTGTAAATAAAAAACAAAAATTAGTTTTAATAACAAGTATTAGCTCCTCTGGCCTGTATGACAGCCTGAAATCTTCTCAGCATACTCCAGGTGGGGTTTTCTATCATTTGTTGTGGAGTTCTCTCCCATTCTTTGATCACCACCTTCAATCACCTTTAAGTGCTCGTAGGTTATCAGGAGGATTCAGTCATCTCTGAATACATCTGCACAACTCGTCCTATGAGTGTTCTATGGGATTAAGATCTGGAGTTAGAGCTGGAACGTCTAATGAGCATATGCCGATTTCAGCAAGATATAGGTTTCCAATGTTCGAATGTGCGTGGCCTTGAGGTATCTTTAATCAAAAGCAACTCTTCACCAACTGAGGATGCAAATGGCATGACATAACTTTCTAGGATGTCTGTAAAATAGGTGTGAGCATTGAGAGACGGTCTAGAAAAGTCCTGAAGCTCTGTATTTTCATATAAACTTATTCCAGCCCTGGCCATCATGAAGCCACTGTCATTGCACACGTCCCATAACGCATAGCGCTAACCTTGTCACCTCCACATTATCATGCACCTGTGTTAGTCACATAAAGTGAACCTAGACTCATCTTGAAAAATAACACTGGGTCATTCATTGTTTGCTCAGTGATGGTATGTCTGGGCAACCTAGGGTCACCTACACGGTGGCGTGTGGTCAGCTGAGGTGATATTGCTGGTACCCTGGAGCACAAGCTTACTTCAGCTAATCTTCTACGAACAGTGTCTGCACTTGTTACCACATTTTGGGCCCTCTCAAATTCCGGGGCAGTCTCCTCAGCTGTTTGCTGACGGTTTCTCAGGAGCTTAGTTACAATAAATCTGTCTTTGACCAGATCTGTTGTCATTTACTAATCCACCTAGAGTATTTTCCAGTCACCTGGTATCTCTGAATGGCATGCCCAACAGCATTTTCTGGTAGATCTAATACCCTACCTGCATATCATTCATTGGCTCCTAATATCCTTAACTGAGGCTACTATACAGACAACTATTGTTGCATCTAGTACCATTCTTAACTTATTGCGACACAGCACAATTTTCAAATAAATTGCAAAAAAGATGTACTTTACACTTTGTAAAGTATCTTCTTATGGTTAAGAAAAAAAAAACGTGTCCACTCTAAGAAAAAATTCTTAGCTGATTTTGATTTATTGTTGAGTTATAAGGCTTATAACGCTTAAAGAGTGAATATGGCCAAAGTATTGTCTAGCCTGGCTCCAGGGATAGTCAGTGTACCCAAGAGTCTAGGGTAAATCTGTCATTTGGAATTTAATTAATCTTAAATGTTCCTCCTCCATAAACGGTGGGCACCTATTCTCCAAAGAGATAAGTAAGAATCCTATAGAAACAGAAGGAGCACTAAAGAATAGAGGTCCGCATGAGCTATATGGCAATAGTTAGAGGCAATAAAATTTCTGGATATTTTAATAATAAAGGTATTTTCTATGTGAGGCTTGACTATCCACAATATTTTTATATTTCCCGTCTCGTGTGTATCTTTTTTCATAACATTATGGACCATATAATTCATAATCATGTATAGTCTCTCCCCAGCACTTTCAGTTCCTCCTCCTTCCCACCATTCATCCTATTAAATTATTTATTTATGAGAATTAAAGAAATTCAATGGCTTATGAAACGAAAAAGTATTGTGAAATTTTGAGAAGAATTTCAATGTACAGACAGAGGTTACAATTTCTTTTATATATATATATATATATATATATATATATATATATATATATATATATATATATATATATATATATATAATTTTGAAGGAATCTCAGTTTCATAACATCCTACGTACGAACGATAGACATGAATAAATTTTTACAAAAACCGCATCATGAGTACAACCTCAATAGTTGATTTCCTTTTAGGGAAATCTGCCAAAAAATGTTTGAAAAAGAGACTTTCTCATTTCCAGTTGTTCCTGTTCTTTAAGAAACATTTTCTTCCTGAGACAGTAGTGAAATGAGTATTTATCCTTTCATATGTATAATTTATAGATGGCTCGGTCACATTTCTATTTGCTACTATTACTTGATAATTAGGTTTTCCATATAATAACAGTAGCCATAAGGATCTCTGTTATCCTATATATAAGTAAATATATAAATATCCTGAAAGTCATGTATAACTATTAAGTATTCCCACCAAACAAACTTGTTTTTCTTGTTGCATCCTCAGATTCCTTGTTCTTTTTAGACTTTTTCTTTGCTCTGGCACCCCAGTAGGTGTAGTTTACTGCAGCGTACTCAAGAAGGGCAGCAAATACGAAGACGAAACACATGACGAGGTAAATGTCAATAGCCTTCACATAAGAAATTCTTGGAAGAGAACTTCTTACACCTGTGCTAATTGTTGTCATCGTCAGCACTGTTGTTATTCCTGAAAATGTTAAAATAATTATAAAGTAAGCTTTTTAGAGTTTAAAACATTAATGTTATTTACAAGTTACTTTTGAATTATCAAAGATCCATTAATGAATAGTTTAAGAGGGTTGATCACATGGCCAACAAGGCAAAATATTCACTCTGTCTACAACATATTTCATGAAGCCTTGGCGAACTCCTCATGCAGAATGCTATTTGAATAATAAAAAAGTCCGTCATGCAGGGGCTGCGTCAACTAAGCAGATTTCCCACGTGAAGTTTTACAATAGAAAAATCTGCATACGAGAGCCGAACAGTTACGGCAAAGGGCCGAACTAGCTTTTGGCGGGAAACTAAGTCGCCCGTTATTGGCCCACATTTAATAAAAATGCAAATATCTCGGTTAATATTCAAGATAGAGAATAAATGTATAGAACAATATTTATAGTACATTTAATTTACAATAAGATTGGTTCTATACAATATTTTGATCCGACGTATGGTAACGGAGATATTTCGAATTTTTGAAAATCCCCCCTCTAAACCTCCTCTCCCACTGGTTTGATTTCAGCTATTAACGAACTTGATCTGTCTTTTTGAATAAAACGTTTAAATATCGAGTTTGGTAACAATCAAACAACAATTGCGACCGCTAGAGCGTTAACATATATGTATATATATATATATATATATATATATAGATATATATATATATATGTATATATATATGTCTGTTAACGCTCTAGCGCTCTCAATTTTTATATATATATATATATATATATATATATATATATATATATATAATTTTGAATGGACCTCATTTTTTTATCATCTCCTGGGTAGGATCAATGGAAATTTGAAGAAAATTTTCGAAAAACGCGTCATGAGTACAACCTCAATAGCTGATTTCCCTCAAGGGAAATATGCTAAAATCTTCTTGGTAAGAACGCTTTACGTCAGTGAAATTATGAATGGCAACCGGGAAATGTAATCTAAATATCTCCTCTCATGATTTTAAAGCTCGACTTCTTTGGCAATGCTGAATATTGGAAAATTGTGAGATAATAATAAGTTTTTTTAACAGTGGTACATGAAAACATTCCTCTATACATGACAACACAAAGTTATTTGTATGTACATACAAAACAGTTGTTCTGAGATAAATGAAGATTTTTAAATTTTAGTAACACTGTTAAATGTGTTTAAATTTTGTACTGTTTTCACAATTTAAAATTTCCCTCTGTATTAAGAACTTGGGTTGGAGTTATATTCACAATCAAACTTAAAGAGAAATGCTATTTAATTTTCATAGAAACAAAAAAAAAAAAAGCATAATTCATATTTTACAATATTTATAATTCATAATAAAGCATTATGTTTTATTTTTAGCTGTGAACTACCCACTACGTTGTTCACCAGTATTAAACATACCTTAGCTATTGTGTTTCAATTATCCTTTCCTATTTTTAACATAATTTTCTTGTAGATGTGTAAAAATATTTCACTCCTATTCAATGTTGGGTAATGTTGAAATGTAATTCAATCCAATAAAAATATAATTGGAAAGTGCATTGTGATTTTATTCTTTAAATAAATTTGAATTAAATAAATAAAAACTACATTACAAATGAGGGTAATAAAATAATCAAACATTGAATAATTATTAAATTAAAGAATATTATCTATAATGAGTTTAATTGTAAATTTTTTTTTTTTCAATTGTCACTTATACACTTTATCATTGTGCTGAGTAATCACAAGTAAAGTAAATTTAATTTAGATGTTCATTAAAAATTTTCAACATATTTAACTAATCACAACAAATTGTAAATATAGAGTTGGCAATGGTAATTTTGAATGTGATGGCTGATGATATTGATGTTGGAGATGATATTCAAGATAGTGTTGACAATGACGTTATAATGTATGCTAGTTATTATATGTATATAATATGTTATATTATATTTCAAAAAATTATCATTTTTTTCTATAAAAATGGAATAGAAATTTTCACATCCCTGTGTGAAGTAAATAAGCGTATTTTTGGATTTCAAATTTGTCCTTCCTTGAACCCATTTTGACTAGTTTTGTCATAACGCTGTATAAGTATGTATCATGCATTACAAAAAATGACTAGCTTCAGAATATTGAAACTTCAAATTTCTTTTTCATAAAATTATGTTCACTGAAATTTTTTGATCCGATGCATTGGAACAGAGATATTGTATAAATCTTTCAAATGAAATCATGTTAAATGAAATTGATCAAAACATTTTGGTTATTTAATTTACTAGAAATAAAAGAAAGTCATGTGGTACACACATCAAATTTACTTTAAGTATAATAAAAGTCCGTCACGCAGGGGCTGCGTAAACTAAGCAGATTTCCCATGTGAAGTTTTACAATAGAGAAATCTACATACTGGTAACACAAGACCACAGTGATTTAATACAAACGGTAATGAGAAATCTTTCAGTTAATTAAAATAAATTCCCAACTGAAACGACTTCTGAATTGTAAGAATAATTTATATTTTAATAACTCAAATTTTAATAGTCCAAGAACTAAAGAAGGGGGGGGGATGAACAGAAAGTATTTGTATAAATCTCACAAAGTAAGGAAGGTAAGGTAAGGTTAGAAACGACAGGTAAGGTTAGAAGAAGCTTCCACCTGGAGCGGTTACGAAAATGGCCGACCTAATCCGAACTATACCCGACCACATGTCTCACAGACTTCATAAAAATGCAAATATCTCGGTTAATATTCAAGATAGAGAATAACTAAATAAATAGATAGAGAATATTTATAGTAAATTTAATTTGCAATAAGATTGGTTCTATACAATTTTTCGATCCGACGCATAATAACAGAGATATTTTGAATTTTCAAAAATCCCCCCTCTAAACCCCCCCCCCTCCCTCTCATCCATTTTCAGCCAATTTCAGAGTTTCGTAAGGATCAAACAAACATTGCGACCGCTAGAGCGTTAACAGACATATATATATATATATATATGTGTATATATATATATATATATATATATATATATATATATATATATATATATATATATATATATTTAATTTTGAACGGACCTCATTTTTGACATCTCCTGGGTAGGATCAATGAACATTTGAAGAAATTTTTCGAAAATCGCGTCAAGAGTATGACCTGAATAGCTGATTTCCCTTGAGGGAAATCTTCTAAAACTGAACTACTTGCTGGAACCCTGGAGAACCCTGGAACTCATTAGTCTGTCTGTAATATACATCTCTTTATTTCAATGTCAATTCATTTAATTTAGGCTAATTTTCTCTTAAGACATGGAAATACTTAATATTATTAAAAATATTTTAATTTTTAACCTAATGTTTATTAGTGCTTGTGTAAACCAAATTGATTGAAGTATTTTCATCTATTTACAGTAACATTTACTGATAAAGCACTGAAAATATTACACTCGTAAAACAGTTTTAATTTGGATAACTAAGGTTCTGAATCTTACCATTTGAACTTACCTTGGGAATACTATGTAAATAAGGTATTTCATGATCTACAATATTACCTAAAGCTACTCTAGCACTTGTTGCCTCATGGTTTATCCAGAAAGAGACCCAAGACAGCATGACAATAAGTATTGATGGGAGATATGTTTGGAAAACGAAATAACCGATATTCCTTTGAAGTTTGAAGGAGAGTGATAGTCTCTGATACACCCCTGTAGCCAGTTTCTCTTTCCTGAAATTTGAAGTATTATGTTACTTTTGAATTTTGATGAATCTTTCTTTACAGTAGATTAAGATATTAAGCCTTGGAAAAGTTATAAATTAAGCATTACAAATAATAAATGATTGTTTCCTAAATCAGGATTATCCTGAATTAAATGTGGTAGAATCAATTTTGGGAGGTTGAATATTGTAATGTGTAAGTGGGTTAATTGGAGAAATATGGATACCTTATTACAGTTATTTGTCTGTTGAGAAGGGCACAGACTTGTTACTTGAAACTTACTGAATTTATTTATACTCACAAGGAACAGGATCTTAGTAGCATAAACTGGTAATTTATCAAATAATAACAAAAATTACTAGCTTAAAAAAAAAAAAAAACTCAAGTAAAAGTTAACTTAAATTAAGTGTTGAATTAATCTCAGAATTGGAGATAGGGTGTTTTATTTTTTCCCCCTGAAGCAGCAGGTTTACATTAGTGACATTGCTTATTATTAGGTAATAATAATTAGAATTTCAAACACACACTCAAAAATATTATTTACAAATGACTAGAGTTATTTGCTAACCAGACTTTTAAATATGCATGGAATTTTTCTTGGTGAATATAACTTTTTTATAACAACAATGTCTGATTGAGAATTTAAGGAAGCCAAATTAAATACACACATTTTATTGGAGTTTTGGGTAAAATCCACATATGCCCAATGGAATATATTTGGTAATGAACTGAACAAATAAAATCCTTAGTCTTATTCTGACTTGAAAACGGTAGCCAGCAGTATAAATCCTTTCTTAATTATTTTTAATAGCATAAAGTAGACATTAATTTAAAAAAAAGAATGTTGCACCATTTATTTACGCCTGTACCTGTCATTAGTTTCATATCCTATTATTGTAAATTGTGGCAGCTCCGCCTGCTCTACTCCTCTCACTGGGGTATCTTTCCAATACATCACAACATCACTCACTGTATATCCATCTATTAAAACAAAAAATCGAAAGTTATGCATAACATCAAACAACTCTTGGTTTATTAATTTAAATTGATAAATATTCATTATAAAAGAAAAACTTTAATAAATGTAGGCCACATTAGTGGAGCTTAATGTAGATGCTGTATAATATGGGATATGGATTTCCAATAAGGCCAATGAAATAGTACTGGAAAGTTTAGTTTAGCTATTTTGGTAATTGAATAATTCCATTAATGCCTTTTGATT
This sequence comes from Riptortus pedestris, assembly GCA_019009955.1. Taxonomy (NCBI): domain Eukaryota; kingdom Metazoa; phylum Arthropoda; class Insecta; order Hemiptera; family Alydidae; genus Riptortus; species Riptortus pedestris. Next base: position 131,372,386 of record CM032229.1, on the reverse strand, counting down.
TTCAGCAGCCCATGAACCCTAAAATAAATATAGGAAATAAATATTCTGGAGTCATCTGTAAATAATTCTTTCTTCAATGCTAATATTTCATGTATATTTTTAATCAGTTGTTTTATCTTACTCATGATGGACTGCTTTATTATTGATACCTTTCATTATTATTATTTTTTTTGTATGTCTTAAATCCATTTCCATTTTTTGGTTTGCAGGGGTTTACTTACCCATAACTATGGTGTTAACTATTTTGAGCCCATGTAATTATGCCAGAGTCATCCTTCTATATGTTATTTCATGCTTATCTACAGGAAATATTCAGTTTTCCCTGGAACATGAAGGCCATTTTTAGCCAAGTCTAATTGGCTGTTTTCATAATTTGCTATCTAAGGTGATCACAACGCTGGTCATCAGTTCTTCTCTAAACAATTTGCAAGGTGATAATCTGTCAGACTAATGTTTGACACAATCATTTTGTCCTAACAGATCAACCAAATTGTTACTGTGACTTTACTGCAGAACAGACTAATAGATAGACACTTTCTCTATGACTGTAGACTATGAACTGAGCAAAGAACATAAAAAAGAAGTAAAACCTCCAACAGACTATTGGTCTGATGAGAAAAAACTTATAATCATAAACGGAATAAACCATTAAAAAAATATGCCGAACTTGTGAATGATTGTTGGGGAAATTTGAAAATGCACTAATTTGAATTTAATCATTTTAAAATCATCATTCCAATCTATTTTTTTATTTTGTGAATAGTTTTGTTTTGTTTTTATTTTTGTAATTTATAATAAAACCAGTGTTAATAATAAATATTTGTTATGTGCAAATGGATAAACTCCCTACCTTTAGTGTTACTTCAGGAAATAAATAAAAAAAAATACATACAAATGTACACGCATGCATGTATACATGTGCACACACACACACATGGATATATATATATATATATATATATATATATATATATTTATTGGGACTATGTAATGAAATGGAATAGATATATCTTTCTTCATTGTATTTTTCATTCATATATTGTATCAAATAAGTTCTTAAAAATAATTTTAATATTTCTTTTAAAATAGTTTAATAATTTTTAATTTAAGAGTTAATTGATTCACATCTGCCAATAGTCTCACTCAGGTATCCTGGATATCTAGTCTAGTACTCAATCAACTGAACTTCAGGTACAAATACTGTTCCATATGGAAACTCTTTTCTCTAAAGCTATATACCTGGGATTCTCTCAAATAAAACAAAATAATTTTATGATCATCATTTTGAGGCCTAATTTCTCTATGATAAGGAGAATCAATGTCTTGTGGTCTCACAACCAGCTTATTTCTCTGTAGAATACACTTTGGAAAATATGTTTGAATTAAATATGTCTCTGTAGAAAAGTAAAAACTTTTAAAAAATTTTCATTTCCTAATTCCATGTATTAAACAATGCAGACTGTCAGATTTTAATCAATAATGTTCAACTAAAACAGCATAATTAAATTTATTATTGAATACATTATTTTTAAAGAGTTACAATACATTTGATACCTTTTTCCTATTTTGCATTTATTATTCATACTTTTTTATTAAAAGAAATGAACTATTCAAGAAATAAGTTTGGCCTGAGGAAGTAAGCATACTGAAATTTCAGATATTTAATGTTCATGACATGGTTGTAGGTATAGTTTATAATTACTTACAACTTTCAATTTCTACTGTACAATTCTGTGAGTCTAGAGGGTAGTAGTGGAGGTCCATCATACAGGCTAAGGTGGTAGTAAATCGCATTCCATAGGTAATACTTCCATCCCCGTTCAATCGAACTAGCTTGTTTCTCTCAGTAACGTCGTGGAGAAAACTGAAAATGAAATTTATATTTTCCTGGGAAGTATAGCGACATAAATAGAAGATCAAATTAAATAGATAGTTGAATGAAAGTATACATTTTTTAATTATGAGACATTTAAATAAATCAATATTGCCAATACTTTAAGCTGGCAGGAAAATTGAAGAATTGAGATGGTTTCAGTTAAGTGATGTTATTGTATAATTTACTTTCAATATGTATAATATTCAAAAATGATATTCACATTATTCTTATAGTATTTATCAGAAGAGCTGAATAAGTACCTGAAAACACTTCCAGTTATCCGTTACTTCTATCCTATGAAATTTTAAAGAAACAGTTACTCCTTACTATCTACAGTCATTTCCTTAGTTGATTAACTAATGAAGTTATAGGTGAAAGAATCTTTAAATTTTGGGGATTAATATTTGATTTGTGAAAGCCTCCAATGAAGTATTTTATGTGAAGAAAATCTGTAGGTGTTTTTCACTCTTATTTCTTCTTTTTTTTGTAACTCCAATGTTTTAAATTTGTCAATTTTGTTCTCTAATTCACAGAATAAAATAATATTAAGTTCATATGAATAAGTGTGTTCTCTTCAAACATTATTCGATATAATGTAATTTAAGACTAACAAATCCTTCAAAAGATTTTATTCAGTTTAGTTAAATATACAGTGTCCTAAGCTCCCTTTCCCACCCCCTTAAAATCTGTAATTGTATTAATAAAAGGCTGAGACTTGGTGTGCCATAATTGTGACCCCTGAAGAATCTTTTCAATCCATGTTCAACCTCTCCAGTACTTCTCCAGCGACCATATCTTTGGATCTTTGGCATTTCCAATGGAGTGCCATACTTTTTATGATTGTTTCTTGTAGAAAATAAAATTCTAAAATGAGCATCCTTTAGCCCTAAAATACACAAACCTTTATTTCATGAATGGCACACTTGATTGAAAAATGCTGATTGTGAGACATAAAAGTTGTAGTCAACAAAATTACCTTTGAAACAAGTCTACAGGGAAAGGAATGGACTCTGAAATAAAATAAAAAAACATATAGTTATCACAAACTTAGGAAAAGGGTCTGAGAAATTTGGTAATATTCCGAAAAAGAAATGGGATTAAGTACGATATACAGGAGCTAAAGTTTCTTGAGTCATTCTAGCGTTTGAACCAAAGATGTTAGAGCAACTGAAAAAAAAGAAATGTATTTATTAAAGCTCACTTTGGCTACAAGCAACAATTTTTTCTAGCCAGGGTGGGGCTAAGGATTTCATTTAGTGAATTCTAAATAATTCCTATTACCCATTTGGGAACTGAACCCATAATAATCTTGGGTGCAGTGTGCTAAAATACTTGAATAATAGTAGGATGATGAAAAATGTATGGGAAAAGATGGATGTGGGGGCATATAATGTGAAGAACATAACTTTAAGAAATGAGAGCTGCATTCTGAAACATGTTAAAGCTCCAGGAAGCACCTCTTGCCCAGGGAAGAGATCAGTCTAGTAGGAGCAGGGCTTGTGTAACCAGAAAGAGGAAGTAATAAGGTAATTGTCCTTCACTCTCATAAGTTAGTAGTTTTTGTTTGACATTGCATGTTTTTGAGGTCGTATTATTTATTGAGTATTCACATAGAAATCATTTTCTTTAACTTTGATAAATTTAAATTAAAGATTCCATTCTTGTTAAATTTTTATAGTAGTAATATTTCTCTTCTTTACACAATTATAAGGCTTAAAATGGTTCTTATTTTAGAAATAGTATTTAGGTATATTTTAATTTTAATAACCTATTATCTTAACTATATTTTGCCCACAACACCGAAGATGAGGTGTTTCCAAGTACTGTGCTGTAATGTTCAAGGAACTCTATAGTGGAGATACATATCACACATTCCTAAGATAATAATATCCTTTTATACCTGTTTTTATCATTTGCGAAAAAAGTGTCAGGCACCCATATTTTCTCAGCAAAGTCTCCTGAGAGCGTGAGTACTTCATCATTGTGGCTGAATGTAAGTCTTTCGTCCTTCCAGTACTGATTCAGGTACATTGTTATCGTGTAGTCCTGAAATAAAGGAATTGGTAATGAAATTCTAAAACTAAAACAATTTTGTCTATTATTCTGTATTTTTAACGTGTTTCATTTATTATATTAAATTTTTATGTTATAAACAAAATCCTCATTTTTGGAATATAAATACATATATTTGCATTCCCTTTTGGGGATTTATTTGACCCAAACTCTATAAGATTTACATCAATTACCTTGTTATGCTTACAAAGTAATATATTTCGAAATAGAAAAAAAAAGAAAAAAAGGTTATTTATTAATGCCCACTTTATACTACAAAAGCTAATTGGAACGGGTTATCTACAAGTTACCACGTTTTTCTATCCAGGGTAGGCCTAAGGATTTTATTTAATGAGTTCGTCACTAAAAAAATGTCTACTGCCCAGGTGAGAATCGAACTCAGGACTCTTGGATTACCAAGTGAGATTAAGACCAACGGACTTTTTAAATACTAAAACTGCAAGACATTAATGTGTTACAGGTCCCAGTCACGGCGAAAGGTAAGGTTAGTAACGACAGGTAAGGTTTGAAGAAACTTCCACCTGAGCCGAGAACTGACGGAAATGGCCGACCTAATCCGAACTATACCCGACCACAGACTTCATAAAAATGCAAATATCTCGGTTAATATTCAAGATAGAGAATAAATGTATATAACAATATTTATAGTAAATTTAATTTGCAATAAGATTGATTCTGTACAATGTTTCGATCCGACGTATAGTAACGGAGATATTTCGAATTTTCAAAAATCCTCCCCTCTAAACCCCCCCCCCTCCCACTGGTCCGATTTCAGCCGTTAACAAACTTGATCTTTCTTTTTACATAAAACGACTAAATATCGAGTTTGGTACCTATCAAACAAAAATAGCGACAGCGATTGTGGTAAGAGACAAATCTATATATATATATATGTGTGGGTGGTAACCTGTAGATAACCCGTCTCGGTTAGCTATTGTAGCAGAAATTACACGTAAATAATAATATTCAAATACGTACATACATACATAAAGCTGAAATTAGTCAAAATGGATTGAGGGAATGTAAAAAGTCAGTCTCCAGAAGAATGGGAAGAGACTGAACACGGTTGAAGCGTTGAACGTAAAGCTAGGTAGAATGGAGAAGGGAGAGAAGAAAATTAATAAGAAGGAAGAAGCAGCTAGGCTTCGATGTGTTAGTGACGGTGCCCTAGCTTCTCTCAGGAAACAGCCTCAGTCACCCAGCTGCTTTGGTACAGGCTACTCTTCTCTAATCAGGTACCTCCTACATCTCCTGTCTATTATTAATATTGGGATTTTATTTTGTCATTTTCATTCTTGTTCCTCCGTTGGTAGCATTCAGGGGGCTTTCACCTCATTGTGATATAGTAAATCTGTTTTTTTTTATTTAATAATTAGTTTATTTTTAAATTAGATAGTTTTTAACTTTTTACCTTTAAGATGGACGCTGTCAGTTGACTATAGCTTTAAAATTTTCTGCTGTTTTTCATCCTAGACATGTTTGTTTTTATGACTTTTCTACACTGTTGGCCATACTATCTTTGTTATTTTTTCTTAAGTTTTTTGGTTTGTCAAATCTCAATGAAAACAACAAGACCACATTGCTCTGAAAACCGTTACGCCAATAACTGTTAACGGAGTTGGGTTAGGAGCTGTCACTGAAGGGAAGATAATTATGGAGAATTGCCCCTTATTACAGCAGTCTAGGAGCCAAACTCCAAGGAATATTATTGGCTTTGGAACACCCACTATTCATCATCATATTCACGGGGTAGTTAACGCCATTGAGCTAAATTTACACTTAGTACCCGATAGCTTATAAACTACAAAAAGAAATATATACTTTGCAAAATTTAAAGTCTATATTGGCTGTCAGGTCATGAGAACTTAAGGCCTCCAGGCAAAATTAATTACCAAACAATATACTCTCGAATGACTGGATTTTCTAGATGACGATACTACTAGACATACAATACAGACTTCTTAAAGAAAGGCTCAACAACTGGCCATGGCTAGAATTGGTCACACACGTGTACCTTATGACTAGAACATACAAACTACATGAGAACAACGAAGACTGCGGCAAAGTCAGACACTTACCTACGGAATGTCATGAAGGACAAGTTATAGAAATACCATACTGGACAGACTTACTAAAGGATGGTAGTCAATATATAATTAAAATTTCAAGAATCACAAAATATAAATGTCTTTAATAATACCTAATTACATACTTCATCTGTGTACTACCGTACATACTATGGTGTGTCTAGTAAACAATGAATATATAGGGTGTTTCAAAGTCCTTAGGATACAAAATTTCTCTTTTTCAAACATATCTTCATTTATCTCTAGGAAGAAGTATTTTACATGTCCTAAATCATTAATATTTTGTACGTTTATTACAAAAATAAAAAAAAAAACATTGATTATTAGTGTTCTTTTGGATTGCAAAATTAAACACACAAAATTTAGCGTTTTATCACTTTACAATGTACTACACACTTCGTAAATTATTCTTCACTATTTATCTCAATATGAAGTGATAACTTCACTTTCTATTGCACAGTACAATAACTCACTATCACGCGAATCACTGAAGTTCACAAAACACGGCACTGTTCACTAAAGCTGCAATGAACGCACTGTTATTCACTAGTAAGAAAACTGAAAACTTGGGTGGCTGGACGGCTTTTATATAGCTTGAGCGCCAGCTGGAAGGATCCAAACGCTCCGCTTGACCCTGGCGCCGCCGCTCCTACAGGAGTGCCTTAATTTTCTTAAATACGTGATTACATATACATAATTTTCGCAACAATATTTTACTGGGCGCGGTACCCTACCTAATGCTGAGTGGGTGTCCTTCCTTGGCTATTTGTCTTACTCTCCCATATGGCGTGCTTCAACTGTGGCTAGTACGTAAATAATACTTGTTTCATTACGTGATAAAGGTTGAATAGTACTCTGCCGCTGAAATCTTTGTCACCTAGTCACTATAGCCCTTCCTACGTGATGCGGAAAATGAAAACACAAAGGTTGTTCTTGATCCAGAAATTATTCACTGTTCATGGTTCAACCATTCACTCCGAACTTTTCATGCAACACTCATCGGGCACTAACAGCTTTCCCAAAAAATTGAATAATCACCTATATTAAAGGAAACATGCTCGTTTAGAACACTGAACACTTCAATGTTATTCGTTTATAGAAAACAAAAATAATATTACTATTGTCATACCTGAGGGTAAATGCCGTCTTTACAGGCTGATCGACGAGGACACGTGGCAAGCGCTTTCGGTGCGATGGGATCATCATCAAACCTACCGTTAGGTAAACTTTTCTTTATTTATGTATGTAGTTATCTCCATTTTGGGGAAGTACGTTTATCTCGTCAAAGAAGACCTTATATCTGAGTAGACCCAGAACAACATCAATAGGGACACCAAATCTCTCACAAACATGTATACAACTACATGACGAGATAAACACAATTCCCCAGAATGAAGATAACAAACGACTGTTGAATAATGGACTTCATAATTGCAGGTAATTTCAAGGGACTACCCAGTATGACTAAAGACAGGCTTGAGGATGGTGCCACCACAACGAAAGAGCTTGCTACGTGTACTCCATGATCAGCCAGTAATGACGGCATCAACCGACAGGCATGACAGTAGTATTATATATACCAGAGCGGAACATTTCCAGTACGTGATATGCCAACTAATAGTATTATCTCTGCCGAATAGGGTACTAAAAGGTGTCCTGAGACGAAAAAAACATTTAATACTGCATTGATTTACCGCAAAACACACCTCCTCAATCATTAGTTAGGGGTTATCAGTAAAATATTAGCTCATCTAAAAAACTTTTTCCCTGAGATAAATGTTTGAAACCATCTCTAAGAATATGGTTTTTTTATTGAAAATTCCAGTGTCAGGTGTGCTGGATTTTTCTGGAGAAGAACTGGAAGAGGTTAGAAAGTAGGCTTTACCGCCAAGAGACATGTTCATTCCCGACAACTGAGACCATTTCATTTCGAAATTCCCAGCATTCTTTGAGCAGTGAGTTTGAAACACCATGCAAATTAAGGAAGTAAAGTGATTTAAATGATCTTTAAATTTTTCTACAAATTTACCCCATTATGCAAACTGACTTCTCACGATAATTTCACGCCTTCTGATAGTTGTAATTACATCAAATCATTATGTTTTTAAACCCACTAGAAAATTATGTATCATCGATAGAAAATTGAAACGCAATGGCTTAATGGTAGTTAGTATGTACAAGCTTAATTCTATAGTCATGGAAAGTAAGGAATAAGTAGTAAGGTTTTTATTTTTATTTTTTAATATTTATTCGTTTATTTGCAACAACATATTTAAATATTACAAGCAAATGAGATGATAATAAGAATGGCTTGATTATTGTCTTGAGGTGGGAAGTTGTCCATTGACAATACCCACAATGGAGAGAACATTGGGTTGTATTATGGAGTTAAACTGTACACTACACGAGAAGATCTCTTGGTCAATTACGCTTCAAACGTCGTCTTGGATTTTCTGGAATATGGGTTGATGAAAGTGATTCGTCTAAAGGATTAGGGTGTTCTGGAAGGAGAGAGTGGAATTTCTGATATCGGGATTTGGCGAGGGTATGGACAAAAGGAATGTTGAGGTCGTTATGGAGAGTTAAATTGGATACGTAAAATGGAGAATCTGTAGTTTTGCGGAGTATTCTGGATTGGAGGGTTTGGATTTTGGAGGAATTTGAAGGTTTAGTGGAACCCAAAAGTTCAAGTCCTTATGTCCATGTTGGTTTGAGTACTGTCGTATAAATCAATCGTTTGTTGTGTAGTGATAGTTTAGATCTGTTGTCAAGTAGTCTTAGTAGAAGTCTGTACCGTCGATTCAGTTCTTGTCTTTTTAATGTGATGTGAGGTTTCCAAGTAGTTTTAGGTTTAGAATAGCATTGTGAAGGAGAGGTTGTTTGACAGTGAAATGCAAATAACATAGGATCTTTAAATGTCCTACATTTCTCTAGGAAAAGATTTTCGTTCGTAAAATAGAACTTTCTAACAGATTTATTTTAAGTAAAAAGTTTTCAATGAATGAAATAATTCCTTACCTTACTTATTTTTGGTTCGTCGGCAATGCAGCTTTTGTAAAGTAACTAATGTGTTTGAGAATTTATAAAAACATAGTTTTTCACAGGGGTAGTAGTGATCCTGGCTGAAATCCAGGACGAGCGCAAGTGGAGGTTCTTTCCAAACTTTGAATATTAGTGCTGTGGGGATGCCAAAAAGTGTCCCTATAGGTCAAATTCCAATTCGACCCTAGTTCAGAAGAAATTACTGCATTGTTTAACTAAAGAATGAATAAATGAGCAACAAAGAAAAATATACCTGGCGTTTGGTTCATTGCTTATCTCTCACTGGGGATTCACTTTATTCATCCTTTGACTCTTTTTTATTTATTGTGATATTTTATTAACATCCCAACTATTAGTAGTTGATGGACGATTTAATTCATATCTTGTTGGAATACCTTAATTAGTTTTTCTTCAATCTACATTCTTGGAGGGGGAAGTCTATTTCTCTTTTAGTCATTTACGGAGTCCTCTAGGGATTCCACCTGGCATTCATCTGTCTGCTTCACGATTATGGTCCAACGTGTGGACTGATTTTCAAGAAATCTGATATGTTCGTGCGTTATTGAAAAGTCATAGTGTACAAAAATAACCACGCCCATTATGCTTCTCTCTGTAATGTCTTGAAGTGTTTGTTATATAGTTAATTTGATGACTTATTTTTCTTTCCTAGTAGACCAGAAAAAAGAGGATGGGGTAGGCAGGATTAAATTTCAGTAAGGGGGTTTGTTTCATAGTCTGGAGAGATGTTATCTTGTATGAATGATAGGAAGTTCCGAGAGATCCGTATGTTGCTGAAATCGGGAAAAATGATATGAATTACTTTTTGACTGGTTTAGTATTCATTTTTATGTTCACAGCAACATGCTTATTTTGGTATGAATTGTGTGGCATTAAACGTGAAGTAAAATCAGATTGAGATTTACAGTTCACAGCATTATTAGCTTAGGAGAGTTATGGAGAACTACTATGGCAAAACATAGTTTTTGAAAGTCTAAAAACCTAAGTCAGAGTTTAAGGGGCATATAGATGAAACATATGCAACTAACAGAAGCGGTGTTAACCGCCAAATTTTGCTTGTTTTAATTCTTTCCAGCCCAATAAAATAAACCCATTTATCTCTTTAAATCCTAATTTTTTTTTTAAAAAATAATCCCTCTTTTCTTTAAACTCTTCGGATGAGGTTTAACAAAAGAAAAAGTGTTTTTAGCAGATTTCCCCCAAAGAAAATCAGCTATTGAGGTTGTACTCATGACATGATTTTCGAAATATTTCATTAAATGTTTACGGATTTTTCCCAGATTATGAAAATGGGGTCTGTTAAAGCTGTATATATATATATATATATATATATATATATATATATATATATACATATATAGACTTTTTTGGTTGGATTTATAGACTTTGAAGATCTTTCGCTACTATTACAAGCCTCCTTCACCTCTGCCTATCATGGGCGATGGCTTTCCAATCCACTACACTGAGTCAACCCATATGATTTTTGGTTTCCCTCTTGGCCGGGTACCACCCACTGTCGCATTCATTGTCTTGTATAGGGAGTCGGTTGGGTTGCTTCTTGTCACATTTAACCTCTTAGCTTTCATATCATGTACAATCGTCTGTCTTGTTTCAGATATAATATCCTCTAATGTCTTCCTTCTCCAAAGTCTTAAGTCACCACCCAAATTTGAGTCAACTATGGCTCTAAGAACCTTGCGCTCAAAACTTTCAACATTTGTTTCCAGGGTACCCATCAGTAAACCCTCTCCTGCTCATGTTATACTGAAAATAATCTCTTATATCATTTTTATTTTATATTCGAAGCTTAAATACAACAAAATCGTTTTCATTAAAATTTTGCTGTGTGAGGAGATATATGCAAATATTTTCAGTGAGAAATCATTTAAGATTTTACTTTGTAAACTACATGAATTTTATTTGATGAATACCACACACGATATTTAACCTATTCTTAGAAAACTAAAAATTATATGAGGCGTTCTTTAACTGGAATATTTACTGATTTAATCCGATTTTCACTTTAAGTACCTCAGTCTCTAAACATCTCAAGTTCAACTAATATTTTAATTCCTGTTAACATAGATTTCATATAGAGGGAGGATTAGGGAATAAACGGTGAGATGAGATCATCAGAGTATAATATTCCTGTGCGTGGGAGATCTGCTTAGTTTACACAACACCTGCGTAACGTACTCCCCCCCCCCTTATTAGAAGATAACTCTGAAAAAAGTTACCTCCTAGGTTTTCATAGTCATATCAGTGGAGTGTTATTCAAGATTTTTAAAACTTAGCGTCATTATTTTTAAGCCCTTATTACTGATAAGTAGCCTCTATTACTTTTGCCTATTAAACTTGTTATTATAAATGGATTAGCCTATATCACAATTAGGTAGACGAATGGTTCTAGCCTTAAAAATAGAATGGCTCATCTGTGCGATAGGTTAGAGACTTAAGAGGCTATTAGTGGATAGCTCCTTGCTACAAGTGGAAGACCTCGGTGGAGGCTGACCTATATCGAAGGGTATAGATCCAAGTTAGGACTTTTTACTGCAGTTAAGCGACTATAAGAAGGAAGGGGAGGGTTACCCTCTTCATTCTTTCCATTACTTGATTTCATTCAACTTTAATACTCACCCCCATTCATTTCTGATTATTTCCCATCTTCTATTATCTAACTTATTTATCTGAAGATTTTGAAAATATTGTAATTGTACCAATAACTTACGTTTCATAGTTGCTATGTTAATCGAAGCCAGTTTTGTGTTTGGTTATGTATATTGATGAACGAAATGTGTGAAGTTCTGTGGAGCTGAGTCCCAATTAACTTTAAATATTAAAATTGTTTGACCACCTTGTAACATTGTGGAGTTTGTAATGTGTACATGATTGGATGATTTAAATACTGAAATACATCTATGATTGCATTACTATTTAAGTCATTTAACATTTAAGTAATTCTAGTATTAGAAGGTAGAAATAAGCTACAGCGTGCTGTAGCACTGTATCTAACAAAAGTGTGCTATATATTTTAGCACAGCTGTATATATATTTTAGCAGAGGTGGTTTAAAGAGGAGAAATTTTGGAAAATTCAAAATATCTCCGTTATTATACGAAGTATTGAAAAATTGTATAGAACCATTCTTATTGATAATTTAGTTCACTAAAAATGTTGTTAGTTTCTCCATCTTCGATTAATCGAGATTTTTGCCTTTCATAGTTTTCAGCCTTCAGTAAACCCCCACTCCTACTCACGTCATATTAACAATGAGCGTTTATATCATGAACCACCCCATTCGCAGCTTAAATACCAAAAAACTCATTAAAATTTTACTACGTACAAGCAAATACGTTGTGTGATGACATAAATTATGATTTTACGTTCTTGACTCTAGCATGTTTATTTGATCAATATCATATTCGATATTTACTGTTTCATTCAAAACTAAAATTTACAGCCGTTAATCACTGAAATGGGACCAGGAACGGGGCTATTCAAAAATTCAAAATGTCTCCGTTATTGTGTTTTATCGAAAAGTTTTATAGAAGCATTATTATTAAAATTTTGAAGCTTTACAATCGTTGTACGAGACATTAATTTCTTCTTCAGCGTTCAGTAAACCCCAACTTCTACGCATGGGATTTTTATTTAGAAATAGAAAACACATGGTTAGAAGAGAGTATGTAATACGAGCGCGTAGAAAATATGCTTAGTTTGCAGCCCTTGTGTAACAGACTTTTTATTATATGGTTCACCGCTACCACCATGATCAGTGAGTACAGCAGTTTGGATTCCCCGAATCATAGAGCCGGATGCATAGCCTCCTCCAGTTTTCGACCAACTCTGCCTCATTTATGTACAAAACGCATACGATAATTAGGTCCGAATTCTTGATAGTGTCTACCTTTGCATTCTTCCATATCATTAGCAGAGACATAAGGGAGCCATATTGGATTAGAGTAGTTATATCCCGAAACGTACCAGTTAGAAGAGAACTAATAAAATCAGATAGGGGTGTGAAGCTGCTAATCCTTGGGTGACTATGGCTGGTTTTCTCGTTGCCAGTTCTGAGCAGAAAGAAAGAGTCTCCTGATTTCAAATACGGAAGGAAATATTGTTTCGTTTTACATGATTCATTGAAAATCTATACAGGATGTAGAAAACCTATTACATTTTTTCATTCAGCAGAGAAACTGATGTTGTGATCACCTATTTTACTTCATGAGAAAAAACGAAAGTTAGTTTACTCAGCCCCTGCGTGACGGACTTAAATATATATACTAGCTAAGGTACCCGGTTTCACTCGGGAAATCATTTGAGCCTTAATGATAACGGTATCTTTTTTGACAAGGCTTTAATATGCAGAACATTTTAACATTTCCCCGTCTCCGTGTTTAGGGCATATGTCTGAATATTTGACAGGTAAAGCGAGCTTATAACATTTTTCAGCTTTGAAGAATAAAAAAAAAATATATATTTCTTGATCAACCCTCATGTGTTAAAGATATTAATCATAATCATGGATAGCATTCATTCAGCATAATTAAGAACCATTACTGAGGTAGCTTTACTAGGAAAATATTTAAGCTGAATAATGAGTGAGAATCTCATTCATTGCTGTGTGAGTATTTACTTTTATTTTACAGCTTTCTGGACAATCGATGAACTATTTCTGAGTTTAGTGAGTTATATCGGTTTAGACTTTATAAAGAGTAATTTGCAGTTAACATTTATAGACTGGCTAGATCTAGTGACTGAACTAACTACTGGTTCATCCAAGATGAAATAAACCTTCTTCCGTTTTTGCTTTGATATATGTACCCAGCCATAGAATGGCACATACCTCAGAAACATGCATCATACAATTTTATGAGGCGTCCTTACCAGTATTATTTAAGGAAATTTACTCTCTGTTAGGTTTATTATTTTCCGAGGGGTTCTTGAAAATGGACGTTATGAAAAGGAGATCTTTCTCCTTTAAAATCTCATTAGGAAGCTTCCGTTGTAAAAAAACACACATTAACATGAAAACATATATTATTTCAATCTAATGAACTTATTGCACACAGGAATTAAAAATTTATTAGATCAGTTGAGAAAACAATAGTATTCTCAGTGCAAATAACAGCTATATAAACAGATAGCACCTCTGAAATTCTAGGATTTATTCTGTTATTAACACACGTGTTGTCCATGACAGCTTGATGGACATTCTGTCAGCTTGGAGCTCACTAAAAGGCTAAACCGACCGAGAATTTTCAGTATTTGGATTTGACTTTGGATCAATTTCATATTATTTCTGTCTGTTTGCAGTGGATATAATTTGCAGAGGGGCTTATACAACAAATATTTATCTTCTAAACGAAGAACCGCTCTTCATCCGTTAAAATAAATGGTGTTTTCTTCCAGCACTAAGACCAAGTAGGGAAGTTATCGACAAAACTAAAATATTCATGATTGAAATATATTTAGTTGAATCTCTTCTCTTCTTGAAAACTACAAAGTAAAGGATTTGTGATGGTAAAGCCAAGAGATGACACAACAACAAGTCAGAAAAGAAATTATAATAAAATCCGAGGACCATATTGGACATGATCGTGTTTAAAGGAATTTTTTTATTTTATTTTAAGGGCAGTCAAAAGTTCACACAACTCTGTAAGAAACTTCTTTCCAAGTTTCATTCAGTAATTACATCATCAAGTTGAAGCGATGATATTGTTGTGTTATTTATAATATCTCTTCTGTTATTAAATATACAAAAGTAAGTTATCCTTCAATCAAGAATTCATAAGTAATCATATCTAACTTCATAGAACGAAAAATGAAAGATTTTGCCACTTTTAAGTTTCAATCCTATATTTTTCAAAGCAGGTATCTTATTGGCTGCCTCAGAGTTGGGGGTAACTATGGCCATCTAATTATCCTTTCCTTTCCTTTTCCTAAGGCCCACTTCCCAACACCAGTCACGGGGTTAAAACATTTCACCGGGCCGTTAATGCCCTACATAAATTAAGTCATTGTGCCCTTGTTTACTCTAAGAAAATAAAACTAAGCCAATAGCTAGACTGTTAAAACACTGCTCCTACAGAAACTGGCACCCAGCAACTTCTAGAACCATAGTTACAGCACAAAAATTGGGACGTTGCGAAGAGACGATCTCGCTCTATAGCAGCCAGAGAAGATATCTAACGAGCAGGGAAGATGAACCTATACGTCGGTACTGCAACAAAACTCTGACTGTAAAACACATACCAACTGACTGTACACAAGTAAAAACGTACCCATGGCTCACAAATGTATGCGAACTACTAACCGACAGTAGCCAAGTTATAGATGATGTTTTTAATTATTTATGAAATAATGGATTATTTGATGAAATATAAAAGCTATTATTTACCATTAAGAAAGTTATCTATAGCAAGCACTGTACGTGGAATATAAGTTTTGCCTCCTTCCAGTTTAACTATTTATAGTTTTTCTTTTAGTTTTTTTGTTTTATTTTTATTTTGTTTTTTCTCCTCATGTTGTAAATATACTAATAATTTATATTTAGTTTTGTCTATTCTATTTATTTTGTACATTTGTAAAATTATATTCTAACATGTTAAAAGATGAATCGCCATTGAGTCAGCATGCTTCTATTTATTTTGCACATTTGTAAAATTTAGCTTCGTAGAAATTTTAATATTTATTTAATTTCGTATAATTATATTCTAACATGTTAAAAGATGAATCGCCATTGTAGTGGCATCTCAAATAAATAATAATAATACAGCATGCCAGGCATGAACTTAAACAAATGTTATTAATATTCTTCAATTTAATATAGTTTCTCAATGGGATCAAATTCAAATGCTTTACTCTCGATTTTCAGAACCACTTCATAATACAATTTATAAACAACAGAATGGTTGAGTTATATTACACACTGCTAAAATAATGCAGTCTTTATGCTACGGCGGGAAACCATTTTTAGAAACCTCTGGAGGACAGGTAATGCAGCTAATTGGGTGTCCGCCACCAGGGTCTGCGTTAACTAAGCAGATTTCTCAAGTGTGGGTATACCAAGCTGTTGAACTCATCTAACAATATATTATATATATCTTGGTAAAAATATGCTGAATAGAAGTGGGGGTTTACTAAAGGCTGAAAACAAAGAACAAATAACTCGTTTATTGTTTGTACATCGATTTCATTGTACAAAAATGCAAAAAAAAACATTTTTGACTACAGAACGTAAAATATTAAATGACGACGTCATCACAGTATATATTTCCAGGCATCATACACAATAAATGCTCAATGAAAACATTATTTGGTATTTAAGTTTCCAATAAAGTGGGTGATAGCACAGCTCATTGTTAACATGACATCAGTAGGAGCGGGGTTTCTCTGATGGTGGATTACTAAAAACATCATGATAGAGAGAATATATATATAGAATGACATTGACAGAAGATTGGTTCTATACAATTTCTGGATCTGACTTACAATAACGGAGATATCCCAAATTTTTTAAACTTTCCCTCATTTCAGATTTCAGCCGTTAGTGAACTTGACCTTTAGTTTTACAAGAAACGGTTATGTATCGAGTTTGGTAATCATTAATCAAAAATTTCCTGGGATAACAGACAAGTGTATACATAGACATATATACGGACCTAATTTTTCGTCATCCTTTAAGGGAAATCTGCGAATAGTACTTGAAGAGTATATTTGAAGTGGAGGAGTAAATGGAATTTTAGCGAAGTAGCTTGGTTATTGAAAGTAGACTGAAGAGAAGACGAGAGCTATTTTTTAAAAGGAGAGCGGAAGATAGATACTGTCCTATCAAATGGAACGCTAGGTGAGTGAACTGTTCGCTCACTCATGTCTTCTCTCACCCATTTTTTGCCTATATATATATATATATATATATATATATATATATATAAAAGAGAGTAAATGATGCACTCTAATTTATTTAAGTTTCAGAGTATCTTTTTTAAAGTAGCGGTATAATAAATTTGAGTAAATTAACTTCAAGGAGAATCAGCTATCAAGATTGTTCTTATGACGTGAATTTTGATAACTGTCTTTAAATGTACATGCGCAGTAGAAAGGAACCCCGTCCGTAGTAAAATGTGGCAGGAAGACACATATTGCATGTTATTGTTTATGTGTTCAAAAATTAAAATAAATTATAATTAAAATCTATACTAGAATAAGAACAATTAATAAATGCCATAATTCACGAAGATATTACCCTTAGAACACTCCTCCCGCCCGACTTAATCTCCAAGGGTTTTCAGAAAATCAAAGCAATTAGTAGATAAAGCACGAAATTCAAAAGCAATGCTTTTCGAGTATCAAAGAAATTCTTTATTAAACATGAGAATCCTTCTTAAATGACGAGCTGGGCCTTTGCTATAACAATGATAATTGAAAAAAAAAATCATTTAAATGTATGCTGGTATTTAAATTAATAAGTGATTATGAGGAATACTGAAAGCTGATTCACACATAATGACCCAGCTCCGACCTAATGAATAATAGTTATTTTAAATAAATAAAATGAATAAGGATGAACAAATGGTTTATGTAGGACATGGCGGAACTAGATTGTGGAGGGAAGGGATAGGGCCTTCTGCTTGACAGCAACTTTCCTAACGAGACATAAGTAACCTTCCCGACAGTTTACCTCACTACAACTGAGCATGAAATCCAGTCTCCTGGAAGTTTTTCTTTCCTATTTTTGGTTATATAGACTATTGCTTACAATCCTCTCAAAAGTAACTGTTTTCATTCTGTAATAGTGTAATTTGAAGAAAAAATAAAATGCATCCAGAGGTTCTTATTACATGGAGTTTGTCATAGTTTTCCCAAGCCCTATTCGATTGTCCGCTGCTCATAAATTTATTTATTAAAGTCCACTTTTACTACTACGGCTAATTGGGACGGGGTTCATCTACACAAGTACATCTACAGGTTACCACTCTTTCTAGCCATGGTGGGGCTAAGGGTTTTATTTAATGAGCTTGCCATTAAACAAATTCCTAAAGCCCAGGTGAAAATGAAACTCTCGACTCTTGGTTTACCAAGTGAGATCAAGGCCAACGATTTAACTCACATGGCCAAACTGAGCCCCCAGCGCTGATCTTGCAAATTATTTTCACCAACTTATTATTTTTCTATCAGTGCAAATTATTTTTCTATCAGTGATCAATATATTCACCAAGTGAAGTGCCCACTTGTAATATATCGTTCCATCGGGCATTTTTTGGTTTGCCACTTCCTGAGCGATGTTTATCAATATAGTGATAAGGTACACTCTACGTTTTATGCTCGTGGTAACATCATATCTATCAGAGACGTCAAACCAAGTTTTTAACTTGCTAAAAGTCTCTTCTAGTGTCAGTATCAACAATCTGACATGATTGCTAGGTATTTTCAATAACAGTTTTAACCTCAGCATGTTCGTCTCTCTATACTGTCTCATGCAAGTTGGAAGACCATTAAGATATTATTTGATCACTTTCTTTGAGAACGTTTCCTTGCTCGTTTAGACGAAATTTAATTTGTAGGTGAATCCTTTCCTTAGGCTTCTGTCGCCTTTGTAGAACTTCTGGTTTTCTCTCTCTCTCCCTCTTTGTATTAAACGCGCATTTTTTTTTGTACATATTTTCTGAATTGTCTTATCACATTCATTATCAAACAAATGCTTCATTTTCATCGCCATTTATTGACCCAACTACACCAATTCGTTATTCAAGAATGGCGGAGGACACTTAGGGGTATAAAAAATCATCAGATTGAACATAAACAAAAATAATTTAATTCGGAAACCTATGTCACAATTAATAAAACAATCAAATATTTAGTTACTATTTAGAATATAATAAAATGAACATGAAGACTTCAACTTACCATATTGACTTCACTTATTGAGTCGAAACTAGCTATTGTAAGGTCCATTCCAACGTACAAAGGGTCACCTATAAAAGAGATAGAATTAATTTTTTAATTATAATTATAGTTAACTAATTTTAAATATATATATATATATTTTTTAATTTTAGTTGTCTACTAATTTAAGAAAATGTATGTTTCCAAAAAAGTGGAATATATATATATATATATATATATATATATATATACATATATATATATATATATACATACATTCACAAACACACATACGCGCGCACGCACAGACACACACACACACGCACAAGCACGCGCAAACACAAACATAGGAACATTTGTGTAAGTCCAGCCCTCTTGATTCACAGAAATACACTGAGGAAAAGGATAAGAAAGGCTAATATATAGTACATTCTGCAGGATGGTGCGAATAGCAAAGAAATACTCGACTTTTTAGATAGTAGGTACGTTGAAACTATTATTGTAGGAGACAGCCCCTCTGACAACATAGGCATTAGCACTTTTTCAGTGAGACGAAGTGTCTCAAAATGTTTTGCTCTTCTTCTTGATGTCTATTTCATTGCTCTAATCAGCCAGGTGTACATCATGGATTATATGAACAAATATGAACACGATTTTGCTCTTATAAAGATGGTGAAATATCAGCAATTCTTGATTTTTACTATCCTTAACTTGCGGCCGCCAATTACTCTATACAGAATAATCAATAGTAGTAGGACTATAATAATTTCTTTTGTTACACTAAAACAATTTTTTCTTATTTCATTTCCTGCCAGTATTAAAATCCAAGAGTTTTATGCATACATCAAGAATGATCAAGTAATCTTAATCACCAGCAAAAGCTAAAAGCTTAAATAGTTCACTATGATGTAAAGGTAATAGCTGTGAATAGTCAGAGAGTTCTTCTTCACAATTCATATCATTTTCTTCACAATACTGAAAGTGATTATTTAAATAATTTTCATATTTTAATTTAATAAAGTATTAAATACATTAAGGGGAAACTGACATTTCTCATTAGTAAATGTTAGGGAAAGTATATTATTACATAATAAAGGAGGCATTATACTTTACTCTTGGTGCTACCTGTTGCTGGTGTTAAAGAAATAACATATTAGGTTAATAATCCAAATCTATGTCATTTGTTATAAGTACACCTCCCCCACAAATTTCACTCCACCTGTCTCCATCATTTTAAATTATTTATTTATGTAATTATACAAAAGAACATTCCTGAGAATAAAACTGCATTACAAAAATATAAGCATCAAAGGACATGTAAGTATAGACATATATGAGATCGGCAGGAGAGCGTCAATGGACATATCCTTCACCTCCCTAGGCTCAGTGGTGCCAACCAACCACTTATTCAGGATCTCCATTCTTTAAGACGTTAAATTATATTAACAAATCTGATTACATTATCTTCACAACACTATAACTATTTGTTAAAATAATTTTCACGCTACACTTAAATAAAGTATTAAATATATTTGTTATAACAAATGTAAGAATACAAACAACTGCCAAAGTCATCATCAATAACAATGCCCATGTTTGCTGATAAACAAATAGTAAACAAAATAACGTGACTGTTCATTACATCCATCGCTTGAAATTTTAATATAGCTTATAGTCATGCTAATTCAAATACCCAGTTTTGTATAGTTCGGTTTCAAGGTAACAAACAAACAGACGCCAAAGCCAAAAATGGTTGATATCGCTAAAACTCGATCTGAAACGAAAAAGTAGGTCACGCAGAGGCTGCTTAAACTAAACAGATTTCCCGTGGGCTGGTATGACACACCACTAATTATATACTCTAAAGATCCCTCATGACTTACACGACTTACTTACAGAAGGTAGCCCACACATACCCATAATACTCCAACATTTACATGATATTAACATATACTCACAAATTTAGATTACATTTTAAAATCCTTTTAATCCTTCTTAAATTAAATATTTTAAATTCCAGCTAAACCGTTTTACTGTATGTTTATGTGTGTGTATGTGCGTGCGTGCGTGTGTGTGTGTGTGTGTGTGTGTGTGTGTGTGTGTGTGTGTGTGTGTGTGTGTGTGTGTGTGTATTTGCGCGTGTATTTGTGTGTGCGTGCGTGTGAGTGTATGTGCCTGCACGCGTGTGTGTACGTGTGCATGCGAGAGTGAGTGATAAATGATGTTTGAATGTGTGATAAAGAAAGTGAGAGCATATGATTGTAAATATTTTAGGTGTTAGAAATCTTCATTTTATTTACATACTAATTTATATTTATTTGATTTTAGTTTAGTTTTTATCCATTGAAATTATATAATTGTTCACGTAATTTTATTAGTCTTTACAGTTTTTGTTTTTGAACTTAATGTTTTGTTTTTATTTATTTATTTTATTTGTTATTTTGTGCTTATTGTTGTTTTTCGTTGTTTGGTTATTTGATTTCGTTCTATTATTTAGTTGAGTTTTATGTAGTCGTGTTTCGTTATATTGTTGCGTTCTGTTATTTAGTCGAGTTTTGTTATTTGTTTGCGTTCTTATTTTGTATTATTTAATTTTTTCTTGTTTCTATTTTTATTTTGCATTTTGTTTATATAAATTGTTTTTGTTGTTTTTTATGAGCAATATCGCCTCGCTGCGAACGCTCCAAAATAAAATAAATAAATATTTCTAAGTAAAAAATATATGGTATTTAACCTTGTAATGGAATGGTTCATGATATAACAGGTTATTGTTAATATGACATGAGTAGGAGTGGGAGATTACTGAAAGCCGAAAACTATGAATCCAAATATCTCGGTTAATATTCATGATACAGAAAATATGTATAGTGTAACATATATAGATAATGTAATTTGTAATAAGATTGTTTCTATACAAAGTTTCGATCCGACATATAATAAAGGAGGTATTTCGAAATTTCCTCCACTAAACCTCCTTCCCCCCTCCCACTCATACGATTTCAGGCGTTAATGAACTTGATTGGTAGATTTGCATGAAACACTTATATGTCGAGTTTGGTAACGATAAGACAAAAACTCCGTCACGCAGGGGTTGCGTAAACTAAGCAGATTTCTCACGTGAAGTTATAAAATAGAGAAATCTCCATACGAGAGCCGAGCAGTTATGGAAACGGCCGACCTAGCTTTTGGCGGGAAACTCATTCGTGCGTTACCATCCGCATTTAATAAAAATGCAAATATCTCGGTTAATATTCAAGATAGAGAATAAATGTATAGAACAATATTTGTAGTAAATTTAATTTGCACTAAGAGTGGTTCTATACAATATTTTGGTCCGACGTATGGTAACGGAGATATTTCGAATTTTCGAAAATCCCCCCCCCCCCAATAGTCCAATTTCAGCCATTAACGAACTTGATCTGTCTTTTTGCATAAAACGTTTAAATATCGAGTTTGGTAACGATCAAACAAAAATTACGACCACTAGAGCGTTAAGAGATAAATCTATATATATATAAAATTGTAACCTCTGTCTGTACATTCATTTTTTCGCGAAATTTCACGATAACTTTTCGTTTCACATGTCATAGACACCATAACTACATTTTGTTTCTTTCGTGTCTGTTTGTTTGTTTGTTTGTTACCTTTTCACGCATAAACGGCTGAACCGAATTTTATGAAACTTAATATGTATATTACTACTAATCCAACTTAGACTTTAGGCTATATTAATTTTCTCTGAGGCGAACAGGAGTGGGGGTTATAAGGGAAGTCTGAAATTAAAAATTGCGATATTTCGTTTCCTATTGGTTTTTCGGCAAATATGCACATAACAAAAGTTATTTATTTTGTTATTTAGAGTAACCTTTGTTATATACACTTTTGTCGTATACCGAAGTTTAAATGCGTTATACGTTAAAAACTATAGCAGGAGTCCACAATTTTATTTGGCACAAAAGACTCAACCGAACTAAACCAAACTCGGTATGTGTATTAGTAGTGAGGTCTTCATTATAATAAGCCATACGAACATTTCTATGGATGGGCAGGAGTGGGGGTTATAAGAGAAGCCTGAAATTAAAAATAGCGATATTTCGTTTCCTATTGGTTTTTCCGCAAATATAAAAATAACAAAAGTTATTTATTTCATTATTTGGAGTAACTTTTGTTATATACACTTTTGTCGTATACCTAAGTATAAATGAGTTATAAGCTAAAAACTATAGCGGGAGTCATTAATTTTATTGGGCTCAAAAGACTCAACCGAACTAAATAAAACTCGGTATGTATATTAGTGTTGACGCCCTAATTATCATAGGCCATACCAACATTTCTAGGGACGAGCAGAAGTGGGGTTTGTAAGGGAGGCCTGAAATTAACATTAGTGATATTTCGTTTCCTATTGGTTTTTCGACAAACATGCACATAGCAAAAGTTGTTTACTTTGTTATTTAGAGTAACTTTTGTGCGCATTCACTTTTAAAATGAAGTAAACACGGGATATACGCTAAACGGGAGTCAATAATATTAGTACTTATTTAAGGGGTTTTAATAAAGGAATATTATGACAAATGATGTTATGTTTTATATGATAGTTCAAAGTATGATTCGGATTAGTGAGGTAATAAATTTTCGTCACCCACTCCTAATAACTTCGTTATTTATTTCCAATAGAAATATAAACTATAAGAGCATTTCCATTATTTAATTTGTATAATCTACCTTGATGTTATTGAAACAAATATTTAATATAATAACAATTAAACGTTAATGGTAATGTCATTATGACAAAAAACAATATGCGTTTAAACTCGATATGATATTTTCAGGGTGCCACTATTATTTAATTCCATCCGGTAGTTAAATTATAAAATAATGTTTTGCATCAATAATATAAGTAGAAGAATGTTGAGAAGTCCCATGCGGGAACGGAAGATGACGGGAGCCTTACACGTTAATTGAGTTTCCTTATTTCCCGTCTGGCATTACTGGAAGCGATTTCCAGTGAGATTCACTAATACAAATATAATCTTACGTGCAAAACTTTGCCTAAACTATGTGAGCTCGGATTGACTTTTGAAAGGAAATATGTTTATTATAGATGATATTTAATTGTAATAAATGCTACCCATGATTATGGTTTGAATTATTGAAAAACGGTGAGTTTAAAAGTGTAGAGGGATAGATTAGGAACACATTTTCATTTATCCTTCAAAAATAAAATTTCTATTCTATTAATCCCCAAAAGTTACCCTTCAGGGTTGGCTATTTCGGAAAATCATTACGTTGTGGAGGGAAGTGTAATTGTACACATTGAAGTCTTTCTATCAAAATACCATCATTAGTCAGTCAACAATGATTTCCCGGGCATCGCCGGGTACCTTAGCTAGTATATATATATACATATATATATATATATATATATATATATATATATATATATATACTAGCTAAGATACCCGGCTTTGCTCGGGAATTCATTTGAGGCTGAATGGTGATGGTATTTTTTTCGCAAGGCTTTACTTTTCACAATATTTTGACATTTACCTGTCACAGTGTTTAGTGTAAATACCCGTCGTTTCTGTGGATTTGTTAATAATAAAATTATTTTTTTATGTAAGACTTCACTGCCCTCCATATTGTCATATTTCCCGTTTCCTGTGCATTTTGCATAGATTTGAATTATTAAGCACAAAATATTAACATACATTTGAATTAATTTTTCCGGTTAGGTTCTTGGTAGTTCCAAAGAATTGTTGAGCAAATTTCTCTAAATAACAAAATAAACAACTTTTGTTATGTGCATATTTGCCGAACCCCCAATAGGAAACGAAATATCACTATTTTTAATTTCAGGCTCCCTTATAACCCCCACTTCTGCTCGTCCCTAGAAATGTCGGTATGGCCTATGATAATTAGGGCGTCAACACTAATATACCTAAACATTTTAATATGGCTGATAATCATGGAAGAATTAATGCTAATTCGCATACCAAGTTTTGTTAAATTCGGTTCAATCGTTTGAGCTCAACAAAATTGTTGGTTTCCGCTTTAGATTTTAACGCATATCTCGTTTATGTTATACAGCAAAAGTGAACATAACCAAAGTTACTTTAAATAACCAAATAAACAACTTTTGTCATGTGCATATTTGCAGAAAACCAGTAGAAAAAGAAATATTGCTATTTTTAATTTCAGGCTCCCTTATAACCCCCACTCCTGCCCGTCCCTAGAAATGTTAGTATGGCTTATTATAAGGAAGGCGTTAGTGCTAATACACATACCGAGTGTTTTATTTAGTTCGGTTGAGTCTTTTGTTGACTCCCGCTATCATTTTTAGAGAACAACGCCTTTATACTTCGGTATACGACGATAGTGTATATGACAAAAGTTTCTCTAAATAACAAAATAAACAACTTTTGTTATGTGCATATTTGCCAAAACCCCAATAGGAAACGAAATATCTCTGTTTTTAATTTCAGCCCTCCCTTATAACCCCCACTCCTGCCCTTCCCAAAAAATGTTAGTATGGCTTATTATAAGGAAGACGTTAGTGCTAATTCGCATACCGAGTTTGGTTTAGTTCGGTGGGGTCTTTTGTCCCAAATAAAATTGTTCGCTTCCGCAATAGGTTTTAGCGTTTATCTCGTTTATAATTCAGTATACGAAAAAAGTGTATATAACAAAAGTTACTCTTAATAACAAAATAAACAACTTTTTTTATGTTCATATTTGCCGAAAAACCAATAAGAAACAAAATATCGCTATTTTTAATTTCAGGCCTCCCTTATAACCCCCACTCCTGTTCGTCTCAGAGGATATTAATATAGCCTAAAGTCTAAGTTGGGTTAGTAGTAATATACATAAAAAGTTTCATAAAATTCGGTTCAGCCGTTTAAGTGTGAAAAGGTAACAAACAAACAATTAAACAAATAAACAAACAAACACACACGAAAGAAACAAAATGCAGTTATGGTGTCTATGACATGTGAAACGAAAAGGTATCGTGAAATTTCGCGAAAAAAAATCAATGTACAGACAGAGGTTACAATTTTATATATATATATATATATATATATATATATATATATATATATATAGATATATAGATAAGCTAAGGTACCCAGCGATGCCCGGGAAATTATTGTTGACTGACTAATGATGGCATTTTGATAGCAAGACTTCAATGTGTACAATTGCACTTCCCTCCACGATGTATTGTTTTTTCAAAACAGCCAATCCTAAAGTGTAACTTTCAGGGTTAATAGAATAGAAATTTTAGTTTTGAAGAATATATGAAAATGGGTTCCTAATCTATCCCTCCCTTATAGCCCCCACTCCTACCCGTCCCTAGAAATATTGGTATGGCTTATGATAATTAAGGCGTCAGAGATAATACACATATCGAGTTTTATTTAGTTCGGTGGAGTCTTTTGTGCCAAATAATATTCTTGACACCCGCTATAATTTTTAGCGTATAACGCCTTTATAATTCGGTATTCGACGATAGTGTATATAACAAAAGTTTCTCTAAATAACACAATAAACAACTTTTCTTATGTGCATATTTGCCGAAACACCTATAGGAAACGGAAAATAACTTTTTTTAATTTCAGTCGTCACTTATAACCCCCACTCCTGCCCGTCCCTAGAAATGTTTGTATGGCTTATTATAAGGAAGGCGTTAGTGCTAATGCACATACCGAGTTTTATTTAGTTCGGTTGAGTCTATGTGCCAAATAAAATTGTTGACTCCCGGTACAGTTTTTAGTGTATATCTCATTTATACTTCGGTACACAATGAAAGTGTATATAACAAAAGTTACTTTAAATAACAAAATAAACAGCATTTGCTATATGCATATTTTCCGAGAAACCAATAAGAAACGAAAAATCGTTATTTTTAATTTCAAGCCTCCTTTATAACCCCCACTCCTGTTCATCTCAGAGAATATTAGTATAGCCTAAAGTCTAAGTTAGGTTAGTAGTAATACACATACCAAGTTTCATAAAATTCGGTTCAGCCGTTTATGCGTGAAAAGGTAACAAACAAACAAACAGACACCAAAGAAACAAAATGCAGTTATGGTGTCTATGACATGTGAAACGAAAAGTTATCGTGAAATTTTGCGAAAAAAATCAATGTACAGACAGAGGTTACAATTATATATATATATATATATATATACTCACACCCACTCATTTTATAGGGAAGTTATTTTTTAAAAAAAATTTATTTGAGATATCTTAAGGGACACCTATTAACAGAAATCTATTTATCTTGAGTTATTGAGCGGAAGGAAAGAATGAGTTCGGGAAAGCCATTTTTGTAGTTATCAACATCTTATGTACTTACGTAGCTATAGTACTTCCGAAAAGCTCTGCTGCCGAAAGACCCCAATCGTTGCAACTACAAGGAACAACAAGGAAAAGCCTTTAGGTCTCTTGAATGAGCCTTATCCCTTTTTTCTATGAAATAATTATAATTATTTAATGCACATTACATTCGTTTCGAGTACATTCCCTATACCACTAGAAGTTTATCCAAAACAGGCCTACAAATTTGGAATTTCACTAAATCATAGTGCTAATTTCCAGCTTAGCCTAAAAGGAAAATAGCCATTCACGACATTGGGAAGCGGGTGGCGATATTATCTTTCTTGTTAAATTAATACGTCCAACTAAATCTCGTTAAGTAGAAAGTGGGAACTCAATTTTCGAAGTTAGGTCAGCGCAGAGAAGTTAGGCCAGCGGGAGGGAGCAGTCCCATCCAACTTTATCCATCTCATCATTCTCAAGATTATCGGCAGAAATGATCCTATTCCTTTTATAAAACTTCTCCAAACTTTCCAAAACTAGACCTTTGAAATAAGACCACCTTTCCGCAGTAATTCTCTATATGAATTAGTAGGTGAAATCCTCCTGAAACGGATTATGTTATGCAAGCCTTTGAACTTAATAATTTCAAAATAAGAATTAATTTAAAATAAAATTGTCATCAATTAGCTCTGAAACATTTTAACATAGCTGAAAGCCTCAAATTAATGTCGTTACATTTTTAAGTAACTCAATTATCAACGGAGATATTTATATTTTTTGTTATTCAGTTAACGTTCTGTTATGGACTTGCAGCTATGTATAGGGTACACTATTCTTGGTTTAGTATTGACCTGGCTCTTCTCCTAGTGGTAGGTAGAATAGGTTATGTTAGGTTGTGTAATCTTCAGAAGGGTCTTCGGGAAATGTGAAACGTGTAGAAAGTTATTAATCCTCCCTGAAGATGTGTTGAAGAGCCAAAGTGAGTAGCCACGAAATGGCCTGCCAAATTATTAGCGAATTTCCCTTAAGGGAAATCAGCTTTTGAGGTTGTACTCATGTCGCGATTTTTGAAAAATTTCCTCAAATGTCCATCGATCCTACCAAGGAGATGACGAAAATGAGGTCCGTTCAAATATATATATATATATATATATATATATATATATATATATATATATATATATATATGTCTGTTAACGCTCTAGCGGTCGCGTATGCGTGTTTTACAGCTCTAGCGTCCACAATTTTAGTTTTAATCGTTATGATACTCGATATATAAGTGTTTTATGTAAAAAGGAAGATCAAGTTCGTTTATGACTGAAATCAGACTGCATCCAATAAACCCCCACTCCTACTCATGTTATATTAACAATATTCTGTTATATCATGAACTACTTTATTCGTAGCTTAAATACCAATTATTGTTTTCAAGAGATCATTATTATGCAAAATCATGCGAATTCGTTACTTGATGACGTCATTAATTAAAATTTGTTATTGGTGGAAGTCGGAGCCTGGAATTCGAAAATTCAAAATTCTGTCGTTATTATGAGTCGGATCGTAAAATGTTATAGGACTAATCTTGTTAAAGTATTAATGCTCTACAATTGTTTTTCTATGCATTTTTCGTAACTCAAGTATTAAGTGAGTTTATTCATACTTTCTTGCGTCAGTTCAAACATCACTTCTACTCATCTGTTTTTTAAACAGAAATATGTTGTAATATGAGAACAAAATGGTGTTATGCCAGCATATGGGAAATCTCCTTAGTTTAAGTAGCATTAATAATATACTTTTTACCTATACTAATGATTTTTGTTATTTATAGAAGCACCTATTGCAAAAAAGGATTAGTGTTACAAGAATATTCATGTAGATCAATTAATCAGCTAAGGGTCATAGTATTGGAGTGTTAATTAACTTTTTCATTAGATGTTTTGTTTTTTAAGAAGCATATAATGATTGGAGTTAATCAAATATAAACATTACGAAATTTATTTTCCCCCCTCATTCTTTGTTTATAGGTAAGTGCGTATATGTCAATTATTGTGATAAATAAAATATATATTATCAAGAATAATTTAAAAATTTAAAAGAATGATCATTTAAAAACGTGGCCGAAAGTAATTGTCAATAAAAAAGAGGTGGGAGTGGGTGCATTCAGGTATTTTTATAATATTAGTCCCATGAGTATCTTCAACCAGATGAAAGTAGGTTTAACATTTTGTCATTTCTTAATAGATTTTTAAGAAGCATATTTTCTAAGGGTCCATATTTTCTGTGGAACCAAATCAATTCTGAAAGGAATATTCATTTGTTGGAATTAGAAGCTGAAATAGGACTTGACCTCACTTTATGGGAAAGGAGCATCATCCTTTCGAAAAATACACTAGGAAGCATGGATAATTGAAAATAATTTCATATAACTAAAAAGCCATTAGACGTACCAGTAACGATTGGAGAAAGAAATAATGGAAAATTAAATTACAAAATATCTTTTTTCTGTAATCGTTGAATAATGGTAACATTACTAAACTGAAATGAGTGAAGAAAGTGAAACATTTTGCAATAGAGTGAAGAAAGTAATCACTTTCTTCACAAGTGAACAACATGGGCTACACATCTACAGTAGAGAATTTGAATCGTATGTTGCAGGCTGGTTCTTCATATTTAGTTTTGTACTAATATAGATATTCATTTTTGACTATATATATATATATATATATATATATATATATATATATATATGCGCGCGCATGTGTGTGGGTTTGTGTGTGTGTGAATTGTGAATGTTTAGGATATTAAAAAATTAAGTCTGTTAATTTTATTTATTTACATACTAATTTTTATTTATTTGATTTTAGTTTTAATTTTAATCATAGAAAGTAATTAACTTTTTTCTTAATTTCATTTGTCTTTATAGTTTTTTAATTATCTAGTTTCTTTATAAGATTTTTTTTTGTTTTGTGTTTTTGTCTCTTTGGTTGCGTTTTGTAATTTGGTTACGTTTAGTTATTTAGTTGCGTTTTGTTATTTAGTGGCGTTTTGTTATTTGGTGCGTTTTATTTGGTTGCGTTCTTAGTTTGTTTTGTTCTAATTTCATTGTATAATTTTTTTTCTGTTAATGTTTTCATTCTTTATTTTATTTATATTCATTGTTTTTTTAATATCGCCTCGTAGCGAACGCCCACAATAAATAATATAGATATAATAGAAAGCTTAGAAAGATTAAATTAAAGAATGCTAAATGTTTACCTCCAAAATTTGGTCTCAGTCTAATGTCATATCCATCAAGTAGGCGAGATATTGTCTGTGTCACATTAGCCAGACGATCTGCTGATTGAGTTTTGGCACTGAAAAAATAATTAAGTACAGAGGTAAATAAATTATCTGTATTTTAAAATAAAAGTATATCCATGTAGTAAAATTAATTTGAATGTAATTTATAATTTGTAGTTTACAAAATTCGATTTAGTGAGGGCAACTCTTATTATCTAACTAGATGAGTGACATTAAGAAATGGGTAAGAGTTAGAACAGTGATGCAGAAACAAGCACAAATGCGATTTCAATATCAGTGCATTTAAGTGTCTTGTCAAGTCCCGCTTGACACACAAGGTCGTATCTATGCAAATGTTGAAGACTGTCTCTAACTCAGGGGCATTTGCTTGCAGAATAATCAACCTCCTCGTGACCGCTGCTGGATATGTATTAATGTGTATTATTTATTATCTACTTTTACTCTATTGAAATAATACCGATGTTGGAAATATATATTTTTGTATAAGAAAATCCTAACTTATG
The DNA here is from genome assembly GCA_019009955.1 of Riptortus pedestris. Lineage (NCBI taxonomy): Eukaryota > Metazoa > Arthropoda > Insecta > Hemiptera > Alydidae > Riptortus > Riptortus pedestris. Next base: position 131,341,281 of record CM032229.1, on the reverse strand, counting down.
TGTAAGAGCATCCTCAAGAAGAATTTGTATGGTCTTAAAGTTATGATTGTGAGTTAGGGCGTGATTTAATTTTATTCATTTTCTGCCCCATACCTAGTACCATAATGTAAGAAATTCAATGACTTGTGTAAGTGTTGAAGGGAGCCATCTTTAGCCCAGCCCTATTTTTTTCTACATTTTCTCTAGATAGTAACCCTATGTGGAGGGAATTAATTTTTCTGCCCATCCCATGCATGTTTGCATTATACGTGCATTTTGTCAAAATGGGTAACAGTTTTTATATAACAATATATATATATATATATATATATATATATATATATATATTAATAGTGGAAATAAAAACTTGAAAATGAAATGACAAAAAAAAAACAGCCCAGTTCTCTTGAAGTGTATGTACTACTAACTATCCAAAACATTCCAACGAATGAATGCCAAACAATGTCAATACTCGTATATCATATATCATTATCCATTTACAAAATTTAAGTTTATTAATCACACTCCAAAGTCGTGTTGTCCATATAGGTCAATTGATTGTAGTTTTCCTTTCAGTAATATTCCTGGAAAGGAGGAGTTTATTTACATAAGCTACCACCTTAATGCATTCGATAATAGGTCAGATACTTGACATTAACAACGAAGTTCCAATTAAATACTTCGGATTAATCCTAGACTGTTCATATTACGTAGTTTGTACTGAAGAATAATCATTGAGAATAGGCCAACTATCTTGAAAAATCTTATTCCAACCTGAAAACCAAACATTTTTTCAGTTTGTTACGTGGAATATTTGCAAATATGTTTGTAGACTATATAATTTTTATTCTGTCTAAACCAGGCTCGATATTTAACTGATTTGCAAAAGATTACATAACGGCTTTAATTAGATAAGGGAGAGGAGAGGTTTTAAGGGGACGGAAATTGGAAAGTCCTAATATCTCTGTTATGATGAGTCGAGTAAAAAAATGTTATATAATTTATGTGTTTTAAATGTAATTTGTCTTCGGCTGTTGTACCGTTCATAATTTATCTAGCTCGGATGTTAACTGAATATTTGGATATTTTATTTCAGCTTTCAGTAAATCCCCACTGAGCCACTAAAAGGCGCACGTGATAAATTCAATTTTCTTTGCTACTTCCTACGGGAGAAATAGATAATAGATAGTGAAATGAGATCATTAGCGTGAGGGAATTCTGCTTAGGTTTCGTATTTCCTGGGGACTCTTTTTAGTCTGACTTTCAAGTAATGTTTAGTTAGAGTAATTACTACGACGAGAATAGAGTTTAGAACGACCACATGCAATCATGAATGTCCCAGTCCTGCGAGTGAGAAATCTGCATAATTAACACATTAGGAGGAGAACTCTGCGATGAACTGAACCGTTGGATTTTATTGAAATAGAACATTTGTAGTAAAATCTTTATAATGAAAACAGATGCATCGTCCTACAACTTAAAAGTAGTCTTACCTAGTAACCTGCATATTCCATTATACAAAACCTAATGAGAATAGGGTTTAATTCAGATATTAAAAATCATCAACTTTCTTCTGTCCAAATCTATTAATAGATTCATATTTCTGTAAGTTTTAATTTTATTTAAAGCAATTCAAGCAGTTCAGCGGTTCAAAGTTGAATTCAGCAATTCCAGAGGAGTGATGGTGCCTATTTTTTACAATAATTTTTTATTATCATTTTTCGGTAGAATATTGCTAAGTATCTTGACTAATTAATAATACTTTCTTTATCTTATCATTTGAAAAGTAGTAATATGAAATCACGTTTTTATAGCAAAAAATACCTGGAATATGTAAATATCTAATCTCTTTAGTGTTCATTTTTGATAATTATCTAAAATTTAACTTAATATTCCTAAATCAAAAGCACAATTTTCTGTCGATATCACGCCCTTTTTTCAAAGGCAATTGTTGTTCTAGAGCAGTCTTTCACGATTTAATAGGTCTTGAACTACCTGTTGTAATGAAGGGGAAAAAGCAGGCCTCTCAGATGCCGATAAACTCATTTAAAGTCCCAATCGGTAGAAGGACAAGAGGCCTATTGTGTAATTGGTAGTTGATAATGAGAGGAGGTAAAGTTAGTTAAGACCAGAGGAGCTAAATGCTGCAGGGGAAAATAGACCGGCTAATATTGATTTTGCCTTGAAAAAGGGAGAAGGAGGGGCAGAGAATTGAGTGGTTTTCGGGCCACAATACAAAATTGCGTTAGATCTGGCCTCCAGGTAAGTGTGGTCAGTTACCGCAAACCTCGGCTAACGCCCAACGAGGACCCTTTGTTCACCTTTCCACTAATTCCTTACTTCTACTCACTCAACTTTTCTTTAATTATGTTTGCCAGATTTCCAGCTGTCTCTTAAGGGTTCAATGAAAAAGACCAAACAATTTATGAAGCAGTCAGAGTCCTAGGGTTTCACACTCCGCCATGCCTAGTCCAGTCAGACCGACAATATGACAAGCATAGTTTTATATACACATCATCGAATTAAAACTTTATATTAAAAGTCCGCCACGCAGGGACTGCGTTAACTAAACAAATATCCCACTTGCTTCACATATTTGCATTTATCTCAAAACGTAAACGTTCAATGAAAACAATATTTGGTATTTAGGGCTCAAATAAAGTGCTTCATAATAAAACGGCTAATTTTTAATATATCATGACCAGGAAAGGAGGGTTACTGAATGCCGAAAACTAAAAACTGCAAATATTTCGGATCATAATCCAAATAGAGAATAAAACGTATATTTATTTATTCTTACAATAACCGCAATTCGCGACTGGGGCGATTTAGCAAGGAATCAGTTAAATCCCTATAATTACTTTATTATATTTACGTGAGTATGCTCATTTCTGCAAATATTTTCAGTATTGTCCTCCATTATAATTTTTTGAAAATGTTATGTTTCAACTTATATTACAACATTTATAGAAAACATATATTACAATATTTATAGAACATTATATTTGCAAAAAATTGGTTCTAAACAAATGTTTCGATCCAACGCATAATAACAGTGATATTAAGAATTTTCGGAATTCCCCTCTCTAAACCACCCTCCCGCTGGTCCGATTTTAGCTATTAACGAACTTGATCTTTACTTGATTTTTGTTTAAATACCGAGTTTTGTAACGATAAAACAAAAATTTCAACCGCTGGAGCGTTAACAGACACACACACTCATATATATATATATATATATATATATATATATATATATATATATATATATATGTACCCTGTATCCTGGCTAGGATCGATGGGCATTTGAGAAAATGTTTCCCTTAAATTGCAGGAATGAAATATTGATGGCGCACAATATCTCATATAAGCATGGATGATATAATCTGTACATTCTGCTTTTCCCATCCTATGAAGGATTTTCATAGGACAGTAATCAGATGACTAATCAGAAGATTAGACAAAACATTATTGTGCCATGCCCATTCGAACTGATGTCGTTCCAGTGCGACACCTCTGATCAAAATGCACACCTTGCAATGTTAAGATAATTTTGACTGGAATTATGTCGGAAAAAAACGTACGTCGTCCTTGGTATGTCTAATTAGTAATTGAATAATTCGAAAGGATAAACTTACATGTTAAATTTTGATGGATTAGTATCGGGACAAATCCATTTTACTGTCTGATTAAACGAACTCGTCCGCACAAGGAAGTGACCTAAGTGAGATTCTAATTTTGAGAAGATTTCTCTTAAGCGATGTAATCATGAAAACATATTTGAAAATAATCCTCATTTGTTCATAGATTCAACCCTGATCAATCAAGATCTGTTCTAATACATACAGTTTTAGCCGTCCTAATATTTTATGATCTCTGCCGAACATAAATTTAAGCGTTTCATGTGAAACTAAAGAGCAAGTTCATTGAATGATGAAATCGCTCCAGGAGAAGAGGCAGTAAATAGAGGTTAAACCCCCCCCCCCCCCCCCAAAAAAAAACCGAAATACCTCTATCATTATTAATCGATCTAGTGGAAAATTTAATTTTCTACAATTGTCGTTCAACACATTGTTTCTTGAATTTAACCCAATTAGAGATGTAATGTCGTATTCCAGTTTTAAGACTTCAATAACCCATACTCATCTCACATTAGAAACAAGGCAGTATTCCATGAAACATTTTATTTTGAGCTTAAAAACGACTCTTTATCATCTTACGTAACAATATCAATGAACATTGTATTGTTGATAGTAGATTTGCTTTATCCACACCATACTCGATATCTAACCACTTCATGTAATAAGCGAAGACGCAGGGGATGCGTAAACTAAGCAGATTTCCCACGTGAAGTTTTACAATAGAGAAATTTTATGAGAGCCAAGCAGTTAATAAAACGGCTGAACTAGCTTTTGGCGGGAAAGTCACTTTGTCCGTTAGCTGCTCAGACTTAATTAAAATGCTAATATCTCGGTTAATATTCAAGATAGAGAATAAATGTGTATACCAATATTTATAGCAAATTTAATTTGTAATAGGATTGATTCTGTACAATTTTTCGATCCGACGTATAGTAACGGAGATATTTCGAATTTTCGAATATCCTCCCCTCTAAACTCCCCCTCCCACGTGTCCGATTTCAGCCGTTAATGAATTTGATCTTTCTTTTTACATAAAACGACTAAATATCGAGTTTGTGTATATATATACAGTTTTGAACGGACCTCATTTTCGTCATCTACTAGGTAGGATCGATGGACATTTGAAGAAAAATTTCGAAAATTCCGTCATGAGTACAACCTCAATAGCTGATTCCCCTTATTTATATATATATATCTATCTGTATATGTATATTTATATATATATATATATATATATATATATATATATATATATATATATATATATATATATATTTGTCGTTTACCGCTCTAGCGGTCGCAATTATCACTACCAAACTCGATATTTAGTTGTTTTATGTAAAAAGAAAGATCAAGTTCGTTAACGGCTGAAATCGGATCAGGGAGAGGGGAGGTTTAGAGACGGAGAATTTTAAAAATTCGTAATATCTCGGATCGAAAACAAGTATAGAATCAATCTTATAGATAATTAAATTTACTATAAATATTGTAAAATACATTTATTCCCCATCTTGAATATTAACTGAGATATTTACATGTTTCAGTTTTCAGCCTTCAGCAAACCCCCACTTCTACTCATGTTACATAAAAAATACTCGGATAGGTAATAAACCATATCATTCGAGGCTTAAAAACCAAATATTGACATCATCAAGAGACATTTATTATACGATATACATGCAAATATGTTCTGGTGACCCCTTCTTAAGTTTTTGGACTACTTAAATTTTACTGATTTAGATAAAATATATGCTGATTCATTATGAATTACAATACTAGATATAGTAAATAGTTTTCAATCAAATTAATAAGTTATATTCAGATATATTACAGTAATTGTTTTTCTTTCCGGTAAAAAGTTGACAGAGCTGTTTGTTTACATTTCAGATGCTTATGTCGGGAGGTTTCTTATTATCGTTTGTAGTTATTCACTTAATATTCAAGGTGGTGTTGTGTTTCCGGTACGTAGATTTATCTATTGCTAAACTAAGCGGGAAATCTCCTTATTTTACGCAGCCCCTGCGTGACGGACTTTTCTGTTCGTTCTTCACTTCTACCCATGTGATTATTACTTAAATCAGCTGTTTCATTACACATTATATGACCTGTTTATATTTCAAGTCCTGTTACATAGACTTTTATTACGGGAAAAACAAAACGTGTGGCATATTAAAAGTCGGTTTAGATGAAAAGTCAGCATCTGTGTGACGGATTCAATTTTTCTTTAAGCTGAGGTGACTGGCTTGTTCCATCAAGGTTACGAATACTTCTAAAACATAATTTTAAACTCGCAAATATTTTTAAATAGGTAATTGAAATATTATAAATCAAAATTACGAACTAAAAGTAATTCTGTCCCTAAAGATGCTGAAAATAGAAGATATTTTTTTTTTTATTATTTTAAAGTTCCTAATGATTCTTTTCCTTTCCGACCCACCCAGAAAGTTATTAAATTACTCTTTTCCTTCAAACTTTTCTGAACTCATTCTTCTCAATGAGTTCTCGTTCAACTTCTCTGTATTTCTTTAATATTGAATGATTTATAGCCAATATGTAGATACTTATCTATGTACTGTCAGTTCTAATATTCTCATAATTTCTGATATTATTATGCTTTATTTCAGTAAATGAAGAGAGAGGTAATCATATATTCTGTTCCTGAGAATATAATTTGCTTGCTAAGCATTTTTTTTTAAATGTTGTCTTGCAGGGGCGAAACTAACCAGATTTCTCACGAGAGTCCAATTTCCCATTTCACATACATCGGCTATATATTAAGTAATATTAAGTTGGATCATTGTATAAGAAAATAAGTTTATTAGAGTGTAACTGTATATTATAATAAATTATTTTTAACAAAATAAACAATACTGTATATTAATAGGCATTATTTTCTAAAATAGAAAAACACTTCTTTCCTTTTTCTTTCACTAAATGAACTTGTGAAAGAGTGGATTTATTAAAACAGAAATTTAATTTAAATGGCATGTCTGGGCGGAGATTATTATGGGCGAGTCTATTTGTGGAGACGGGCAAACTGTTGCCAACTGAATGGGAAGGATTCTGAATGATAGCAGGATAGTTGATAGTTGTAGGCACACAATTTTAATTCATACTTTGGCATTGCATATTAATCAAGAATTATTTATTCAACAGTGAATGTGAATGACTGACAAATTGCTTACTATTGTTCAAAAGTTACAAATGATACATATTCCTCTCAAAAGGACATTAATTTAAACTAAATCAACCATTTAAATGAGTTGGCTTGTTCTCTTTCCTTTGAGAGATATTTATATTTTGGTAACCACCCACCGATGTGTTGGACGCCACCCTAGTGGAACAAAGATAAGCAGGAGACAGTTTTAAAATAGAACTTGTCACTAAATGTTACACTTTATTGGTTTTAACAGATTTATTTTTCTGCATATTTTAATGGAAAAATCGTACTGAAAAACAAAGACGTTTTAAATAATGAATTGAGTCACATTAAAAGTCAGAAAACCCATATTATTATACTGCTGTATTATCATCGTCTGTATTATCAGATCATGACCGTTTTACAATAATACGCGTCACATAAAAAAAGGTGTATTAATGGCTATATTTATCCTATTAATTACACTTCTTCTGAACACTCTAATTCGGCCATTAATAACCTTTCTCTTCTGAACTTCTGAAGAAGTTTGGCAACGTTAAAATAAAAATGTTCACCACAAGGGCTTGGCCACTATATATATAAATGTTTAGACTTCCCTCTTCTGGGAGCCAAAGAGTATTCGTGTTCCATGGAAATGCCTGAATAGAATTGAAAGGCTGTTTGTACATGTATTAAGTGAATGAGTATTGTTATTATGAGCAATTTTATCTTCCATTACTATAACGATTTTGTCGGAAAAATGTAGAGGATGAGTTGAGTTTAGAATACATTTTAGGGTCCTAGAAAGTTATTTATATTTATGAATTTCAAAAGTTTTATTACCAACTTACTTTTTCTTAAGAGTAGTTGGATTGGATCCTTGCCCGTTTCAAAGGAATTGTATGTTTTTTGTGCAGTTTGCATTCGTTCAAGTTTCAAGTTGGCGCTCCATCAGATTCTTTCTATCTTTCCGGAAGTATCTCGTGGAAGGATGCCCCACTGGGATGAGGAATGCTCGATTTTTTTGTTGTACATTTTGAGGAGGGATAAGGCGACAAAGACTACTTATAGGCTCGTAAACAGAATTTGAGTTTCCGAGCTTAGCCTGAGGGAAGTACCAATGTATTTAATCCAAAATGTTTCCTAGTTCCGCATACAGTCATTGTATAGGGTGAGCAAGTGGGCCGCTATCTCATTGGTCCTTTTTTTACTCAATGATGCTATACATGGTGATATAACAATTTCAATGTTGTAAGGTTTTACGGACTTACATGGCCACCTTTACTAATATCCTAGGATAATAAAATGATGTTTTTTCGTCTTTGTTTATAGGATTATGGGTGTTCCTACATATGTATAACTCACATTATTAAGGTAATCCAGCAATGCCTAGGGCCATTTTAGCAGAATTTCCCTTAAGGGAAATCAGCTATTGAGGTCGTGAAGTCATGACGCGATTTTCGAAACTTTTCTTCAAATGTACATCGATCCTACCTACGGGATAACAAAAATGAGGTCCGTTCAAAATTATATATATATTGTTAACGCTCTAGCGGTCGCAATTGTTGTTTGATCGTTACCAAACTCGATTTTTAATCGTTTTATGTAAAAAGGAAGATCAAGTTCGTTAATGGCTGGAATCGGACCAATGGGGGAGGGGAGATTTTCGAAAATTCGAAATATCTCAGTTAAAAAAAATGACATATATATTTATTCTCTATTTTGAAAGTTAACCGAGATATTTGCATTTTTCAGTTTCCTGCCTTCAGCAAACCCCACTTCTGCTCATGTTATTCAAACAATACTCTGTTATATAATAAACCACATTATGCGAAGCCTTAATACTAAATATTGTTTTCATGAGAGCTTTATTAAACGAGATACATGCAAATATGTTCTGTGTTCCCCCCGCCCGTCTTAAATTCTTGGACTACTAAAATTTGTTTGATTGGGATAAAAATTACTCTGATTCATTATAAATTACAATGCTAGATATAGTTAATAGTTTTCAATAAAGTTAATATGTTATATTCTGATAAATTTCAGTAATTGTTTTTCTTTCCGGTGAGAAACTGGCAGACAACTGTTTGTTCATATTTCAGACGCTTCACGCCAGGAGTGGAAAGATTTCTTATTTCCGTTTCTATTTATTCACTTAATATTGACGGTGGTGTTGTGTTACCAGTAGGTAGATTCATCTATTATTAAACTTCACGAAGGAAGTCTGCTTAGTTTACGCAACCTCGCGTGACGGACGTTTATTTATTAGAAGTCTTCAATTACTATACTAGTCAAGTCATTGAGAGTTATAATTTTAAACTCAATTTTAACTAAAATTATTTTACTGCATTTTGTGGCTAATCTTTGAAAGAAATAATTGGCAGTACAGGCTAGAGTAGACAGATAAGACCCTCATCTATAATTGCCTAATCAGCTGAGTTATCAGCCCGGATGTCTGTTAGGATGTACACCCAACCCATCTTGAGTTGTCAGTTTCCATGGGGAATTGCGCAACTAAATTCTCTGTCTTCGCGCTACTACGCTCATTTAAACAAGGGGTTTACTCTAAGTACTTACTATACGTAATTCAACTTCGCTCCACTTTTATAGAGTACTATTAAAAAGTGTGTTATGTATGTCAGTTTCGATAACATAAATAGTTCAGATAGGATATAATGATCTTTAAATAAAAGAGAATTCTATTATTATCTACAATAAATTGTATAAAAATAAATAAATACATAAAAAGGAACTAGAATATTTAAATAACATATTTTTTAGGTTTATAGCTGTGTATTGTAAATTTTAGTGTTATATGTTTACCCATAAAACTATATATTTGAGCTTGAAAAATAAAACAATAATGCATATGTATCAAGACGACGGATTTGTTAATTGTTTTCTATAAGGATTAAACGTCTTCTGGAAAACACTTTTTCAATCAATACATTTTTCAATCAGCTGATCTTAATTGCTGCCATCACTTTTTACTAGTTTGTGAAGTCCCTCTGTCCAGGAGGTTCATTTTGATGTGATTAAGGTTAAGGAGTTATATTCTTTGGTTATATAATATTACGAAACTTGGACAGATATTTAGTAAAATGGAGTTAGTTGAAGATACAGATTTTATTCCATGACATTTGCCAGTATCTATTCCTTTGTGAATGAGAATTTAATAATGCTTCCATTTAATTAAATTAAATTTATCAACAACAGTCGCTGTTGGTAGTAACTGACGTAAGAATATGAAGATAAACCAGTATTATTTATAGTATATATACCCCGAAGCGAGTACATGCACATTTTATTTTATTTATTATTAATTATTTCTTGTTTTTTTTTGTTTGTTTTTTTAAATTTGGATTTGTATTTGATTATTTTTTCATTATTACTACGGATGAAATAGTGAATAGATGGGATCTTCAATGCGTCTTTCCAGATCGTGGAAAATCTACTTAGTTTAGGGAACTCGTGAGCGACAGACTTTCCATCGGAGGTAGGGTCGGTGGACATTTGAAGAAATTTAAAAACAATTCCGCCATGAAGCCTGCGAAATGACACAAGAATAAAACACCCGTTTGCGGCAAACCTGCTTGTTTTCAGCATTTTATATTGTATATAGTGGTAGTAATTTGTTATTTATGAAAAATAATTATTTATTCTTCATATTCTATGGCAAGGTTCTTCAATGAAATACATTTTTTTCGGTGCAAACTTTATTGAAACTGACCTACATCTTTCGTGGCCTATTTATGAGAGGTGGCAAGTAAGCCACGAAACATGTAGGGCAGTTTCAATAAAGTTTGCACCAAAAAAAATGTTTTTATTGGAGACCCTTGCCATGAAATATGAAGAATATATAAAAAAGATTGGGTCCAGAATAAGAAGAAAAATAATTATTGTAAATGACCCACTCCAATGTGCGTAGTACCGAAAGATGGTGAAAGTGGAGAAAATGATATAAATATACTCCCTTATTTCAGGGATAATGAACCGAGGAGGGGGGCAATATTATTTACTTTCCATTATTATAAGCTAATAATTGATTACAAAACTGTATATTATTCACCTCAATATTATTTAGTATTAAATGAATACATTTTTTTCTCACTGGGTACAAATGTTTATTTCTATTTAGTTTTTATTTAGTAAAATGTTGGGTTACCTGGAAGGAGAAGAGGCGGATAGGACGAGTATAGTGACGAGGATCATGACGTCACAGGTCGGGGCTAGCCAGGGAGCCCCGCCCCCCTGTCCATATCCCACTCCAGCCTCTGCAACATCAAACAGAACAGTCACACTCAAAGCAAAGCTCAAACACTTATTCAATACCACAATATGGAGAAAGCATGTTTCTCAGTGATATATTGATGAGTTAATGAATAAACGAAAGTTTATTGCTTTTAAAATTATACAATTTTATTGCAAGGGTTCAGTCACTGACATATTCTTATGATTACATTTGTTTTCTTTCTTTTTTTAAAACGTAAACAGAGAATAAATTTTAAAATATTAAATACTCACAATAATTACTGAAAAGAATAAAAAAAAAACATAAAGCATTTAATTAATTTTAATAATTATATTATTTGCATTTTTTTTCTTTCTGAGGAAAATATTTCTAAGTAGGAAAGCATATATTCGTTTCCACATTGTCAAAAAGATTATCCATGGAGAATACATCTTCTTGCTCTCCAATGTTGAGGATTTTTAAGAAATTGTTTCTTGTTTCTTCTATTTAAGAATGAAGTGAGTAAGTTTATCTTGTCTATCTTTTATGGATTAAAAATTGCTGAAACACCCATATGTCTTACAGCCAATTTCGTAGTAGGAATACTTGAGACCACTATTAACTAATCGTTGCCAAACTCTATTCATTTCATGTAAAACTAAAGATCAAGTTCTTTAATAATTGAAATCCAATGGGAGATAGGATTTAGAGGGGGATTTCGAAAATTGAAAATCTCCCCTTTATAATGGGAAAAAATGTATAAAACCAACATCTTTGCAAATATATTGTTCAATAAATGTTACTGTTTACTATTTCCATATTTTTGTTTTCGGCCATTTGTAAACCCCCTACTCCTGCTCATGTCATATTAGCAATAAGCATTTATATTGTGAACCACTTCGTTCCAAGGTTGAATAACAAATACGGTTTCATTGACCTTTTACTTTGTGAAGTACATGCAAATTCGTTGTGTGATGGCATTACTAATTAAGGTTTTACGTTCTTGTCTCGAAAATGCTTATTTGATATATACCATACTCGATATTTTACTATTTCAGCCAAGATTATATTTGTTACTGGTTGGGGACCTGCCGGGGGTTTTAGAAGGGGGTATTTGAAAATTCAAAATTTCTATATTTTGTGTCTAAAAGTCTACCTTATTACAAGAAGGGTCGTAAAATGTTATAGAATCAATCTTGTTAAACTATTCATGTTCTACAATTGTTGTTCTGTGCATTATTTGTAACTCGAGTATTAAGCGAGCTATTCGTACTTTCTAATTTTCTGCCTTCAGTAACCCCCTCTTTCTACTCGTCGGATTGAATAATTGTATAGAACCAATATTATAGCAAATTGCATATAATATATTGTTATATACATTTATTCTTTATTTTGAATATTAACCGAGACATTGTCATTTTTCAGCCGTCAGCAGCCTCCGACTCCTACTCTCATAAACAATATTCTGTTATATAATAAACCACTTTATTCGAAGCTTAAATACCAAATATTGTTTTCAAGAGACGTTTATTTTACGTAATGCCTGCAAACATTCTGTTGATCCCCCAGTCTTAAGTTCTTGGATTACTAAAATTTGAGTGATTGAAATAAAAATTAATCTAATTCATAATGAATTACAGCTCTAGATATAGTAAATAGTTTTCAATAAAATTAATAATTCATATGCAGATATATTTCAGTAATTGTTTTTTCTTTCGGTGAAGAATTGTTCTATCTGTTCGGCGCGGAGAGCTTGTTTACAATTCAGATGCTTTCCGTTCGGAGGTTATTAAGATTGACTGGAAGATTTCTCATTACCGTTTGTATTTATTATCTTAATATTCCCGGTGGCGTTAAGTGTTCCCAGTAGTTAGGTTTATCTATTATAAAACTTCACGTGGAAATTCTCCTTAGTTTACGCAGCTCCTGCGTGACGGACTTTTGTGGTTTCTTCGTGATCTACCTTCCACCGTCCAGCATCTCTTCCGAAAAAAGGGAAACATTAAATTCATCTAGATTCACACAACAATATATATCGATTTCTTAAAACCTGAAATAAGTTTGGAATCTGTCAGATAATCTATCAGTGTATGTATGGTCATGTTACATTGAGGGAAAATATGTTAATTCAATCATTCATAAAGATGGCGTTGGTTAAGCGAGAGAGTCAAATATTTCTGCCTCATAAATCTCTTTATTCTCTCTTGCCGGGCGATTAATTTTGGTCTAGAATTGATGGGGGCGGAGAGCCAACCTAAAAAATCGCGCTTCTCAATCATTTACTGTTTTTATCTGACACTCAATATTTTATAACCCAATATTAATTTTAACGAGGGCACAAACACTTTTGCAGAGGCCCCTGAGGTGGAAGAGCTAAATACTAAATATAACGGCTCCATTCTTAAATCAATCTAATCGTAATTGGATATAGAGTTTAAAATATTAAAGTTATGGTGGGTGGCATCTAAAGATGAAAAATACTTAATAATATGATTTAGTTATATTGATATTGATATATATATATATATATATATATATATATATATATATATATATATATATATATATATATATATATATATAAACAACTAAATTATCCTGCCTCTACGCCAACGAGTTTTATAAAGAAATATGTAATCGTTAAACTCATTTTAATGTGAATTGTAAAATTGGATATATAGAAGTTTTCGATGTGGCCCATAATAACGGTGTCCTAACTAAAACAATATTGAGAAAATATGACCTATTTAACTTCACATTAACTAGGCTTTGGTGGAAGACAAAATAATGAATACTTCAAATGATTATTTTGAAATATTGTCTATTTCTCTACTAGTTTCGCGTTCACATGACTCATCATCAGGACAAATTATTCTACAATAAGGCCACTAAACTAACGGCTACATCTCTAGTAGAATAAAAATAAAAATAATTTTTAAAATGATCTTTTGAAGTATTAATTATTTTGCTGGCATTCTACCATAGGTTAGTAGAGATAAAAAAATATTATTTACAGACATAAAACAACTTTACTAAAACTTCGATATTTGCATTGTTATAGATTCTATGGCATATTATAAATAAATTATTTTGGGTTTATCAGTGAAATGTAAACATTAACATTCGAGTAATGTTGTTTTAAGCTATTACTTTTATGAGCATTAAGGTAGGCTCCTTTCACAGCGCGGCACGGGACTGAATATGTGTTATTGTTTTACCAGCTACACCAGTAATGCCTCAAGGTCATTGAGCAGGATTGCTGCTAGACATTTATAGATGGGCATCCTAAACATGCAAATCCCCATCCCCCCCTTGCTGGTACGTCACACTTCTGAACTCATCTTACCATATTTTCTGTATTTCTAAATAAAAATTCAATAAGTAGGAGAGGGGGTGGGCAACAACTGTAGACTGAAAATAAGAAAGTACGAAGTACTTCGTAAAATAACTCGCTTAATATTTCAGTTACAAATTATTGTATAGGACAATAATGAATAGTTTAACAAGATTGGTTTTCTACATTTTCCAATCAGATTCATAATATTTTGAATTATTGAAGGCCCTTTATTCCTGATCAAATTACCCCTTAACGAATACGATATTTAGTTGTTGAATGAAATGGTTGAATATCGAGCACGATATAGATCAATTATACATTTTCAAGTAAAGAAATAAAATTTTATTGATGGCACCACACAATGTATTTTCATGCATCTCATATAGATAGATTCATCTATATATAGATAGATAGTAAAGATCTGTTGAAAACAATAATGGGTATTTAAGGTTGGAATAAAACTGGAAAAGAAATATTTCGGAAATTACCTCATGAGTACTTCTTTAATAACTATTTTGAGAAATTCATTTATAAACTCATGGCAATCGTTTCGCATACGGGCCCTATAACTGCTTTAAGAAGTTCAGGATCCGAATTTTACGCCCATTGCCAGTAGTGGATTGGGATTGCGATCAACTTGTGGCATTGTTTCAAAAGGGGGCTTGGGAGCCATTTCTAAATATTCTTGAATGCTGAGTTAAGTTGGAAGAATATAAGAACAAAAGTTGTGTAAATATTAAAAGCCAATTTACCTCCTCCGAGATGGCAGGCCTGATTTCTGGACCTCGTCTGTTGCAGTTAGTGGCGGGCAGTAAGTCTGGTCCCGCTGGGCTCCGTACTTCGTTCTAAGTTGTCTGTCCTTCTTTAGCTTCCTTCCAATATATCCCTACATATTTTTATATGAACTTTAAAAATGGTTTATCGTTCAGGAACATTTTTGCTTTTTAATCAAATATTTATGCTTGTATAAAGATATTTCATTGTAAAGTTATTGTTACCTTCATTTCGTGTTGCCATTTTACTATTATTATCATTTTTTATTAGTGCACTTCATATTTAATTATTTAAAAGCTTGTTAAAAATACTTAAGGCTCAAAAGCTTCACTGGCTCATATGTTGCGTTTTCTATTAAAACAATACGTAGAAACGTTAAGCAACAATAATTGTACAATAGGAACCACTACATTTTTTTATTCTCTTGAATCATTCACGCTCACCACCAGTACCTTGAAATGATTATCTTACTTTTTTGCTCATTTATATTTCTTTATTCCATAGGATTTTAATTTGCTGAGTATATTTAAAATGTTTTGATTGGGGAAATATTTTCAGTTCTATGTTCAAGTTTAGAGCATAGATTTAACTGGAACTTATGTACATTCATACCGTAGGAGTGGAGCACAGTCCACTTCAGTGTTTGTTACCTTCTGTGAAATCGGATTGGCATCCCATATTAATAAGCTAAACACAAATGTATATTAACGATTGTTATTTTAATCTTTTCATTCTATCCATTTTTATTATTATATTATAATTACTCCATATAGGGAGTCGTCGTACCCAAGTGGAAAAGGTTTTAAATATTTTTATTATTATTTAAAAAAATATATGTGCGACTAAAAATAGGGGTGGAAATAACATATTACAACATATATTAGCCATGTACGCCCAGGTAAAATGTACAAATTCAGAAAAACGGTATATCAACACAGTGATTTGTTGATACCATTTCGTAAAGAGGCCAATTGACTTTGCTGGTAACTAGGACAAAAAATAACAAATACACGATGAGTAAAATGCAAGAACCTGATAAGAAGAATGCAAGAGTTGTAGCCAACACATGGATAACAACTTGAGTGTCCTGAGGGACCTATCAGATAGAAGATAACTTGAAAAGCCTGGGAGCCACAATTACCTCTATCTACGATCCAGTTCACCGAAATTGACCAGAGAATCAATAAATCAGTATCATAAATTTTAAGATTAAGGAAAATTTCATGGGCCGTGATCCTAAATGTAATACTACTATCAAAGTGTTTTGAGTATACGTGTAGACATGGACGATGAAGGGTACTGAATAATTTACATGGAAAGTTCTGAAATGCAGGATAGTTTCGACGTGGGATAGATTCTTAGTACTCTAAAACTGGAAACTGCCTAATTAACATAAAGTAACCCAATTGTTGACGAGTGTGAATCAGACATAAGATGAGATAGGTTGACAGATTAAAGAGCTATGTAGTTCCTTGAGTCTGAAAGCTATCAAGAAGGATTTACCGATGTTGTGTAAACTCGCATTGGTGGTTACAGATCTCCAAGGCCTCTCAAGGAAAAAATAAAACTAGCCCTTAACGCATTAGTGGGCGTAACGTTTATGGAGCGTTGTCGAACTTCTCCATTTCAGTAACGGAACTGGATTTCAGTCAGCACATGACAACTGTAAATATATAAAGACTTCCAGGGAAGCTGGGTGGTACATGAAAGAATCAATCTGGATGTACTAAGTACGGCAGTTTTCTTCCACAATGCGTTCATCAAGACTGAGTGCACTTTCAGAGCAACATATCCATCTTCAGAGGCTGTTGACACAAACATTTTTTTTTTGTATGAACGTCTTAGATATAATAGTTGTTTTAGGATTCGTGTTTTCC
Organism: Riptortus pedestris; assembly: GCA_019009955.1. Lineage (NCBI taxonomy): Eukaryota > Metazoa > Arthropoda > Insecta > Hemiptera > Alydidae > Riptortus > Riptortus pedestris. The sequence goes on along the minus strand of CM032229.1, from coordinate 131,324,303 downwards.
AAATTTTTTGTTATCTGTTTTCGTATTTTGAAATTTTCTTATTAAGTTTGAACGGTTTTTAGTACTTTCAGAAGTTATGTGTCAATTTTTTCTTGACTCAAGTACTTAGCGAGTTATTAGTACTTTCTTGTTTTCAACCTTCAGTAACACCACCCTCTCCCCAACCCACTAATATCGTTATCAGTATAACGATATATTAATCGTTTTATTTCATAGATAAAGAGAATATGAGGTAATTAGAACAGTGTTATACCAGCACATAAGAAATCTGCTTAGTTTACGTAGCACCTGCGTGACAGACTCTTTCGATCCGACGCATAATAATGGAGAATTCCGCATTCTCTGAGCACCCTTATTGAGGGCCCAAACGAATGTTTTCTTCCTATAAACAGACTTATTTTTTTTAGTATTAAATGAACCGGTAAATCTGAAGTTTCATTACGGTCAAATAAAAAATGAATTTTCCTGGATATTAATTAAATGCTCCTTAATTACTAAGAAAATACGACTATGTGTTAGCTGTACTAATCACGGCTTATCTCTAGATAAAACACACACACACACACACACACACACACATTAATTTGACGTATACGTAGTTCTGAAGAGCATATTAAGAATTTGATTTTGTTTCATTTGTTCAACTATAATTGATGATCTCTGTTATGGGGGATCTGCTATAGCCATCAATTTATAGTTACAAAGTACAACGCATTTATTCTATCGTTTATCATATTTTGGGTACAGATATAATATCGCAAAGAAACTTGTTAATAATTGTAACGAAGAAAAAAAGACATTTCTTTACGTTATCTAAAGTGCTAAAAAATATCTTGGTATTTTTATTTTGACAAGTTATAAAGTTGTATGGAATATTAGAATAATAAGAGAATCTGTTGTAAGAGAAATAGAGTTGGGGAGTGTTGGGAATCTGAATGTTAGGGAAGAAGGTGCTATCCAGAGCCACCTTATTTTCGAGCTATCTTCCTTTTTTCCTTCCAATCCCCCCTCTACCCAGCACTATCTTCTAGCTCTCCTCCCCAACTTTCTTTCTCCGGGCTATTTTATATCCGAGAAGTGTTCTTTTGAGTGCTTCCACGTTTTTGGGAAGTGGCTTGTGATTCACGTGCTTGAGGCCCACGATGGCTGATTGCGAACAAAGGTTTATTTAGTTTGGGGTTTAATGAAGTTGACACGTGTCAGTTCTTTTGGTGCACACTTAGATATAGTAAGGCCATTGATTATCATCCTGAAAAAAAAGTAATGATCTTTGCCTGCAATACCCCCATAATACGATTCGAAGTGTGACAGGTCAGAAACAATGCATGTGAAAATTGAATATTCACTGAATATTATTATAATATTCGCTGCACGCCAACTGGTTCGTTAGCGTTTGATACTACGCCACTTAGTGACCAAATAAATTAAAAAACTTCATTTGTCAAAAAATTAATCAGAAAAAAAGGATAGGAATCATGTGATGTATTAATGATAAAGCAAAGGTTAGGTTGTAGAACGAAAGAAAAGCAAGGAAATATAAAAAGTCCGTCACGCAGGGGCTGCGTAAACTAAGCAGATTTCCCAGGTGAAGTTTTACAATAGAGAAATCTGCATACTGGTAACACAATACCACCGTGATTAAATACAAACGGTAATGAGAAATCTTTCAGTTAATTAAAATAAATTCCCAACTGAAACGGCTTCTGAATTGGAATAATAATTTATATTTTAATAACTCAAATTTTAGTAGTCCAAGAACTAAAGAAGGTGGGGGGGGGGCGGATGAACAGAAAGTATTTCTATACATCTCACAAAGTAACAAAGGTAAGGTAAGGTTAGGAACGACAGGTTAGAAGAACCCTCCCACCTGAGCCGGCGGAAATGGCCGATCTAATCCGAACTATACCCGACCACAGACTTCATAAAAATGCAAACATCTCCGTTAATATTCAGAATAAATGGAAATGACAATATTTATAGTAAATTTAATTTGCAATAAGATTGGTGAATGAAATTTGGTATGTATATTACTACTAGCCCAACTTAGACTTTAGGCTATATTAATATTCTCTAAGGCGAACAGGAGTGGGGGTTATAAGGGAGGCCTGAAATTAAAAATAGCGATATTTCGTTTCCTATTGCTTTTTCAGCAAATATGCACATAACAAAAGTTGTTTATTTTGTTATTTAGAGTAACTTTTGTTATATGCGTTTTTTCCGTATACGGAAGTATAAATGAGTTATACGCTAAAAACTACTGCGGAAGTCAACAATTTTATTTGGCACAAAAGACTCAACCGAGCTAAGCCAAACTCGGTATATGAATTAGTACTAATGCCTTCCTTATAATAAGCCATACTAACATTTCTAGGGACGGGCAGGAGTGGGGGTTATATGGAAGGCCTGAAATTAAAAATAGCGATATTTCGTTTCCTATTCCTTTTTCAGCAAATATGCACATAACAAAAGTTGTTTATTTTGTTATGTAGAGTAACTTTTGTTATATGCTGTTTTGCCGTATACGGAAGTATAAATGAGTTATACGCTAAAAACTATAGCGGGCGTCCACAATTTTATTTGGCACAAAAGACTCAACCGAACTAAACCAAACTCGCTATGTGAATTAATACTAACAATTTCCTTATAATAAGCCATACTAACATTTTAGGGACGGGCAGGAGTGGGGGTTATAAGGCAGGCCTGAAATTAAAAATAGCGATATTTCGTTTCCTATTGCTTTTTCAGCAAATATGCACATAACAAAAGTTGTTTATTTTGTTATTTAGAGTAACTTTTGTAATATGCACTTTTGCCGTATACGGAAGCATAAATGAGTTATACGCTATAAACTAAAGCGGGAGTCCACAATTTTATTTGGCACTAAAGACTCAACCGAATTAAACCAAACTCGCTATGTGAATTACTACTAACGCCCCCATTATAATAAGCTATACTAACATTTCTAGGGACGGGCAGGAGTGGGGGTTATAAGGAAGGCCTGAAATTAATAATAGTGATATTTCGTTTCCAATTGCATTTTCGGCAAATATGCACATAACAAAAGTTGTTTATTTTGTTATTTAGAGAAATTTGCTCAACACTTCTTTTCGATATGAACTACCAGGTACCTGACCTGAAAAAATTCTGCCAAATTTATGTCAATATTTCCTCCTTAATAATTCAAATCTATGCATAATGCACAGGAGACGGGAAATATGACAATATGCAGGACAGTGAAGTCTTACATAAAAAAATAATTTTATTATTAACAAATGCCAACAACGGGTATTAACCCTAAACACTGGAACGGGTAAATGTCAAAATATTGTGCAAAGTAAAGCCTTGCCAAAAATATACCATCACCATTCAGCCTCAAATGAATTCCCGAGCGAAGCCGGGTATCTGAGCTAGTATATATATATAATTTTGAACGGACCTCATTTTCGTCATCTCCTGGGTAGGATCGATGGACATTTGAAGAAATTTTTCGAAAATCGCGTCATGAGTACGACCTCAATAGCCGATTTCCCTTAAGGGAAATCTGCTAAAAATTAGAATAGGAAAGATTATACTTGAAAACGTAAAGGAGTTTTCTTACTTAGGAAGCATTATCTTTGAAGACAATGATAGGAGAGCTGAAGTTGATAGAAGAATGGAACTTGCTAAACTAGTCTTCCAAAGCAAAATGACTATTTTAAGTAATAAAGTCCGCAACAGACAGCGTGCGAAAACTAAGCAGAGACCCCACGTACTGGTGTAACACGTTTGTGATCACATCTCTTCTTATATTCTCTTTTTAAATATAAAACTCCGTCACCAAGAGGCTGCATTAGCTAAGTAGATTTCCCAAACGCGTCACGTCTCTAAACGTAAAGGTTCAATGAGAAAAATATTTTTTATATAGGCTATTAATACAATTACAGCTAATATGACATGAGTAAGAGTGGGAGCATTAACTAAGTAGATTTCCCACGCGCGTATTCATTTTTCGACCCGACGCATATTAACGGAGATATTTGGAATTTACGTGGTCACCCCCTTTAACCCCCCCCCCTATTCCCTAATATCTCCTCAGATTTGTTCCCTAAATCTGCTAAATACTCCAACATGGAAGCTCTTCTGGTGGATTTCGGTGCGTAAAAAAGAAATGAGCAGCTTCTGAAAGAACACAACGGTCACAACTACTAGGCATAGCCTTTAGATCATTATGATGATAGCTATAATGCGAAAATATCTTTGATAGTCTGTATCTCATGTGTGGGATTCATCCCTTGAAACAACCAAAAAATGAAAAAAAAAAAGAATAATTCTGGGTGATATTAGGGAAAGAAGAGGAAAGGGAAAAAGAAAGAGGAATAAGGTTTGGAAAGTCAAGAGTGATATAAAAGTAAATCTTTCTGTGCATTGGTGATGAAATTTTCGAATTACTAGACACAGCAATTAGTTGAGAATCTGTGGAATGTTGACTAGAAGGCTTCAATGAACATCTACAAGCAATAATAAGTGGATCATAGATGAACACATTTACTGAGAAAGGAACTCTCAATGAACCGAGGTAGAACCTGTATAGGATCGATAGAAAGTTTAAAAGTAGATAATTGGCTGTTGGGATAACTATGAAGAGTCAGGAGATTGCGCAAATCCTTTGCGTCCACAAACAGTGGGAAATTAAAAATTCTCTACACCTTATTGTACAATGAAATTACGTCATTTAAAACTCACTTTATTCCGTACTTAAATTTAGGCTTCTTTTACATGAATGGATGGTTATCAGTTTTCATCAAACACTGATTCAGATGCTATACGGAAAAGTGATATATTCATGTTTGGCAGAATATAGTTATATACCTTCTCATTTTTGAACTCAAATCTCTTTCTGAACCCGAAAGTCCATACAGTCAATGAATGCAAAGTCGGGAAATCCCGGCTGTCTTCTTGTTCGACATTGTTATTGTCCAACTTTAAATACTTTAAAGAATTTGAATTGTGACTAGTTGCTTCTTTTTGGATATAATCTAAACAGCATGCAGAAACCCACGTGCGATAATTAAGTGCAGCAGTGCTTTTTAGTTTCAGATAGTCCAAACGACTACATTTAAGTTTTATAAGGGATGCTTTGGTTTTTTGGTTGAATTTTCTTACAATTTAACTAATGTGTCTTGTGTTGTAGATCTGGTTTGGAAACCCAAGGCAAAACTGTAAAACTTTAAAACAAAAAGATTTAGAAGGGAGTAAGGATCTAATAAATTAGGCCTTTTCAAAACTTTATCTGAAACGTTAAAATGTTAAGGATAATGTAAGGCAATATTTATTGTTTAACTACATCTAACTTGATAATCTCACATGCCATACCTAGAGTGGTGAGTTCGATTCTCGGCTGGGCAAAGGAAATTATTTAGTGACGAAATTCATTAAACAACATCCTAAGTCCCGCCCTGGCTAGAAAAGGGTGGTAACCTGTAGATAACCCGTCCCAATTAGCCTGAGTTACAAAAAGTGGACGTTAATAAATAATAATAATAACTTGGTAATACCCTTTTTTTAGAGAGAATATATAAAATAGTATAACAATAACTAAGAAGTGAAACTAGCACTTAGTTTTTTTTATCTCATTCTAAAAGAATATATTAAGATCATTAATGATGTTTGGGACTACAACTTGCAGTACTGTCTAATATGGCTAACGGGGATAATTCCTCATTTTTGGGTCAAGATCAAAATGACTATTATACTTTAGAGATAGAAGGTCATTGGAGTCCTAATAACTACCGGAATATTGCATTATAAGTGCATAAATAAAAAATATTCATCAGCATGAGCTGGTGAATAAATGTCACTGGCGGCGAAGCAAATGGGTTTCAGGGCAAGAGGCCCCGAGATGAAGGATTACTTCGATTTTGAATATACATCTAAGGCTAAAAAGGAGCACGCTTCAATATAAAAGGTAAAGCTTTAAAGCCCTTTAATGTAGACTTTTGATGGCCTTCTCTACCCCCAATAAATTTTAAAATATATAACAGATGTTGAATACTTCAACAATAAATAGATGTAGGCCAACATTTTGTCAGTATTAAAACAATTTACTAAACAAATCTTTAAATTAATTCAAAGACTTCAAAATAAGAACTAATTATTGGGTACTAAATGTGTAAGATATTATAAACTATGTTAATATGTTATAGAAAACAAAATCCTTAAAAAATTAAGAATTCGAAAGAAGGGAGAATGAGAAACTGATAGTCGCGGAAAATTAAAGCTATCTCGGACTATTAAGCCCATCCTTTTTATATTGGCCATTATATATTTTATAGGATTTATAGGGTACTCCAGACTTATAGGATTACAAAGAGATATAACGACTGGTATATGCTGCGATAAATGCTGGTATCAGCACAGAATTGGAGTGTACCATTATCCAATGTATGGAATATTTCAAAAACAATGTAGTCTGATCTTTCGTAAAACGAAACTTTTTTACTCGCATAATCTACTATCTTATTTTCTAACTTTGGGATTTAGGGAATACATTATTATACAGTGTATATATGTTTCTTTAATAAGTCATATATAATTGGAAATATGCCAGGTAAGTTTGCCATTCTAAATCCTAGTAGGACTTTATGCAAGCTATATTAAAAAACAAAATCATTAAAAAATTGGCTAAATTTTTTGTATTTGATGAAGTGGGTATAATCCGAAACTTTTGTTAAATTGGTTACTAAACGTGTGAAACCTTGATATATTTCTTTATTATTATTCAAGGAGCAACTAACTGATTAAAATAAAACTAAACCTTTTAAAGATTAAAAAACGTTCTTAAAAATCAATGATATATCTCTCAACATTGTAAAATGAAATTGTATAAAAAACTTGTACTGAAAGTTTTTCTAAAACGACAAACCAAGCTTATATATATATATATATATATATAGACACAGATTTACACTATTTCGGAAGTTCTAGCTTGAATATTTTTTCTGTGTGTTTATACCACGTCCTATTGTATACTGACTTATTGAAACCATCCTCTATAAAAACATTTTGTTGGGAGTAAATAGTTTCTGGATCTGGCGCAGGGAAGGTATCCTGAATAAATATTTTCACTCTGCATGAATGTGTTGGAAGTTAATAAATGTCAAGAATGTTGAATGATGAATGCTGCTGTGAATAGAAATACACAATGGCAGACATAATCTCCAGTAGAATGTGCCGGTGTAAAATATACGTTCTGTTGTACTAAATTAATTACGGAAATATTGAAATACCAGAAATGAGTAAATATAACAAGAATGGATATTAACTCTCGCCAAGGTGATTTTTACTAAACTGAGGAAATAAAATATTAATTTCTCCACGTTACTGTGAATATCATTAAATATAATGTACGAGAAAATAAAAAAGTCTCTTTTCAGTTTTCTTACTTCATTAGAAGCCGATTTTTTTTTTCATGAATGTCTTGAAGTTTTCATTTTTCTCATGCGTCTTTTATAACAAATAAGAAAATATTACATCATATTATACAATTAACTTATTAGGTTTTAGAAACTAACGTATATCTATATATTGTGTTAGGTACTATTTATTTATTTATTTCCGTTTAGGTGAGAATTCTGAATTAAATAACGTAGATACTCTGCATTAATTGAATTGGCCATAAAACTATTACAATAACGTACTATACGTACGTGTCAGTTGATTCCGTTTTCAGAAAATAAATAAGCAAGTTTGGGATCTTTTCATTCTTTATCGTGGCCTGCAAACGCAAAGTGACGATCATTACTTTTTTGGTTCCATTCTCAAGAACATGCACATTTTTATCTCCAAATGTCGGTAAACCTGGAGTGGCGAGTTTGATTCCCGCCCGGGGCAATAGGAGTTTATTTAGTGACGGAATCCACTAAATAAAATCCTTTGTCCCACCCTGGCTCGAAAAGGGTGGTGACCTGTAGATAACCCGTCGCAATTAGCCTTAGTTGCAAAAAGTAATAAATAATTTAAATTTTATATCAGAAGCATTCCATGGTGGGTTTCTATTTTGAATGTATGTGTAGATGAATGAAAAAACTTAAGATAATAGTATCAACATAATGATAAATTTAAGAATTAAATAAGACAACTACCTGCTCCCCTGCCAGACAGTACAATAATAGAGATTAGGCTGAAACGTTTTATCGACAGATTACTACCCTTTTCGAGCCAGGATGTGAATAAGGATTTTGTTTAGCGAGTCCTTCACTAAATAAATTCCTATTGGCCACATGGGAATCGAATCAATGACTTTTGGTTTACCAAAAGTATACTTAACATGTTACGTTAATAAAATATATATTATACTCATAAGTTTAATAACAAGACGTCTTAATAAGAAGAGAATAAAAAAAAGTATTATAAATTTAACTAAAACTTTATTGACTTAGTGCAAATATATTACGTACTTTAATATCAAAAGAAAACACGTATAGGCTCATCACAATTTTATGATTAATAACATCTAAATACTTATTAACAATCAAAAATTGTGATTTACTAAATATTGAGAAATTAGGACAAGAAGAAATTAAAATTTCTTTTCCCTCTGTTATTTCAGCATAATATTTAAAGTGTAAGGATTTGATTGCTAAATATTTTATACCAAATTATATTGTAAATACTTGATTTTAAAATAAAGACAGTAAATAAAAAAGCAATTGCTATGAATGAGTCATTAGTTAGTTAATAGAAAGCTCTTAAGGAGAAGTCTAGGATTACTTCTTGTTGAAGTAGCTAAGATGTTAATCATTCTTGACAATGCTCTCCTAGGGCACTTAAAATAACTGATTTTATGCTATTTAATTAACTTGCACTTTATGCTACTAAGACTTATTGAGAATGGTTATTTACTGGCTATCACTCCATTCAGGATGGACTAAGGGTAAAGTATTCCTATTGCCCAAGAGGAAATCCAATCCATGACCCTAGGTTTACCAAGTTTATTAAGACAGCACCCTCAATTACCTTTAAACAGATGTAATATTCTTATAGCTCTATCTATTGACTGTTTACAAATACAGAAAGCTTAAAAAGGTGAAGTAACTAGAATAATTAATAAATTGTTTTAATAGTAAATTTCTTAAATCTAATTGAGCTTGAAATTTCATAGAACGATTTAATTATTAATAAGGCAGATAAAAGCCATAAGCCTGTTATTATAAACAAAAAGTGATGTTAAACATTGATGAATGGCGGGATTAGTTAAACGATAAAGAACAATAAAAATGTAAAACAAGCAATATGTGCCTCTGAAGATTGTTTAAGCCCGCCCACCTAAGTCATAATGTATTATTAAAGTACACAAACCGAGCTGTGCTTTACGACCAATAATTTCTAATATTAGTCAACCGGAACTATTGGCTAAAAGATTAATAAAAGAATATTTGAAAATTACGAGGTTTAGACCGAAATACACAATAAACTTTAGCTCTCTAATTAATTTTTTAGATAATTTAAAAGTCCACTTCGCACTAATAATGACCTCTCACTATGTATAATCAATTTCCAAATTAAGTAGTAGTGGGGCTGAAGGCTGAAAACAAGAAAGTACGAATAACAAGCACGATACAATGTATGAGACAACAATTGTAAAGCACCAATATTTTAAAATGATTGGTTTTATAACATTTTTCGACCCAACACATAATAACGAAGATAGTATGAATTTCCTGTTATATTATAAAACATGTGACACCTTTAGAGTTCTTTAGTTTGATTAAACCTATGGTTTCGCAGAGGTATCCATATTAAACTTAAATGACTTTAATCGCATCATAGCATTGATAAGTATAGTTATGGCTGACATCTCAAAACGTACAAATACTAATAAAACTCAACTTTCCATTTGGACAAAACTACTTAGAACAACAATTCTAGGATTAAAATTGTTTAAGTAATTTTTTGATAACCGCATCTTAAGATAATATGAATAGGTGGAGTCTCTTAAGGGAAATACACAAAAAAATGTAAATCCCCCGAAGTAGCCCTCTACAGCAATATATTAATATTAACACAATGCCAGACGCATGGACAGTTTCATAGTTTGTCATAGTGGGAAAACGGGCTAACAAAAACTAACATTTTATCCACAAAAATCACATTTATCAGGGCATGGCCCCCTCCTTAATTTAACACTAAATAACCTGGACAATAATACTAATAAAATTTGAACAGTAAAGTACGTGAAAATTATGTTTTATTGCAAAGTGACTTGGAATAAATACATTCAACATCTAGAGACCAATATATTAAAGTAGATTAACCTACTTTGAATAGCAACGTAATTAATTCGAGGACTCCAGTCAGACTGTTCATGGACAGTATATTTTCCTTACAGAATATCAAAGATTATTTAAAACAATTATTTCTTAAGGCCTATTTTATGCTACTATGGCTCATTGGGACGGGTTATCCAAAGGTCACTACAGTTTTTAAGCCTATATGAAGGTGCAGATTTTTTAATTATTTTTTTAGTCTGTCCCGCAAAATTTAGCTATATCCGTTTTTTTAGCTAAAAACATTTCCATGGCCCATGAGGAAATCGAACTCAATACTTTAACTAGTTTAATAAGACTAACGCCTTAACCTGGCAAGGGTAACACAACAAGACTTAATTATTTGTTACTATTTCTAAACAGTATATTTATTACATGTGATATTAAAAGGAAATGTGCTACGTACTCTAATCAGATTTCAAAAATGCTGGAAATTAGGAGCTATGCCGTCATTGTATGTCATTCCAAAAAAGACGTCCACCGCATATATATATATATATATATATATATATATATATATATATATAGACACGCGCACACATACACAATTAGGATCGATGGGCGTTTGAAGACATTTTTCGATGATGGAATCATGTGTACAACTTCCAAAGCTGATTTCTCTTAAACTGTCACCTTAGTGTTGAATAATTTATTTTTAGATGCAAGAATTTTACTTCTTTGACAGCCTAACAGTTCATTGGCTTCAAATGGATCCTGTTTGTCGTCATTACCACATTATATTATCACGAAATCACTAGGTTGTACCTATTCAAAGGTTAGAAGTTTAACTTTTTCATCTCATAACCTGACAGCCTTAAGTGGAAATCGCAAGAGAATGGAGTAGTGGGGCCCATTTTAATTCTGAAAACGCCATCTAACGTGAAATAAGTCCGATAATACTCGAATTAGAGAAAAAAGTATTTAGAACAAAGCAGGGCATCACTTTATCATAACTTTCCAAGAAAGATGAAGGCAATTTTAGTTTTTACCTTCCTACTAAACCTTCACTCCTCCGGGCCCGACAAGGGTTTTATATGGAACGTTCAAATATCGAGTTTGATATATATATATATATATATATATATATATATATATATATATATATATATATATATATGAAATATTTTTGAAAATAGCGTCACTAGAACAACATCAATTCGTAGCTGATTTATACTACGATTAGTGGTAATCCAAACTATGGCTTCTGAAATACAAAATTTTATTTTTCCCCACCTTTTTAAGGATATAGATGTTTAACATAAATATTCCTTGTGCATTACAATACAAATTAACGGTAATATTTAAGATTTTATTTTGGCTTCCTCCAAAACCTCTTTTTACGACGTTTTTATATCATCAGCAAACGGCTGGTTTATAACTCCTACAGTTTATTTTGGAGGTTAGCAAGGTATATGTTACATTACAATAAGAAGATAATTCAGTCTAAGCTTAAACCAAAGTTAGCTTTGACCAGTTTATTATTATAATTATTGAATATGTCTGATTTTCAATAGCCTATAAGTTTTTCTACATTTACATATTTTTTACGTGATCGAACACTTGTAGCTATTTCTTACTGTTTAGCCACTTCATTTGTATCATTAATGTGGCAAATATTTTATTGTTTCTAGGGTTGTAGTGTTTTATAAATAAGTTCCTATTAATTTCTTTAATCTTTTTATTGGGCCAAACTTCTTATTAGGGGTGTGTTGATTTGTGTAATATTAAATAACAAATAATTGGTGATACCAGCAAAAGGCACGATTGTTCAAAGAAATTCACTGGACATTTGGGCGCAAAAACGTTTTTTAGCACGTGACTGTAGTTTCTAAGTAAATTAAACCCTTCTTATAATTTGGCATTTTGCCAGATAGCAGTATTTTGATGATATTATAAATTGTGTTCTTTAATATTTCAAGTTTCATAATTTTCAAACACACACACACACACATATAAATATATATATATATACATATATATACACACACACACACACACAGTTTGGATTTACCCCTTATCCATTTCGAATATAGTCAATAAATTATTGAAAGAAGATGATGTTCTTATTTTTTTTTAATATTATAATTAATAAATTAAAGATTTTAATTTCTCTGAATAAGTTTAAAAGCATTATAGAAATATTATAATATCCCTGAAAATACAAGATAATTATATCAATTTGAACGTTTTTTGAGATATTGAAAAGCGAAAAGCAAGGAGGTGAAAAGAGTAGATAGATTCGCTTCAATGGCAAGAATCCAACCTATCTGGCCTATCTCGATTTAATGTCAATCTCTTTATGTCAAAATGCAGATTCTGCTCGAGTTGCCACGTGTTTATTTTTTACCCAGTACTATTAGGTTTTAAAGTGTAATTTGGGACTGTATTCGCCTATATTTTTGTATAATTGGCTTTATAATAAAATAATTACCATCATAGAATAATAATTAAAACCATCAACAAACAAGCAACAACCTATTGTGTTTTTCGGTTCTGCTGATAACACAAGAGTGTGTAAGAGAAATAGTTTGATATTGCTTTTTATTTTGATATATACACAGCAAACCAGTGTCCTAGTGACTTCAAAAAAGTGGTAATTAACTAAAATGCACTTCAAAAATGAAGCCTACAAAAAACATTTATTTCTCATGTAAATAAAAATTATACTGTCACTGAATTCATGTAGTTTTGTGGTACTTAAAAGGAATGTTGAGGAGTTAACTTTTTTTTTTTTGTAGACCGAGCACGTGGGGCGCAAAACACCATGTGCCTCCTTTTAGTAAATTCCTTGTGAGCTAAGGAGTGAATCTGCCCGTGACGCAATTTTTGGAATATTTCATCAAAAGTTCTAATGGGCAATGATCCTACCTATCAGAATGACCAAATGAGCTGCATTCCAATATATATTATTGATAAAGTATTGTTTTACAATTGTTGATCTATATCTTTTTCCCTAACTAGAATATTAACGGATTAATTTGTTTATTGAATTTTCAGGCAACAATTTCACTGCATTGTTATTGCTTCGTTTTAACTGCTACCGTTTTTTTACGTAGGATAATTACTAAGGAGGAAACTGAGAGTAGAGCGGGAGAAGTCATCGTCATTTGTGTGAATGGGGAAATCTTTGTTTACGCCGCCTCGAACTTTTTTAAAACCATGATAATTTGGCTTTAGCTAGTGAGAGTGCCCCGTTGGTTTGTTTATAAGTTTTTGTGAATAGTTGAAACTTGTAATTGTTTTGAAATGTGTAACAATCTATTCTCCCGTCTAAATGAAGAGCTGTACAATCAATAGAGTTGGTGTTTATCACTATCTCTCTGCCTCAGCTATTGTGTGCAGCTAGCGGCAATTCATCTTATAGAAACTCCCCTCATTATTTTAGTATTGGGCTACAACCACAAATTCATTAATTGTAAATATTTTCTATTTCCCCCCTACTCAGTGTCCTCAAATTTTAAATTATGTTAAATTTACGGAGTTTTATCAATTTCTAATGTCGAAATGCTGTTATATCATCGAAAACTCGATGATATATACTTGAATAATAAAACCTATTATAATAATCCTTGAGTCATTGTTGGTTCTAATTTGTCATAAGAATATGTTTACTTATACTATGATTTAAGGATATGCAAAGGCTCTGTTCTTCACTATCTCTTATCTCTTATGCTCAGAAACTTAATCTCCATTCTAGTTATTTTGTAAACTCTAATAGCTTAAGAGGGAAATTGATGATAATAAAACCCTATGGGAGAAGTTTGTTGGTATACACATGTTGGTCACGGTCATTAGGAAATTCAATGAGTAGCACTAATCATTTTAAACTATACATTAAAGTATCTCTTAGGATAGTCTTTATATTTAAAGCTTTAACCTCGCTATATAATTTGTGATTTGAATATTTTCATTAATTATTTGCCAATTTAGAACAGTTAGTATACTTTTATCATTATATTTTTGATCATGATTTTAGAACTCCTCATTCCATAATAGGAATGTAGGATGTCGTGTAGGATTATACGAGTATTCATTACTCAGTAATATATCTAATATCAGAAGTGATATTTTTGAGGTCTACTTGGGTTCGAAAATAAATCTGACGGATACTTTGTATGAATTGTTATATATTCTTTTATATCTATTTCATAAGTAAATAAATGCACGTAACTTACAATTATAAAGCGCAAGCTGAACAATACTATTTGGATTGCCTTTGTCATATATGACTTTCATTTAGGTGTTACTTTTATTATGTATCAATATCACTTCTTGGATGAATATATAAGGTTTTTAGGAGTGGATAGTAACCTGACTTATACCCTGCCATTCCCATGTTTAACCCTCTCTAGTTGAGAGTGTTGAGGAATAAATTATGTAAATTATAGCTTAAAGTTATGTAAACTATCAGAGTTTCAAAAAGCTATTAAGTCACACTGTATTTTCACAAGCAAATCCTGGACAAAGCATTAGTGCGAGAAGTACTCAGACCAATAGGGAAGCAGTTGGCCTGTTGTATATATGGAAATGATAGGTTGTGCTAGGGATGTAGTTGGTTTTACCTTAAGACACGGCGGGAGGGTCCGATTTAGGACGTCCCTGGAGGATGGGCCTACCGGGATACAGGCCTCCGATGCTGCCGGCGACAGACTAGGGTGCCTGCGTTGCGCCTGCGTCCTCAGTCAGTCCCCTAGCCCCCTCTACCCCTCCAATCGTTAGACTTAATGTTTAGCCAGTTCTCCAGGGCCAGGCAACAGCGTCCTCCTATCTCATGGCTTCTTGTTTACATCAAGATAACTTAATGTCCTCTCCCCAATCTAACACAAATATTATCTTGGACATTTTACTCCTTCTACTGTCAAATGATTAACTTACAGCTGGCAACCACACGGAAAACCTTAATCGACATCATACACCATAAATATGATGAACACTTATTGGGGAACCCCCGAATCTCTGAACACTAAAATTGGCGTTCTCACAAATATGTACCTAGTGTGAAGCTATTAGCTAGCGGAAAGGAGGAGATTCAGCCAAGGCTTAGATTGGCAGTGATTATCAAAGAAACAACCCTTCATTTTTAACGACTTGAAGTCGCTCTCAGTGAATTTTATCTGTCAATAGATGTCAAAGACACAGGATCTCCACCGAAATTAATTTAATCACTAGATGAATTTGGATAAGATCTCATGACAGAGTTGACATTAATTAGCTATGTCAAATTTTTACTGGGGATCTTTTTATTGAATTTTATAAAAAAAAAAAAACTTATAGAAATAGGTACGCTTCAGAACAGGCACATTCATTGCTTTGAGATTTCAGCATTGCCAACTGCTTTGTTCATAGCTAACTATTTTTTTTTGTTTTTGGTTTTTTCCTCCTCATACTAACCCTATGAGAAGTAATTTATTTGAGTAAATGTTCCATTGCCACATGGAATACTATTTTTATGGTTAGATTTATTTAAATTAAGTATTACAAGATTATCAGTTGTGATGCATTATTACTATAAAATAAAAAAAATGAAATAATATTGCGAGATAACGAAATAATTACAATTTAAAATTGACCAAATAATATAGAAAAATAAATTAAATTAAGTTAAGTTCATCTGATGTTAAGGTTTTCCTCTTTAATTTAATGCAAGCAAAATATATTGGATTATAATTCTCATTCCTCATAATCAACTATAATTTCTAATGTATTTTTGTTACATCATTGTCTATACTTTTGATAAACTATATGAGACCTTTATCATTTTTATTCAATATTGTATGAGGTTTTCTGGCCAGTTACCTCCTTTTAGAATTATGTTCATAATTAAATTTGATCTATTTTGACTTAAAATCTCGCAAATATAGAGCGTATGTAAAAAGGTTTATGTTCTCTGCGTGTCCCAGTACATTTGTCAATATACGCAATCTTAAATCTTGTTACACAATGTTCTGTCTGTCCATGTTCCATTAGAAATGGTCTGGATTTGTAACGGTGACTCTTAATTGTATTGTAGTTATTGCTACTTATTTTTGGTATGTTTTGGAGTAAGCTGTAAGACTTGTTACATTTCGTTCATTCTGTGTCCCATTTTAGTAGTGTGTTGGTACGAGAGTGGTACGAGTGTGAACTCTGGGAGTAGTTTTATATCTTGAGCTGCTTCCTCTGCTAACGTGTGTGCTTATGTAGCTAGTTTATGGTCTATTTTGCCTTTATAGATGACTCATTCTTTCTACTGAGAACAAAGAGACTGTTTATTTAGATCAAGGAGCTTTCAAGGTGCCTGATCTGTTCTTAGTGGTTCATCAACACACAGCAACTAAGTATTTTAGAATTCAATTGAACATTTTCAAAAGAAGTTGAAAATATAATTTAAAAAAATCTTAACTACATAGAGTTCATAAATTATTTGTTAATAAAAACCATTAATTTTCATGAGAAACAAATCCAAATCTTCCAATCTCTAACGATAACATCCTATTTAGAACCTTTTTAATTAGTATGAAAATAGACTTATGTTTTAAATATTAAATGACTTTTAATTGTACGTCCTAGGTGTGTCATGCAGCTGACAATATAAATGGCTATTTTTGGAATAAACGTATAGAATTCTGATTTTTAATAAGTTGTATTTATGGGTGAGATCAATTTATTAGTTATCATTATGTACAATTATATAGTAAACACCATATTTTTGAAATATAAGATTACAAATTTATCTCCTTTAAGATTCTACCTCCATCCAGTTGATCTCATTATAGTTTTTTCCATGTTGTAAATTTTCTAATATTTTAGATTTAATTTTGTACATTGTAATCTTTATTTTGTAGAAATATTATGTTGGATCACTTTTCTTTTTCTTGTTCTTTCCCCTCCATGTAGGTGAAGTAACAGTAATAGTGCAGTGAAACCAATACCAGTAATAATAGAAATAGTATAATAGTAAAGGGGTTTTGCAATTTTTTATAAGGAGTAATTTTATAAAATAATATAATTGCCTGCAAGAAAGGACCATATGGCCCATGACACTATGACTTCTATCCATGCTTATTCCCTCCATTCTCCGGAACTCTTCCCTTTTCTCACCCCTTATTTTTCTCATAATTTCCCAATTCTCACGGTTTTCAAGAAAATAATTTTGAGAAAGACCGACGTGTTCTAGCGAGTCCGAGGAAATCTGAATGAGATAGACCCGATATCACCGATGTACCTATTACTGACAAAATATCCCGATTGATCAAGCCGTGTTTATTTCAGTTTCTTAGAATGGAATATTTTTACCACTTACATTATAAACTCATTTCCTGAAACTGACTCCACTCACTATTTCATCGGTCGAAATAAAGCTTGCTCAATATTTTATATTGTTGAGGGTGAATACGCCCCAATAATTAATTAATAATTTCGTAATTATTTTAAAAAGTAATTTTCATAACCAGGAGTCAATCCCAGCTCCCCTGAATGTACAATACCACTTAAGCTACGGGCAGCGTTTCGCTAACTTTCTGTTTCCAAGCCAAAAACGGCGCTACACATTGATCATTAGAGAAGGGAAAACTTGTGGCATAGTCGTCCACAGTATCCTATTGAAAGCAACCCTACAGGGCAATATCCTCATACTAATGAAGCCGATCGGTAGTTTAAGATGCTAAAACAGATGGCATTGTTCTCCTTCAATATTATTTTATTAAATATCTACAGCTTTCTCTTGAAAAAAGTTGACTCAAAGTAACAATTTTAAACCTTATGTCTTTGCGAAGGCTATTGTTTCTCTGGTCACCAAGAATTAGAGGATCATCAATGATGAAGGTTAAGCACTCGGTTTATTGACCTGCATAGCACATTATATGAATGAGGAGTACATGGATGGCGGGTTCTTCCCCGTAACGACATTTTGCCTTTGGTTATCTCTCAGCCGTTATAAGGTCTTAGAGATTATTCTGGTTAGGAATAAGATGGAGAGATTAGCTTTTAGAATATTGTAGGGGGTAAAGTCTTTAAGGATATTTAGGAGAGAGTTCGTAAGGAGTAAAGGAGAGAATCTACATTATCTAACGGCTATGGAGTGGAATGGATTTAGGACGGGTTTAATGACGATCTCAAATAGTTCTGGACGCGCGGTTTATATTGATGGGCAAATTTGTGGGCGCTGTTTGTTTGGGCATACGGTAGATTAGTGTTTGAAAATGAGTGCAGAGGATAAAGACAATCCAGGAGAGATGGTAACCCTTGGGACCTTACATTAGGGATTATTCTGGGATTCGAGACCCAAGAAAAGCGATATTTAGGACCGTCATGAAATGGTTAGTGCACAGTTGACACAGAAATTGTGAAAACCTTTAGTGTGATCCAAAGTTTTGGGTTTAAATGGTATTAAGTAATGGTCAACAGTATTCCGGACCAGGATTACGGGCCCACGATGGGCTTCATTTTATGGGTGGTCAGATATATTAGTTTTGTAATCGGTAAATTGAAACAGTTTCTTTTTAACATGTCTGAACTCAGTGATGAGAGCAATACACGTGCTCTTTCCATGTATCTCAGGATGACTTGAACTCTGTGTCTATTTCATAATGGATTGTAAGCGATTGTTGTTTACTTCTACTACTTATTATTTTGAGAGAGTGAACACTAATTATTTTGATTATTACCAATATTGTTCACTGGGAGCCATATATCTTTCTTGAAACATGATCAGCTCGATAATAATCAAACATCATATCTTCCAGTCATCTTAACCTACAATTGAAAATGATTATCAATTGGTTCAAGCAATTCACACGTTCCAGAGTCCAATGCATTGGCGTATGCAGGTAGGTATTGATTTACGTGGAGGGCTAAGCTAACAACCAACTGACGGGATGCTCATGTAATATTTCACTAATTGGTAGTCAGAGCATTCATTTTGGCGATAATATTTGATGGAACATCTTGAATTCTTAAATATTTGTATTTCATTAAGTTAGGTAGATATTGTTTAACTTTGTATGATCTTGAATAGCCTAGGCTTATAAACTGGAGCATACTCGTACAGTGTATACTTCCGCTAATTCACCATGTATTTTCAAATCTACCTTCAACTAACCTATCTTACTATATGACCACAATTGAAATACTTCGAAATATATTATTTTTATTTCTATTAACAATATTCTAGCCACAATTTACTTTTACCTTGCCTGTTTTTGATATACCTACCTATTTTATTTGAGCTATACCAAATTTTCTTTTTTAAGAAGATTCATCCAAAATTAAACTATTCAGGAAAATATAGGGCTTGAGTGAAAAATAACAGTTTTTCTGAATAATCATATCATATCATTTGCTTTTCTAAGAAAAAAAAATACTTATTTCAAGGGAGATATTTTTTCTTATATTTCACTCGACTGTCCGTCACTCTGTCTCACCGAGTGA
The DNA here is from genome assembly GCA_019009955.1 of Riptortus pedestris. Taxonomy (NCBI): domain Eukaryota; kingdom Metazoa; phylum Arthropoda; class Insecta; order Hemiptera; family Alydidae; genus Riptortus; species Riptortus pedestris. Next base: position 131,304,591 of record CM032229.1, on the reverse strand, counting down.
GGGAAGAGATTTAGAGCAGGAGGAACATAAAAAAATGTAAAAAAAAATACCTATTCAATTTCACTTAACTATGGTGGAAGGCCAAAACGAAAACGAAAACCTCAAAAGATTATTAAAATCATTTTTTTTTCTTCCGTTTTGCGTCCACATGAAGCCTCATCAGGAGAAATTATAATGCAAAAGGTAACTAAACTAACAGCTACATCGTTATATAGGACCATCCACTAGCCATGATAGTCAGAAATGGCTCACGAAGTATGGCGGTCCAAGTCAGCTAATTTTGATCGATACGTCACGAAATAATAAATATATCCATTATCCCTAATGAAGTGTAGTCTAAATAGTAAATGATAAATTTATAATTGATCATCCATCATCAATTGTACATTGAATTATAACCCCACAGTAGCCAGAAAGTTTACGTTGATATGCAAAGATTTTGGACAAGGAAATGTCCGAACAGAGTGAGAAATCTCAAGGACGGTGATGTACCAAACATAATATATTCAAAATAAACTGTAAGGATTACAATAAATGTTATATTGGTGAATGTTCATAATTATTCGAAAGTAGAATCAAATGACACGTGATAAATGTTGATAATAAAACGTCTCTTGCCGACCACGCGATTAAATGCACTCATAATTTTGACTTTGAAAATTAAGAATAATAGAAAAAGAAAGAAATATAAACAAGAGGAGGATAACAGAGTTTATGCAAATCATAAAAAATAGAATAAAGGTGATCGATAAGACAACAGAGATTAAACATGTGAATTATTTATATTTTAATTAATTAGAAAATTTAAAGTTGATCAAGTATAAATTTATCATTTACTATTTAGACTGCACTTCTTAAGGATAATCGGCATATTTTTATTTCGTGATGCATCGATATAAATCAGCTGACTTCGCCCGCCTTGTTTTGTAAGTCATTTTCTGACGGGGACGATTGAATAACGATGAAGCCGTTAGTTTAATTATTTTTTGCATTAGAATTTCTCCCTATGTGGCGTCATGGGACGCAAAACTAGTAGAGAAACAAAAATGAGTTTAATAATCATTTAAGGTTTCATTTTATTTTTTTTGACCTTCTGCTATAGATTAGCTAAATAAAATTTTTTAAATTTCTCCGAATCTATTCAAGATTTACTCTAGGGAAACAAATGTCCATCGATCCTACCCTGAAGATAACGATAGTGAGATCATATAAATATATATATATATATACACATACGATAATACATTACTTAAAAACATAGAGCAAGCTAGACAAAAAAAAATATTAATAAATATAATTCCTAAAACTGTTAAACATATGTACCTACATTGGAGTTTAATATGTAATACATGGAGTAAATGGGGCTCAGGTTAGCCATGTGTGTTAAAGCGTTAGCCTTAATCTCACATGGTAAACCGAGAGTGGCGAGTTCGATTCTTGCCTGGACAAAGGAAATTATTTAGTGACGGAATTCATTAAATAACATCCTAAAATCCCACACTGGCTAGAAAAGGGAGGTAACCTGTAGATAACCCGTCCCAATTAGCCTAAGTTGCAAAAAGTGGACGTTAATAAATAATAATAATAATAAGTAAATTTTGAAAACAAAAACAGATACATATTAAAGTAAAGCAGGAAAACTTACAAACAACTATTATATATAAAACTTAATTAAAAAAAAAAACATGGTTAAAAAGAATGAAAGACTCACAGCAGAGGAAGTGTCCAGGGAAGAATAAAAATAGCAAGGAAAAACAAAGAACTGGTAGTGAGAGAATGAGAATAGATACCTTGTAAGAGCTTTAGCTTGAACCACGGCTCCCGAGCGACTGCATCTCCTGCCATGGAGCTTGGGTGGGGTGTTACCACTAACATGTCTCTGTCTGGCCACCTCTTCCTTTTTATTCACGTTGCTGTCCCCGTTCTTCATCTTATCGAATTTAATATATATGCCCTCAGTAGTGTTCAGCTTCTTGCTCTTCTTGGCCTCTCAAAGTAATTCGACAGAGCATGGATCTCCTACCGCCCATGCTGGGAAAACTCAGTGTCACGCATAATATGGGCCTATTAGCTTCGTCCTTTTTTTTTTTTTTTTTTTTTGTAATTTTGCCCAACCTAAGTGGCATTACATCCACAGTAATGATATCCCGTAGCTCCAGACTTTCCCAGAGGCTCAACGTAGACTTTTACACGTAGCAAGAGAGCATTCAATGCTCTTATAAGCTGATGAAACGCCTAATCCTCACAAATTATTTAGGACCTAAAATTAAGTAGAAGAGAAGGGGCAGTCCTTTTTTATCTTTGACTCCTATCTAAAATTCAGTACATCTAACTCTTTACTCATCTTCCTCTCTTGAACTTTCGATTTATTAATCTTTCCACCATTTTCTCTTCATATACTTTGGGCGTTTATCTTTATGTCTACCCTACTTCCGCGGCCTGGGTGAGTGGTACATTAAGAAGTCTGTCCCCCAAGTACAACATAACACTTGTACTGGTGATGAAACACCAATCCACAGGAATCAGTTTATCGGTAGCTGAAGTCTTCCTGAAGATTCCAAATTAATGTCTACTACCATCCCGCTCTAGTACAAATCGAAGGTAGAGAAGTGTTTTCTCTTTTTCAATATACAAAGGTTAATTTAACCGTAAAAAATCAGATAAGTGTACATTCAATCTAAATCTCGCTGTAATCCACTAAAAATAATAAAAACGCCATTAAAGTAACATCCCCAAAAAGGTGTTTAAAATTATTATTTGGGCGCTTCGAAGATTTTACACAGATCTTTAACCCTGGGGTTATCGGGTATTTTATTATTCTTCTGATTATTTGTCTTAAGCAGAACTACTTACTTTAAGTTTGGGGGCAAGTATTGTATGATGGATATTTACTATGGTACACACAGAGAAAACATTGGGAACAGATGAGAGATTTGAGATCTTCAGAGCGTCTAATTCCATCACGCAACATTTAATTGCCAAATTTACTCATCAGTTGCGTGACTTACTTTTTTGTTTATTATTTTTAAACTCTATAACTTTAATTACATTCTATAGCTCATGTTAACTTCTATAACTTAAGATAATTCTTGTGATCCGATGCCTAGGAATTATAGCATCGGATATATATAGTAATATATATATATATATATATATATATATATGATCTCACTATCGCTATCTTCAGGGTAGGATCGAAGGACATTTGTTTCCCTTGAAATTTACAATTTTTTATTTAACTAATCTATAGCGGAAGGTCAAAAAAAATAAAATGAAACCTTAAATAATTATTAAAATCATTTTTGAATATGTCATTTTGAAAAATGACGTACTTTTTTGTTTATTATTTTTAAACTCTATAACTTTAATTACATTCTATAGCTCATGTTAACTTCTATAACTTTAGATAATTCTTGTGATCCGATGCCTAGGAATGGAAGTATTGTATATCACTTTCAAATGCAGCAAACCATTTTGATCATTTAATTCTATAGGGGCACAAAGAAGTCATGTGGTGTCAACATGAGAATTGATATTTTAAGCCCTTTAGTAAAGAAGATGGTGACAGCACTGGGCACTAAATAAATTTTTAAGAGCACAGAGTATTGAAGATTGACAGTGTAGAATATATTGCATAAACTCTGATAACAAATAAAAATGTATTGTATTGTAACAGTTCGTCACAAAACAAGTTGGGTTATAAAATCAGAAGAAAAACATATAGCGTATCTCAAATAAAACAGCTTTTATCAGTTCTTAAAATTTGAAGACGTCAAACCTCTCTCCTCGGTTGGTGGCCTTTAATAATTCGACGCCCATACTGCAACAATATAGAATACCAGCGCATAACATTTAGCAATAAACACTGAGAAAAATTAAAAGTTTATAGCACTGTAATGGTTCGTAACTTACAAGGCGATTCAGGTTATAATATATATATATATATATATAAAAAAAAAAAAAACTTATGCCAAATCACTAATTAAACAGCTGGTAGAATTTCTAAGAATTTAATGACATCTCACTTCTCCCCCGGTAGGTGTCCTTTAATAATTCGATTCCCACAGTGCTATAATGTAGAATAACAGCATAGACTATATAGCAATTAATACTGAGAATAAATAAAAGTCTATGGCATTGTAACAGTTCGTAACTCACCAGGCACTACAGGTTATAAAATCAGAAGAAAAACATATGGCATATCTCAAATAAAACAGCTTGTATCAGTTCTTCTAATATAATGTAATGACAAGTATGATGGAATAAATATTGGCTGTATATATAGAGATTGGGCAGCGGTGCCAATAAGGAAGCATACAAGTTGTAATGACTAGAGGAAGGGCGTGTATTAGAACATCATGTCCCTGTAATCCCCTAGGGCTGCCCCTAACGAGTATTGGAGGTGGTGAGTTGCGGTCGATAGGAAATACTCCAGGCTACTCTTCCTATATCCCCCAATGGAACCATCCATACTTATCCGCTCCAAGGCCGTCTCCTAGTAGTTCTATTTTCAACCGTCTCCTTTTATTTAAAAAATATCGTTCATAGCAAGTACAACTTAATAAATATTATAAAAGAATAAAGAAAAAGTAATATTAAATAATAATAACTAACTAGACAGACGTTGTCCTGCATGATATTTCAAGCAATTAGGATATTAAATTTAATAATATTATGTTTAAAACAGAAGGTATTTTTAATAACACACGAAACAACATTTGTAATGTGCACGTTTGCCGAAAACCAATAGGAAACGAAAAAACGCTATTTTTAATTTTAGGCCTCCCTTTCAACCACTACTCCTGCTCCATCTTCCGGGCTGATTTGTGAATCTAAACCACCCAGGGCGTCACCCAAACGCGTATAAAAAATTCATTCAAATCGGTCCAGCCGTTTAGGAGGAGTTCAGGGACATACACACGTAAAGTAGAATTATATATATATATATATATATATATATATATATATATATATATGTATATATATATATATATATATATATATATATATATATATATATATATATATATATATAAAATTGTAACCTCTGTCTGTACATTGATTTTTTTCACGAAATTTCACGATAACTTTTCGTTTCACATGTCATAGACACCATAACTGCATTTTGTTTCTTTCGTGTATGTTTGTTTGTTTGTTTGTTTGTTTGTTTGTTACCTTTTCACGCGTAAACGGCTGAACCGAATTTTATGAAACTTGGATGTATATTACTACTAACCCAACTTAGACTTTAGGCTATATTAATTTTCTCTGAAACGTACAGGAGTGGGGGTTATAAGGGAAGCCTGAAATTAAAAATAGCGATATTTCGTTTTCTATTGGTTTTTCGGTAAATATGCACATAACAAAAGTTATTTATTTTGTTATTTAGAGTAACATTTGTTACACTTTTGTCGTATACCGAAGTTTAAATGCGTTATACGCTAAAAATTATAGCGGGAGTCAACAATATTATTTGCCAAAAAAGACTAAACCGAACTAAATAAAACTCGGTATGTGTATTAGCAGTGAGGCCTTCATTATAATAAGCCATACCAACATTTCTATGGACGGCCAGGAGTGGGGGTTATAAGGGAAGCCTGAAATTAAAAATAGCGATATTTCGTTTCCTATTAGTTTTTCCGCAAATATAAACATAACAAAAGTTGTTTATTTTGTTATTTGGAGTAACTTTTGTTATATAAACTTTTGTCGTATACCTAAGAATAAATGAGTTATACGTTAAAACTTTAGCGGGCACTAACGGCTGAACCGAACTTAACAAAACTCGGTATGTCAATTAACATTAATTCTTCCATGATTATAAGTTATATTAAAATTTTTAGGTTCGAATGGGAGGGGGGTTATAAGGGAGGCCTGAAATAAAAATTCACCATATTTACATGTATAAGAGACGGGAAATATAAAAATATCGAAGACTGTGAAGCCTTATCGAACAAATAATTGGGTCATTCCATCTCAAATCATCCAGGCCATGTCACCCATGGTTTCAGATTTCAATGAAAATTTTTTTAACAACACTTTTTACCTTCCTTATGAAGAATATAAAATTTTACTTTGATATCTCCAGTAGTTTTTGTGAAAAAAAATGCTGAAATATTGAGAAAGTTTGTGTAACTGACATTTTTAAGGTTGCTTATTTGGACACATTGTTTTAGAAAAAAAATCATAACTTTAGTGATTTTCAATATATCAAGATAAAATTTTCAATAAAGTGTTCACAAAAGCATGGAGATACAGGAAAAAAATAAATTGATGATCATATTAAAATATAAGCCCCCCAAAATTTCACTAACTGCATCCTTATTAAATTTTTTTTTTAAGAAACCCCAATTTTTCAAATACGCTTTTGCACATGAGGCAGAATAGTTAAACAAGCAAACTTTTTTTTAAATTATGCGTTAATGTGCAAACTAAAAGACTATGAAAGAAAAACAATGGCTTTTTGAGTGCTTATGCATTTTTTTGGAGATAAACCAAAATAATTTGGAATTTTCTCAAAAAATTCTATTCTAGGAACAAATATGAAAAATAATAACAAAGACAATTAAGTAATGGTTAGTTTAGGTGTATGACCTTTTAAAAAGACTTACGAATTTAAAAAAAAATGTCCTTGGTTTAATTAAAATGTAATATTTATTTACCGAATTGATAAATAGGGAAGGATGCACATATAAGATTAAAAAAATTAAATCTCTTTAAAATGACAAATTATCATTTGAAAAACTGGAAGAACTGGATTATCTTAAATGTATTATAAATCTTTAAATATATTATCATTTAGTGATGCCTTCTTTTTCAAATCAAGAGGCATTGTTCTTGAATGTCAGTTAAGTCCTTTTCGGGGACATTTTATACTCTACCAGAGTCTTATCGTTGGTGCAGCGTTATGCTAGCGCCTTATTAGAAATGAAAATGGTAATTTTTCATTTATTCCATAAAAGTACAATATATATATATATATATATATATATATATATATATATATAAATTTAATTCACTTAAGAAATAAAATACATTAAATAATCAGTAAATATTTTAATATAATTATTTTATTTGACATATAGCATAGCACATGATTATTTTTTATATTCTCCTCTAATACTGAATTTTACTTTATAACTACTAATAATTATTTTTCAGCTTTCAGGCATAAATAGAATTAATACTTTATAGAAACTGGTTTTAATTTTAAATTTGTCACAGCATATAAATGCATTAAAGTAGTATAGTAATAAATCATAGATATAATTTTGATAATAATTATAAAAAAGGCCATTTTTCTTTTATGTGTGTGTATGGGTAGACAGTTTTTTTTTGTTTTTTGTTAATTTATAAAAAGTTAATAAAAAGGGAAGGAAATGTGATTAAGATATTTTCTTTGGTGCATACTTGCAAAAGCAGATTAAAAAATTACTCCTTTTTTTCCCATGAATATAAAAGTACAGGGATTTAGATTTACTAAAAAAATGGAAAGTAAACTTTTTCATTATTATAATTTAATGTCATTTAGTAAAAATGTTATATATCATTTATTAATTTACATAGTTTTCACGAATTTCAAACTGTACTGCGCTATATAAATAAATTATCTGCAATATGTCAAATAAAATAATTATATTAAAATATGTACTAATTATTTAATGTATTTTATTTCTTAAGTGAATTAAATTTATATATATTGTACTTTTATGGAATAAATGAAAAATCACCATTTTCATTTCTAATAAGATGCTAACCTAACGCTGCACCAACAACAAGACTGGTAGAGTGTAAAATGTCCCCTGAGAGTGTAAAAGGACATAACTGACATTCAAAAACAATGCCTCTTGATTTGAAAAAAAAGGTATCACTAAATGGTAATATATTTAAAGATTTATAATACATTTAAGATAATCCAGTTCTTCCAGTTTTTCAAATGATAATTTGTTATTTAATAGAGTTTTAATTTTTTCAATCTTATATGTGCATCCTTCCCTATTTATCAATTCTGTAAATAAATATTACATTTTAATTAAACCAAGGAAATTTTTTTTAAAATTCGTAAGTTTTTTTAAAAGGTCATACACCTAAACTAACCATTACTTAATTGTTTTTGTTATTATTTTTCATATTTGTTCCTAGAATAGAATTTTTTGAGAAAATTCCAAATTATTTTGGTTTATCTCCAAAAAAATGCATAAGCACTCAAAAAGCCATTGTTTTTCTTTCATAGTCTTTTAGTTTGCACATTAACGCATAATTTAAAAAAAAGTTTGCTTGCTTAACTATTCCGCCTCATGTGCAAAAGCGTATTTGAAAAATTGGGGTTTCTTAAAAAAAAAATTTAATAAGGATGCAGTTAGTGAAATTTTGGGGGGCTTATATTTTAATATGATCATCAATTTATTTTATTTATTTAAATTAGTGAAAATTTTATCTTGATATAGTGAAAATCACTAAAGTTATGATTTTTTTCCTAATACAATGTATCCAAATAAGCAACCTTAAAAATGTCAGTTACACAAGCTTTCTCAATATTTCAGCATTTTTTTTCACAAAAACTACTGGAGATATCAAAGTAAAATTTTATATTCTTCATAAGGAAGGTAAAAAGTGTTGTTAAAAAAATTTTCTTTGAAATCTGAAACCATGGGTGACATTTTTACATTTTGCTGGATGATTTGAGATGGAATGACCCAATTCTATTATTAGCAAATCCACGGCAACGACGGGTATCAATCCTAAACACTGGGACGGGTAAATGTCAAAAAATTGTGCAATGTAAAGCCTGCTAAAAAATACCATCCCCATTCAGCCTCAAATGAATTCCCGGGCGAAGCCGGGTATCTGAGCTAGTATATATATATAAAGATAAAGAAAATAAATGAAAGTTATTGGTGTTTACAAATAACAGCATTAAAAATATGCCATTAAGTGTCTTAATTTTCCCCTTAAAATACTAAAGCCAACAAAGCAGAAAACAAAATCTTACTGATTTTATCACTTTGAATACTGCGAAGTTCAGATAGAAATTCTCTTATACCTTCATTTCCTTAAATTAATGAAACTCAATATTTAATTTTTAGCAGATTTTCCTTAAGGGAAATTGGCTCTTGAGGAGATACAAATGCTGTTATTTTCGGAACACTTCTTCAAATGTCCATCGACCATTTCTGGGAGTTGAAGAAAATTAGGGCCGTCCAAATTCATATATACATTTGAGGAATTTTTTCGTTAATTGCGTCACGAGTACGACCGTAATAAGCTGATTTCCCTTAAGGAGAATCTGCTCAAATAAAAGTCTGCCAATCATGTCCTAAGTAAACTAAGCATGTCAACTGATGATGATGACACCTCCACTTCAACTCCATATCTCCATTAAGACAGATAGATAACTCTATTTACTAATTATGGTTGTTACAAATATTAATTCAATATTTTATAAAGGTTATTTCCTTGGGCAAAGCTTCCATAAGCATTGTTGAGATATAAATATAAATAAACTTATCAATTTTAATTGAGTATATCTATTAGAAAATGCGGAAAGTTCTTCTAATCAATTACTTTATATTTTGTTTTGCCTTATTACTAGAAAGTTAATATTAATTTTCCATGAATTTTGTATATTTCATCACCACTAAAATACTAAGTCCTAAAATTCCAAGCAAGGGATAAGATTAAATGAATGGATTATGGAGAAGGATGGAATTTCCCAATGGGCGGGCCCAATCTCTCTTACAATATTCCCGGAAAGGTTGGCAATAAGTATGCCGGCAAAAGCGGTTATGAACGCACGCTCCGGAGCGAACACATTCAGAACATATTCGCCGACTCCCTGAGCTGCTTTCCAAGGAGGATTACCTTCTACACATTCTATAGGCCCCCATTGTGCACCGAGGTAGCCTAGAGCCACTCTCAAAACGGATTACATACCTCTTTCCCTTTTTATCATATAAATAATTTTTCAAGCTTGGCTTCTACCTCCATGTAGCTTAAACCAATGATTTTAAACTGTTAAAGTCCATTCTTGTAAGAATGTTTTATCGATGTTAATAAATTTGTGAGAATCACAATATTTGTTTGCAGATTTATACCAATTTCAGGTTTTATATACATATACATATATATATATATATATATATATATATATATATATATATATATATATATATATATAGTAGATAAGGTACCCGGGATAGCTTCGCCCGGGAATTCATTTGAGACTGAATGATGATGGTATTTTTTTGGTAAGCCTTTAGTTTGCACAGTATTTTGACATTTCCCCGTCCCAGTGTTTAGGGTCCATACCCGTCGTTGCTGTGTGCATAGTATTTTTTTGGGCAAGGCTTCAATGTTTACTACACTTCCCGTCTGGGCGTATTGTTTTCCCGTGAGGGTCAGGCAGGCGACTTATAAATGAGAAATTTTACTGTTGAAGAATAAATAAAAATGTGTTCCTAATCTATCCCTTTCCACTTTTTAAGTCTCCTTTTTGAATACTTAAAATCATAGTCATGGATTGCATTTATTACAATTAAGTATATAATGAAACTTATTTCCCGTCAAATACCAATCCGTGCACATGTAGTTTAAGCATTGTTTTGTACATTAGATTATATTCGTAATAGCATAATAGCAGAGCTCAGTGGAAATCACTTCCAGGAATGGCAGCGACGGAGATATATAACCTCACTAATCCGAATCATATTTAGAGTTATCATATGTGACTAACAAAAAATCATTTTTCATAATATGCATTCATTAAAAACGCTTAAATAAACACTAATAAAATGAATGACTCCGACAATAGTTTTAGCGTATATCCCGTGTTTTCACCATTTTACAAAAAAAGTGAATACAACAAATGTTACTCAAAATAAACAACTATTGTTATGTGCATATTTATCGAAAAATCAATGCGAAACGAAATATCGCTATTTTTCATTTCAGGCCTCCCCTACAACACCCCCCCCCCCACTCCTGTTTGAACCTAAAAATTTTAATATAGCTTATAATCTTAGAAGAATTAATGATAATTCACATACCGAGTTTTTTTTAAAGTTCGGTTCAATCGTTAGTGCCCAACAAAATTATAGGCTCCCGCTCTAGTTTTAAGAGAATATCTCGTTTATACTTCATTATACGACGATAGTGTATATAATAAATGTTTCTCTAAATAACAAAATAAACAACTTTTGTTAAGTGCATATTTCCGGAAACCCCAATAGGAAACGAAATATCACTATTTTTAATTTCAGACCACCCTTATACTTCACTTCCGCTATAGGTTTTAGCGTATATCTCGTTTATAATTCGGTATACGAAAAAAGTGTATATAACAAAAGTTACTCTAAATAACAAAATAAACAACTTTTGTTATGTTCATATTTGCCGAAAAGCCAATAGGAAACGAAATATCACTATTTTTAATTTCTGACTTCCCTTATAACTCCCACTCCTGCCTGTCCCTAGAAATGTTGGTATGGCTTGTTATAATGAAAGCGTTAGTGCTAATACATATACCGAGTTTTATTTATTTCGGTTGGGTCTATTATCCTAAATAAAATTGTTCACTTCCGCTATAGGTTTTAGTTTATATCTCGTTTATAATTCGGTATACGAAAAAAGTGTATATAGCAAAAGTTACTCTAAATAATAAAATAAATAACTTTTGTAATGTACATATTTGCCGAAAACCCAATAGGAAACGAAATATCGCTATTTTGAATTTCAGGCCTCCCTTATAACCCCCACTCCTGCCCGTCCCTAGAAATGTTGGTACGGCTTATTATAATGGAGGCATTAGTGCTAATACGCATACCGAGTTTTATTTGGTTTGGTTGAGTCTTTTGTGTCAAATTAAACTGTTCACTTCCGCTATAGGTTTTAGCGTATATCTCGTTTATAAATCGGTATTCGAAAAAAAATGTATATAACAAAAGTTACTCTAAATAACAAAATAAACAACTTTTGTTATGTGCATATACATTATGCGATGAAGTCATCAATTTTGATTTTACGTTCTTGTCTCAAAAATGTTTAATATCTATACCATACTCTAAATTTAACCGCAACTCTTAAGTTCATAGTTGTTAATGGTTGAAATCGGGCTATGTATGAAGGAGAGTTTAGAGGGTGAGATACGAAAATTCGAATTATCTCCCTTATAATATAACTATAAAATGTTATACAAACAATATTTTTTCAAACTATTGATGGTCTACAATAGTTGTAAGTTTTATTTTTTTTTCTTGGAACTCAAGTACTAAGTTATTCGTACTGTCCTGTTCACAGCCTTCAGTAACCACCTACCCCTTTTCTACTCATCCGTTTTTTACGAAGAAATAGAGAATACGTGGTGAGATGAGATCAATAGTGTGTTCTACCCGCACGTGGGAAACCTGCTCAGATCACGCAGCTCCTGCGAGATAAACTTTTTTTACATTTCTACATAAATTTACTCAATACTAAGAAGAAACCTATTCCAGCAATTGACTTATATATTAGTGTTCTTACCACTGAAAGTATAATATTACTAGGAATTGACTACGGAACACCTCTGTCCTCGAGATACACGCTCCAGTAGAGACCACGGTTTATTCCTCTTTTAAAAAGTATTTAGGTTGGTAGGACTGGGGAATGCGTGTCCCTTCCTCTCCTTCCGAATTCCCAGATTATCTGCAGCTTTACCTTTACATACTCCACTAACTGAATTAGTAACGTTCATTCAGCTGGAATCTCAAGCATTTGCCTTCTTTACGTTTTAATAAAATATATTTTTGAGCATTCACCAATGTAAATTTCCTAGTGAAATAAATTTGGTTAACATTTTCCTACATTATTGCTGAATAACATTACTAATTTTCGTTGGAAAACTGCATAAAAATATAGTCTAGACATATTTAATGATCCATATTTTTTGTTCTTAATCGACTTTTATATATCTGTATAATTCACGGGGAATTACTGATACGATTTCCGAAAATGGTATTTTTTTATTATCAGGGACTCAGGTTCATTCCTAGGATGCATTAAAACTCATTGTCATAATTTCAAATGAATGTATTGTATGAATATATGAAATTTTACGGTGAGAAGAAAATTGTTTTTAATTTTTTTAAGTTTTTGGAAGGTTCCTGAGTCGGTGAGAAAAAGATATTCGATTTATTTGAAACAAGGTGCTCACAAGTTTTGCTTTAATTTATTGTATATTTATTTATCAAGAAATAGAGAGGCATTTATAAGCAAAAAGTTTGCTGAGTTCTGGGTAATAAAAAAATAAGCAAGCCAATAATACATTTATTAATTTAAATTAGGATGTTTTAATTCTTCTTTCAAGATTTTTTCTGTTCGTTTAAGATAAACAAAAAAAGAGACCTTTGTTTTATTTTTATTTTAATGGTTACATTTGTTGTTGCATTAAAAGAATAACAAAATAAGCTTGAAAGCGTTGGACGTGACCAGAAAAACCAAATTCCTATAAAAATTTAAAATTAAAATTGGGTTTAAATTGAAATAAATATATATGTTTCATTATTATATTCCGCCACTTACTATATGTATTTCGAAACCCTTGGAAGGGCGATATTCACGTTTTAGTTTCTTACATTTTGTATAGGACGGCACACCGCATATAACTAATCCTCGAAATTCATAATACCCAGTTTTAATGATAATTGACGTGTTAGGCGATAAACTGCTTTCATTTATCTTATTTATGTATGTATGCTTTCATTTATCTTATTTATATGTATTTACAACTATATATTGGAGCATTAAAAGGACCTGCAATGTGAAGTCCCTAGAGTAGGTAGTTTTTCTTTTGGTATAACAAATAATTAATGGTGGTCTGTTCAAATTTTGTAGAACGGGTTAATATAACTTTATTAGCCTTATTGATATGAAAAATGATGTAAACAGATATGAGAGTAAATAAATAATGGGTGAATGGGAGGACTTCATACCTGATAAATGCAATCCAAAATCGTCTGGTGCCTACACTTCCTTCTAAAATAGTACAACTGGTAACGGCTGATTCATAACGATATAGCACGACTCGACACTAGCAGACTGCTCATCCTTGCTCCGGGATGAGAGGAGCACTGTCACTGGGTGCCAGGGATAGATCTCGGAGGTTTTTATTAAATCGGCCGACAGGTGTACTCTTGAATAGATCGGCCCACATCTCTGGCCGTCTATTAGTGCCTTCCTGGCGGCCATGCTGTTCGCCTTGCTCTTCGTCTTCTCCGCCATACCGAGCAACGGCCGGGCATTTGAGAATGAGGAATTCCTTGCGAATATCACCAGGACGCTCAATGGCATTCTCTCAGAAACATACGATACTCGGATAAGGCCCAATGTAGGAGGTGAGACAATATTCATTTTTAGCTACAGTTATTGCAACACTCATTATTTTATTCGTTAAAGAATTATTAAATAGACTACGTAAGGGAAGCGCGTTGTTGTATTGTACAAGAATGGTTTAGAATGGAAAACTGGTTAAGATATGTCTGATAAAACAAAATGTTCGTTAAATTAGATGAGCGTTCAATTATATGCCCCCCCCTCCTATAAACACCTCAAAACAGAATCTACCGGCTACAATCTTATCTCATTCAATAATACTCGAATGAAAAGAAACATCAAGAAATAATAAATCTTTCTATATTTAAGATAATGCCCATTTTCGAGCATATTTTCTTTAATGTAATCTTAAAAAATGAATAGAGCTATTCTATATGAGTTAAAGCTTTTTCTAACTACTCCATTATCGAGGGTTTAATTCTATTTTTTTTTTTTCTACAATCCATAGTTTAATAATGAAAAATATAACTTCCTGACAACATAATGGTGGAAGTTTACAAATGCTAATTCACTGGAAACATGAAGAAAGTCATTTCCATGAAGAAATTCATTTATTCATTATTTATAATCAAAAGTCTAAAGAAACAGCTACCGAAATAACAGACATCTTTTATTAATGGAAATATGAGGTTCGGAATTCCATTTGTTTTGGCGTCGTTAAACATTTGATAGTCATATTGACCTTGAATACTATATTTTTTTTTTGAGAAAAATAGAACATAATAATAGACAATAAAGTCTGGCTGCGTAAATTAAGCTGATTCCCCTAGCAAATGTTTACAATAGATACATCTACACACTGGTATCACTATATACAAATCGTAATGAGAAATCATTCATTGAATTTACAAGTTAATAACATCTACAACGGAAAGCGACTGGAGTGTAAACAAACAGGCAAGCCAATGTCGCAGCGCTGAATAGATAGATAGAAATATTCTAGACTGGAATCAAAAACAATTAATGAAATATATCTGAATAAAACATTAATTTTATTGAAAACTATTTACTATGGCTAGAGCTGTTATTTGTAATGAATCAGAATAATCAACAGAACGTATTTGCATAAATCTCACAAAGTAAAAGTTCAATGAAAATAATATTTGGTATTTAACCTTGTAATGAAGTGGTTCACGATAAACTACACCGATTTACTGAAAGCCGGAAACTATAAAATCCAAAGATCTCGGTCATGATTATACCGAAAATATGTACGGAATAACATTTATAGATTATTCAATTTGCAATAATAATGGTTCTATATAATTTTTCGATCCAACATATAGTACCGGAGATATTTTCTAAATCCCCCCCCCCTCTACCCACTCCCTTCCACTGGTCCGATTTCAGCTATTAACGAATTGAAAAAATCAATTAGACTATATTTTACATAAAGCGATTAAATATTAAGTTTGATAACTATCAAACAAAAATACGTATTTTAGCATATTTCCCATAAGGGAGCTACGAGGTACTACACATGCCACGATTTTTGAAAAGTTTCTTGTAATGTCCATCTATCCTACCCAAGAGATGACGAAAATGTGGTGCGTTCAAAATTGTATATATATATATATATATATATATATATATATATATATATATATATATACTATAGGATAGTGAATGAGCTCCAGAATTGGGGATGATCAAAAGATTACAATAGTGTGAAAGGCGAACAAATGTGTTGCCCTTAAAATAATTCGTAGCTAAAAATGGATTGGAGCGTTAAAGGGTGAGAAATGTAAAATTTAGTGTACTTGAAGTTTAAACAAGAGACAGAGTTAAAACAGAGTTTAAGTCAAAACCAACCCCTATATTTTATTTTCTATAATATTTTTAAAATAAAAATTTATGTATTTTTTTAGAATACAATAGGTAACGTGTTTTTTTTTTCTTTTTCAGGTCCGCCTATAAAAGTTTCTGTGAACATGCTCATTAAGAGTTTGGGACCAATCTCAGAAAATGATGGGGTACGTGAAAGTATACTATATATTTTTTATTTTCATGACTGTTCACTGCAATTAGAAGTAAATGTTGGGGCTTATAACAGTAAAATTAGCTGTTTTGAAAGATAGGATGAGTAAATATAATAATATAAATTCATCTTTAAATATTAAGGAAGTCCGTCATGAAGGATCTGCGTAAACTATTATACGGGTAGAATGAGTACATACGAGTTGAATTAAACGACTAAATAATGAGTATGGTAGAGAGAGAGAGAGAAGAAAACATTTTCGAGGCCAGATCGGAAAATATTTTATTTTGATTAATTTGAGCTATTCACACTGCTTCTTATAAATGTAAAATAGTTGGTAAAGCCACTGCAATATAAAAAAATATTTTAAAATATCAGAAGAAAGAAAAGCATGGTTACGTTTTCTCCAGTGAATATTAATAGGAGCAAAAAGTCAGTTCTTTTATTCTAGAGTTCAAAGTTTTAGTATGCAGTTAAATTAGGTTGGAAAGTTTCAAAATTGTCGCAATATATGGGCTGTTGTCTTGTAGTAGTTCTGAAAGGGTTGTAGGTAAGTTCTTGTCAGTTATTAGTCTGTAAATAAGTGTTTGATAGTTGGTTGTGCATTACACAGTACGCATAAAGTTGGTTCAGTCCTAGTAATCAGGTGTTAGTGTGATATCCGTCGATCAAAAACTACTCTTCTAGTTCTGATTACTTTATAGCCATTAACAAAAAGTGTATTTTAAACTCACTTCCCATTTTATGTTAACCTCTTTTTTAAAACGTTCAATGGCATCGTGTGCTGTAATGTGATCAGTGAGTAAAACGTCAATTTCAGTCACTAATTTTGCTTGTTTGTTAACCAAGATATGAATCTTGATTTAAGACATCTAACTATGTATCTGAATGTATCTCGCGCAGTAAATGTTCATCGAAGACAATATTTGGTAATTAAGAGTCGAATAAAGTGGTTCATGATGTAACAGGTTATTGTTACTATGAGTAGGAATGAGGGATAACTAAAGGTTGAATAATGAAAAATGAAAATTTATAGGTTAATAATCAAGAGAGTGAAAAAATAGATATGTAACGTTTATAGAAAGTTAAATTAGCAATAGTATTAGTTGGTAATGTTTTCGACGCATAATAAGGGAGATATTTGGGGTTTTCGAAGATCATATTTTTACTAGAGGCGATTAGAGCTAGTAACAGTTATCCAATAAAATTTTTCAATTGAGGTAGTTTTTATAAAACTCATATAACTTATCCCCAGTCAATAATATTTAAATATAACTGTAATTTAATTAGTAGTTTCAAAAAAGTTTTTTGTTTTAAAAACTTTTACTATGTGTTACGACTTCCACTTGCCCACCCCATTTTAAGACAAACTACCTATTCATAACATGTGATAAAATGATAAATATCTTAGCAGATGCTATAGTTGAATTAGGATTGTAAATAAGGATATACTTCTATAAAAGTGCTTTAACAGTGACAATACTCATATTAGACGAAGGAAAACGAGAGGTGAAAAATGGGGCACATCAATATAATATTTTTGTCAGTATATTTACATTAATTATACTAATTATAGACAATACTTTTTACACTAGGTGATAATTTATTCTGATTCCTGATCATGTAATATGAGATATTTTACTGCTGTAGTACTAATGTGATTTGGCCACATCTCATCTCTATAATACTTAACTAATTTTTTAATTGGATTGTATACATTTATAAGACATGGAGAGTCTTCTTCCGTAGAATATGTTTGTTTCTTTTAAATCCTCTGAATACTTTTAATGTCTATGGCATATATGTATAATTAGGAAACCCTCACTACAACTAATGTGATTTTAACTGTAAGCTCATTTCTTCAGCTCTTATAACCTTTGCTCAAGTAGAAAACTATGCATAACATTTGTCTGATGGGATGTTTTAAGGTGAAACTGTGTTTATATAGTAACAGTGTTAAATTTATATTTATTCAAATATTATAATTGCCCACTTTAAATATTGTAAATACCCTTAATTGAACAATTATAAATTAAAACTACAAAAATTAAAAAAAGAGGACGTATGAGTTTCTCCTAATTCTAGAAATACACGTTTATCACTGGGTAGGTGTATCCTCCAGACAAATGTAACTCGTTATAAGACCTCCACCCATACATATATTATTACATGTCTAGTATTCGTGCCTATATCTATTCCTTTTTTATACAAAAAATAAAAAAAACCTAGTTGGCAATCCAGTACGTGCTTTTACGTTTGTTGTGTTATATTTATCATCCAATATGAAACTCACTACGTTTATTTTTATGATTTAAACTGATATGTAATGGAGAAAAAAATTAGTTAATTAATTGCAGACACATCTGATAACCATACATATTTGTGACCTCTTTGTAGTTTCTTTACAGGATAAATAGTAATTTCATTCATTGTTTTAGACAAAATAAATAAAGTGTTTAAAATTAAATATGCAGGGTAAACTAAAGTATTAGGAGTGCTGATACTATAGATTGCTGTAAAAATTGTATCAAATTTTTCACCAAATATGATTTCGAACACTTTACGCTCGTGCCCTCAAATACTTATTATTTTACAACTCATTGACACTTTAGAGAGCCTATTAATTGGGCTTGGCTAGTAAAATAAAACATGGAAAACATCGCTAAGACAGGCAGGTTAACCAGCACCAGGGTCGGAGAATATGTCAAAAGTGTGAAAAAGACTGGAGACTCTCAGCAGAGCATTTCTGGCAAACTAAGCATCACTTCAAATTTGATGAAGTCATAGAGCTGGTAAAGTAAATTGCTACCAAAAAAAAATTGTAAAAAAGGCAATCGTGATAATAAAATGTCCTAACAACTTAAACAGTGAGTTTTAGGCGACGTAAACTTTGGAAGCATATTATTAGACCTAGAAAGAAATATACAAGCAAAAAAACTAAAGTCTAAGCCAGTACCCGAAGGTATCTAGAAGGGGAGGCTACGTCCACGGTACCGGGGGAGACTTACATACACCTGAATAGCAACTCTTCGGTCTCAGAGAGGGCCCAGAGGATGCTAGAAGTATGTTTACGTCGGTCTGAAACATGATCACACGGCCTCTGAAGACTTGGATTGTAATATAGACAAAGACGGTAGAAATCTATGACTATATTTAAAATAATACGTGCATAAATTATATCTTTAAAAAAAATCACAAATAAATGTGTGAAATACCATCATGAATATTGCAATTCTGGCAGGTTTTCAGTTGGCACTCTTCAACTTTTAGGTGCAATTTGTGAAATAATTTATAACAGGAGTACTTTAAGTATCAAACATTATTATAAAAGGTGATACTATTTCAGTTCTTTCTGAGTTAATACATGAAAAAGAATCTCAATATCATCATCTAATATATCAAAATTACGTTAGTTAACGGTGAAATAATGACCTTAATAAATTTACTTCACGCAATTATGTAGTGGAATATCAAGATAAATAAAACCTCAAATGATTTATACAATAACTTTGCTTGCCCGACTAGTTTCGTGTCCAATTGACCCCACATCAGGATATCAATCCAACACTTGGTAAAACCACAATTATATTTTGATAAGACTTTTCCACTAGCTAAGTCCGACATACACTGGCTAGAAGCAATATGATGGTTCATGCCAGCTGATTACAATCGATACGTACAAAGTCAATAATAATCGTAATCTTTACTTTTTGACAATAATTGCCCACCATATTACTTTTAGTTAGTCTATGCACGACTTTGCTAGAAGAAAGTCCTACCATATAATGATACATAATTTGTGAAATTTAAATTAAACTGTGAAAGTTAAATTAGTAAATTTATTAATAATTAACGGAAGATGAAACCGGTTAATACATTACATAACTGGTTTCAGTGGTAGATTGAAGATAGCTACCATCATATGTATTATAAACTGTTGATTGTACAACGAATATTTAAACTAGAGATTGTAAATTTGAGTGTGTAATTTTCCCTTATTTTTCAGTTATACATGATGGATGTATACTTCAGACAGTCTTGGTATGACACTCGACTGGGCTTTTCGATACCAGGTAAAGAGGAGTTTACAATGTCATGGCTTTTCCTGGAAAAGATTTGGAAGCCGGATACGTTTTTCCTAAACGGTGCCAAATCTCATCTCCATAGAATGACGAGCCCGAACAAATTTGTCAGGCTAAGGAAAGACGGGCTCCTTACATACTCAATGAGGTAAAGAGATATGATGTCATCAACATGCATGTTCCTAGCTTTTCTCTCTGTTGTCCACATTCAACTATTGAGTTTTGTGCAAGGTTTTATATTATCTTGGTGAGTATTTGGTAGTTATGTTCTTTCGAATTAATATAGAAGTTATTTCAATATACTCTTTTGAAACTGTATTTCTATTAACTATGTAATGATGAGTTTTGCTGTGAATTTCGAAACTTTTTCGCCAAAGGGAAATTCAAAAACAGGAGCCTCGTCCACCAATTTTTTATTTTTATTTTTTCAAGGAAGTCCTAGAGTACAACTTTTGGCGGAATTGAAAATGGCACTCCACTGACGATGGGTCCACTGACAGGCATGACAAAAGTATCACCTAACCTGGTGGAACAGTTCCTTTGTTGTATATACTAGAATGTAATGAATTGAAAACGACGAAAATTATATGGCTTGTTCTTAACTGGCATTCCTGCCAGGCAGATAGTAATGCTAGCATAGTCAAATGTATGCCTATAACATCATTCTATGCATGCTACTGAGGGATGGCTTACTTATGATGTCTGCCTTTTTGGAATACCCACATACACACAAATACATATGTGTGTACATATATATATATATATGTGTGTGTGTGTGTGTGTGTGTGTATATATATATATATATATATATATATACATACATTTATTCTGTGGAAGAATGTTTGGAAACCATGGAATAACAGTTCATCTTATTATTAATTAAATAAAATAAGTAAGATTAGCACCAATCATTCATAAAGTAATCTACACTATAAATGAATAGTGTAGCTTACTTTATGAATGATTGGTGCTAATCTGGCCGTGATAAAGAAAAAACTGTTTTTATCATTTCGCTAATTTCTTAATTTTTCGTACCATGGCAAGTCTGTACTGGGAAATGGTATGAAAAAGTATTCGATAGAAAAAAAGTTTACACCAAGCACAATAATGTTAATCAGTATATTGGAGAGTGTGATGCATTAAACTAAAGTCGAAGAAGCACAGCATTTTCTACAGGAAAATGCAGGTAGAGGTGCGGAGTCAATGTAAGATAAAATATAACAAATAATTATTTTGAGCAAGTGAATTATGTATTATAAAATCTAAAAAAAAAAATGATCCATATAAAATACGTAGTTATTTATTCTACTCGGGTTTATAATAATGTAATAAAGTGCTTTGATTAATGGTAGATTAGGTCATTTGGGGACGACATTCAGACACGGGAATATTAAGGGCTTCCTGAGTACGTTACTATTTCTAGATTTCTTCTTTTTTTTTTTTTAATTTTAGTTAAAAGTAATTTCTTCACACACTATTTATAATTTAGCATTTGGTCTCTTTGGCTTATTGAAGATTGAAATTATTAACTCGTTGGATTATTAAATAATAAATATATACCTTTGAGAGGCATTACTTCAATCGAGACACTTTTGGCATACTAATGAAAGCTGTAATTATTTTCTAGATTGACGGTATCTGCTCGCTGCCAAATGTTCCTCCGGAAATTTCCCTTGGACTCACAGATTTGCCCCTTGGTAATAGGAAGCTGTAAGTTATTTATTTTATATAGCAAGTGTAAATTGTGTGAATGTATTTTTAAAAATTATTAATTTAAAAAACAGTGAAAAATTCTTATTCATAACATTAAATTTATGAAGTTTTATATTTTTTTAAATACTATTCCTCGATGGTCCTTGCATTTAAAGATACGAAGGGGTAATTTTTTTTATAATAAATATGAAATACGATCGGTGAGCTAAAATCAAAAGTAAATGATAGAAATGTCGATACAAAAACGACATGTGTCCGAATGCGGATACAAAAAACTTAGATTCGTATGAGAGGAAGGACCAACTGACCTTTATAGTTAAAACATACGATCTAGGCCAACATTCCATTGAACATGTAGTTTTAAAGAATTTTATTAGACGATAGAACATCGCTTTCCACCATTTTCCAATATTGTCAGATTTTTAGGAACTTCTTGAAACATTCTTCAGTAGTATGGGAAAGAAGAACTGAGGGTTTCTTTATTTTTTTTTTTCAAATGAGTAGTAGACAGTTATTTTGTGCATATTGGACAACAGCGCACAGTTTCATATATATGGTCACAGATTCTGACAGTCGTGGGGTTTTCTAGGACTCCTTAGCAGGTTTTTATTTTCAGCTGTTCACTGTGAAAATTCAAGCTAATTTGTGAATTAATTCTTGACAAGAAGAAAGAACGAACCCACATTCTGTTCTTGATATTTATAGAAAGACGTTATCTACGATATTACATGAGCAACGTGTTTGGGTTATAAAGATGGACGATTAAGTACCCTCTGGTTTGGTAGGCTTAAGTGAATAGGGTAGCCGTGCATTCATTGTTAAAAAAGTTATTGTTTACTACAATATTTCTGAATTGGGCTCAATTATATATAAATGAATTCCTCAAAAAGCATAGGAAAAGTTTAAACCCCCACTCCTTGTATGTTTTTAGTCATTATCGAACTTCATCTTTAGTTTTACATTAAATGTTTTTATAGGCCATGAATTTCAGACTATAGCTATTAATTCAGTAGATATAAATTTATTTGCACGCTATTTTGAAAACAGACTCTTGAGAATCAAACATTTATAATTTCAAATCGTTTAGGGGCGTTGAATGTCAACAATAACAAATCCTATGCTCGATATTCAGTGGAATCAATATATGATTGCATCCTCTCAACTCGCACATGAACTGAGTATTTAACTGTAGAATAGATTTCTTATAAATGGGACAAAATTATAGATATTTGCTAAATAGTTTGAGGGTAAAAACTTTACTAGTGGGAGGGAGTGGGGTGGGGAAATGGTCTCCTATAATATACGAGTTAGAGAAAAATGGACAACTGAATTTCACAGCGACCATTGATTGAAGTTGAGAGCTCAGCCAAAAGTACATCGCTTGTTTTAATGGTTATTTTATTATTATTATTATTTTGGACTATTTGCCGTGAATAGTGGCTGAGTTAACAATGTCATTATAGTTATCATAAAACTCTTCACTGCAATCGTTTCTGACAACGATATTGCATTCAGCACACTCGTATTGAATAATTGAAATATTTAATGCCTGCTGTTGTGACGGAGCTACCCTCCAGATGTGGTGGTCAGCAGGCCAGTTCATTCCCACCTCACAACTGCAGCAAAACTTTGAATGTACTCCACGTAGAAGTAGAGGCCTACAACGCCATGCATCCTTTTCCTGACTTTAATAGCAAGTAATCTTGGCTTCATAGGCAACAATTAGGCCTTCTCCTCGGAAGGTCGAAATACGATTTACTAATCAGTCCATATGAATACATATTTGCATATGTATTTTGCGTGTAAATGAATATTCTTTTTTTTTTTTTTTAAGGCTTTTAAACAATTTTCTCAAATGAGTCCCAAGTAGATGAATTCTGATTTCCACTATATTTAAAGAAAATTGTTCATTAACATTTTGAAGGATTGAACATAAAGAAAATACAAGGTATGAAAGTCTGTCAATACTCCAAGTCTACTTAGCTTATATATAGAAAACGATCTCGCCAGATCTGATACACAGATCAACGTTCATAATATCTCGTCAAGCATTGCCAAATATAACTCCCATATTACATTTCTTAAAATTATATTCACAGGCATTCATTTAATACTAAAACTCCGATGATTTTTAAAAAATGGTTCACAATCATTATAAGTAAAAGAGAAATTATAACAATATAAGATTTATTAATTCAATTAGCATAAATGAAAAAGGGTTTCAGACTGCAGAACTAGAGGTGTCACGGACATTACATTTAATAGTGTTGTCTATGCATATTCTGTCCGTTCCACTCAACACCGTGTTGTAAATAAGTAGATAAGTGGACTTAAGGAAAAAAGAAATTGAGTACCTACTGGAATAAAGAAGTAGCGGTCTTTGGCCTGCCAAAACAGAGCACAAATACATCAAGGAAACCACCTTACAAGACCCTCGTTTTCAATATCTGATAATACTAGATATTATGTTTGTCAGTATTACTATAAATATTTATTACTATAAATATTCTGAAAAGATATACGTTTTTGTCGTGTCTCATGTTATTATTCATAGTTCTGGAGTTTTCACATCAAAACAAAGTTCTATACTTAGAAATGTTCTCTATATACAATTTGTTGATAGGATTATTATACAATAAAACTTATAATAAAAACGAAGGAAAAAATCATGGAATTTTAAATTACATATGATCTTAAAATTAAGTAAGTAAAGGCGTACTTAAAATTATATAATTAGTTTCAATTTTTAGTATTTTTTATTAATATTTTTTCTCTCTCCATTCTTCTTCTCAAAGACAAGTAAATTAATTATTTGGTTATTCATTATTAATTTCGAATAAAGTTGTTAATACAATGTAAAGAATACAATTTCATTGGTTTAAATTGATTCTGTAATATATGAAATGTACAATATATAATGTTATACTCACTTTAGTTTCTACGTGTATACGTAAAGAAAATGTAAATATACTCTCTCTTCCAAGGATACTGAAATTCGGGACAGAACTAAGCATATTCAATAATTGACTTTGTAACCCCAATTTATAAGTTAATAAATACGTCAAGAATATGTTCATTGGCTTTCCCATTAATTTTGCTTTACTCTTTGGGATTATTTTACTATAAAAATTAAATTATTTATTAACGTCCACTTTTTGCTACTATGGCTAATAGGGACGGTTAAATTACAGGTTACCACCCATTTCTAGCCAGGGTGGGACTAAGGATTTTATTTAGTGAGTCACAGGTTTACCTTTAAAAACATAAAGATTGTAACTGGATTTAAAAATAAGATTTTGTCGTTCTCATTCTTTTTGTGTAATTTTAGATGGATATCTGGCGAACGACATAATTTATGAGTGGGATGAGAGAGGGGTTACACTTGAGAAAGGTATTTCAGACGCCCAATATGATATACTCAATGTGAGCATAGTCAACCACCAAATGGTCTTAAGGGGAACAGGTAACTTTACTACTTTAAAAATAGCCAATCTTTCTGGGATATTTCAAACGTTTGAATTAATAATTTCTGAAATAATTTTCAGAACAATACTCAGTTGTGAGTGCTCATTTCTTCTTTCGCCGGTCTATTGGATACTACGTACTACAGATTTATGTTCCTTGTACTCTAATTGTATTTTGTTCCTGGATTTCGTTTTGGATCACACCAGGAGATTCATCTGGCCGAATTAGTTTGGGTGAGTATAAAACGCAGAGAAATTCATATCTGGATAGTGCATGCTCCAGAGAATAACAATCATCATAACTAATCATTCGTAAATATATAATCTAGCTAAGATACCCGGCTTCGCCCGGGAATTCATTTGAGGCTGAATGGTGATGGTATTTTTTTGGCAAGGCTTTACTTTGCACAATATTTTTCAATATTTACCCGTCCCAGTGTTTAGGGTTTATATCCGTCGTTGCTGTGTACGATTCGTATTTGTTAATAATAAAATTAATTTTTAATGTAAGACTTCACTGTCCTCCATATTGGCATATTTCCCGTCTCCTGTGCATTATTCATAGATTTGAATTATTAAGGAAAAATATTAACATTGGTTTGAATTAATTTTTCCAGGTGTGGTACCTGGTAGTTCATATTGGAAAGAATTGTTGAGCATTTCAATATTTCTACGCAAACTATTTGCTTCATACATTGTTCACGAAAAAATGTATAAAGTAAAAGTTACTCTAAATAACAAAGTAAACAACTTTTGTTATGTGCACGTTTGTTGAAAAACAAATAGACAATGAAATATCGCGAATTTTTATTTCAGGCCTCCCTTATAACCCCCACTCCCGTTCGAACCTAAAAATTTTAATATAGGTTATAACCATGGAAGAATTAATGCTAATTGACATACCGAGTTTTGTCAAGTTCGGTCCAATCGTTAGTGCCCAATAAAATTGTTGGCTCCCGCTAACGTTTTAGTGTATATCTCGTTTATACTTTGTTATAAGACAAAAGTTACTTAAAATAAAAAAATAAACTACTTTTGTCATGCACATATTTACACCATCCACCTTCAACTATAAGACATTTTTTAAATTGTTATTGCAATAATAACAAAGACAAAATTATTTAAGTTCAGAAGGTAGACATTAGAGAAATCTCCTGTGACTGAAATATTACTTAATAAATAATTTTATTTAAGTGGAGCATTTTTGAAACAGCCATGAGTTGAACCCATCCGCATGCAGTTTTGCCTCATCCTAGTGTGCTTTTTCAGTAGTCAATCTTCGAAGTTCGGCTTCAGAAATGTACAATGCATTTTTTCTCGTAAAAAACTCTCCAAATACGCCCAGCGATATATTTAAGAGATAAAACCCTTGAACATTAGCGGCTGAAAGTAGGGTTCTGCTACTAAATGTAAACTCCTTAATATTTCGTTGATTTTTTGTTGTAATAATAATAAGACATTTATTATTTAAAAAAAGAAATAAGATGTAAATTTATAGTTCCAATTATTTAGTTATTCACTGATAGTGTATTTTGTCCTAAAACAAATAAAATTAGGAATTATTGTTAGAATAGGACATAAAAAGTGGTATTATACAATAGGGTAGTTAAATGTACACAAATTACGAGTCTCTCCAGCCAATAACCATCATTTTTTTTATTTTCTTTATTTATATATTCTATTAACTTTAATTTTAATATTGAGAATTTTAATTCTAATATTGTTATCAATGTTTGTTATAAATTTTTTATAATAATATATTGCCAAGTATAATTTATCCTCCCCCCTTTTGTGAAAATAATGGCTGTTTCTAATAGCTGCCTTTAAGAACTGTTTATAATGAATTATTGGTTTCTTTTTATTCGTATTTCATACTATGTTCTATCTTTAGTGTCGTTATATATAATAAATGAGAATATGTGAATTATAGCTGGTATCTACATATTCAAAAATAAAAAAATTCCTATCCACACACACACAAACTCTCATACATATATATATACACACGTGTGTGCTTTTGTGTGCGTGTATGTTTGTTTATAAAGAACTGCATTTCAATGACCGCAGCTCAACCGCAGGTCAGAATTTTTCAATGTCTGCATGGACGTGGTTATCTACTTCGAATGCATGCAAATTCTTGTCCCACCCCGTTTCCAGTTTTGAATTCTATTGTCTAGCTTGTCTGAACTTCAAGCGCGCTTCTTTAATTTTATCTTGAGCCTATTGTTTGATTATACACCTTAAACCTTCGTGACAGGTTCAAATAATAAAACTTCTTTTCAGCAAATTTTTCTTAATGAAAATCTGCTATTGAGGATGTACTCAAATGCCCATCGCTCTTACCTAATAGATGATGTAAATGAAACTATATATATATCTCATGATCTACCCCTCCCTGTCTAAATTCTGACTTACAATATGACAGAGAGGCAAGACTGAATGGTAGTTTATAGTTGTAGTCTGATACACATAATGGATAATGCATGTCATTAGTCAGCTTATGTAGGCTGCAGGCTAAGAAGGGATGGCTATCTATCTAACAACTCTGGTCTTGAATCTAATTTTCTTCACTACTTCAATTACTGGTGTGAATTGAATTTTCTTCATGATGTTTATATTGATGGATGGTTCGGTGCAGAAGACAACGGGAAACCACTGCATGTCCTTGTGACCTTTTAATTCCCTTGTTCGGGCCCATGAGAATCAGGTTTACCTGTTTACGAAATCAATTACCAGGTTTAGCCTTTAAGTACTATATATCGTGGTCTAAAGCCTACGACTTGTAATTGCAACCATTGAGTTTTTTCAGAAGCTACTCTTTTTATATTACTATACTTACCGAAATCCGAAGATGCTTGTTGTATTCGAAATATCATAATAGGATTTCTAGACCTTCTTCCCCAATAACCTTACTTCCAAATATATTTGTGATGAGTCTTTGTGAAAGTCGTTGTGCCTTATGATATGGGCAAGAAGTTTCACTCTCCTTTTTTTCCATTGCCTTGATAATACTCTTGCTGTTACTTATCTCATTTAGAACTTCTATGTTGGATTTTTTTTAGTCCAACTTGTTCTATTGATTCTACGCCAGATCCACATTTCCATTGCTTACAATTTATTATATTCCCTTCTGTGAAGAAGCCAACTTTCGTCGCCCCGCAAAGCAGCACTCTCCATATGAAAGACTAAGCAAACCTTTTTTTGGAACCCATGCTTATAAGCTAATTAGTTAAAATACTCCTTTTGCTTTGGAAGGCTTATTTAGCAAGTGCTGTTCTTCCATCAACTTCAGCTCTACTATCATTATGTTCAGTGATGATGGTCCCTAGGAAACAAATTTCGAAAATTCGAAATGTCTCCGTCACTATTATACGTCAGATAGAAATATTGTATAGAGTGAATTTTATTGTCCATTAAAATTCCTATACATTTCTTTATACAGAATTATTCTGTATATTCAATATCAACCGACGCATTTGCATTTTTTTAGTTTTCAGCCTTTAGTAAATCCCCACTCATACTCATGTCACATAAACTATACTCTGTTATATAATGAACCATTTTATTTGAAGCTTATTTACTAGATATTGTTTTCAATAGATATTCACTTGATGAGGTACTAGCAAATAGGTTGAGAGGACATCATTTAAGAGTTTACATTCTTAACTCAAAAATGTTTATTTGTTCAGTACCATATTCGATATTTTACTGTTTTATTCAACAATAAAGATCATAGAAGTTAACGGCTGCAATCGGTCCTGGGGGTTTTAGAGAGGGAGGGGGATTTCAAAATTCAAAATATCGCCGATTTTTTACGTAGAAATAGAGAATACGTGTTGAGATGATATCACAAGTCACAAGAAACCAGCCAAAGCAAGCAGGGAAATATGCTTAGTCTATTCAGCCCCTGTGTGACGGAAGTTTTCTTATT
Organism: Riptortus pedestris; assembly: GCA_019009955.1. Lineage (NCBI taxonomy): Eukaryota > Metazoa > Arthropoda > Insecta > Hemiptera > Alydidae > Riptortus > Riptortus pedestris. The sequence goes on along the minus strand of CM032229.1, from coordinate 131,275,059 downwards.
TTCTTAAAACAGCACCCTTAGGTGCGTTAGCACGGCATAATGTGCCACCTCTCCAGGCGCCCGAAATTTATCAATAATTCCAAAATAGAAAATAGAAAGACTTTTTAAACACATTTATATCACGCATGTCAACGAAGCTAACTATTAAAGACAACATTCACCAATACTACACTAAAATTATAATGTTATTGTTTTTTTACATTGGAATTTGAATGTGCTCATCGAACTTTGGGCTAAGTAATCTGCCACATAAATACATTGTCAATAGGGGTTTATTCAGAGCTGGTTATGATATTTTAAATCAATTTCCATAGGTTCATCTACTTTGAAATTCGATGAATGTTCTGAATACTGTTGTAGAAATATATTAAAACGATTGTTTTAATTTCTTTTTGTTAAATGGTATCATAGACTTCATTCCTGGGCCAAATATTCTTATCTTCCAAGAAGCAAAGTATTTTAAATTGGTATGGAACAATTTTGACATGGTGCCTCAGCAACATGGACAAGGAAAAGACATACTTTTGATCTTTATACCTCAAAAAACGTGGATAAAGGAAACGCTAGTAGCAAAGGAAAGGTTAAAGAAAATATGCATATAATAAAAACTACAGGGAACAAGGAATAATAGTAATGTTTCATTTCACAAGAATATCATTTAAGGGTTAAAAAATTGTCATCCTCAAATATAATTAGAATATAATTTTTGAAATGACGAAATGAGATAATTGAAATTGATTTTAGTAGATTTTTAAGTAGTTCTGCTTATAAAATGTGTCAAATAGTTAATTATATTTCAATGATTTGTTGTTTCTGTTAGGTGTGACAACTGTACTGTCAATCACAACATTAGGTTTCAGTGACCGTTCTAAGTTACCAAAAGTATCTTATGTGACGGCTCTGGACTGGTATATCATAATATGTTTCGCTTTTGCGTTTATGGTGATGATAGAATACGCTGCTATCAATTTTCTGGACAAATTAGCATCCGATATCAAAAAGATTTTGGAAGAAGAAGCGGCCGCTAAATTAGCAGCAGATGAAGCAGCACGATTGGCAGTAGAAAAGGTGAATTAATCTATTTATATAATAATTTAAATTATTTTAATTTACTAATAAAATGTATATTTTTGGGACAAGATGATGCAATTTTTTTTCAAGAAATGTATGAGGTACACATGTAATGGTATACATAGTACTCAATATTAATAGTGCGACACCAATATTTGTATAATACTTGTTTCAGGAGTGTCCTTGTGGTGCCTCAAAAGATGATCAGCAGGCCTCCTAGTACTTGTCCAGGAGTAGACCTGAAAACCTTAGAACTGAAGATGGTCATTTGAGGGACCAAAATTGCACTCCTAAAATAAATAAAAAATTCAGTTGCACAGGGTTAGAGTTGTAGATTCAAATACCTCGTGGGTTACATGAATAATTATTATTGGGCTGAAGTCGAACCAGGAAGCATGGGGTTAAGAAGTGTTAAAATAAAATAAAAAAAAGAAATATCTCTGATATTATGAGTTAGATCGAATATTGATTATATGACCAATCTTGTTAAACATTTAAAGTTCTGCATTTGTTGTTTTATACGCTATTTTTTAAACTGAAATATTAAATGAAATGTTTGTATTTTTTAGTTTACAGTCTTTGTTAAACTCTCACTCCTACATAAACGATTTTTATTTTGCCCAAAAGAGTCATTAAGCATCTCATACTCAGCCGAAATTTCAATTCCTGGTGCACTGATTCGTTGCTGCAGGAGAAATAGAGAATAAATAATGAAATGAGATCCCCGCATAATGAAAATCTTAGTTTAGGTCTCTGCATGTAATTTAGGCCTGCATTACGGGTAGTTTTACTGGAGGTTGTTTTACTAAATAATTGCAGGAAAAATAACTCCTTTTTACAACTTGAACACACAAATTTTATAATATACAACTTTTTAAAACGCATAACCTCCTCTGTTATTCCATTATAAGATTTGGTTATTTTTAATTATTTTGGTTAGCCGTTGGACATCCAGAAGAAATAAAATGACGGCATTCAAATATTTCCCTGAATAGCGTTTATTTGCTGCATTAAAAATGATGTAAGTTATTTCCCAGATCAGAAAATAGAGATTAAAGTCAGCGGTAGGAGATAAATAAGGAAAGCAAAGACGATTGGACTGAATAATAAAGTAAAAATTATGTTGGAGGCTAATGACCAGAACGAAAACAATAACTACTCACGCAAAATAAACAGCATTGAGTGTTGCCACCAGAGCCAAGATCACTGATTTGACGAGGAGCTCTTAAATGCTGATAAGAATTCATTGATTACAACCACTCAACATATTGAAATTATAAGCCCGACCTTTTTTCTTTAAAATTCTTATTTTTTCTTCTAAAAGTAACACAATGGTGTGCAATTCAATTATTTTTTTAAAATAAAAAGTTCAGTGACTTGAAAAACAAATCGAATGACATCATTTGCCTATCCCAGTATTTCTCTTAATAATACATTTACTAAACTTGAGCTAATTCCAGTCTCAGTGAATACCGATTGTAACATTACCTGATATTTAAGAACGTATATAACACATTCCGTTTTTATTGCGTTTATTATTTCATTAATATAATTGAATAAATAAACCTATTCAAAAATCACCGTATGCCATAGTTCAGTCTTTTTCCGCTTCTTTTTTTTTTTTTTTTTTTTTTTTTTTTTTTGCTTTTCGCTTTTTTAAGCACATTTGAATAATGAGTAATTCGCCGGCGTTGCGGAGCTCATTTCAATAAATAAATATTAAAAATGATCATTAAAATAATTATTTCACATTGTAATAATTAAATGAGTATGTTTGAGAATAAATTAAAGCCAAATATATTACGTTAACGTATGAAATTTTGTATGGAGCCCATTAATAGTGGCGCCGCAAAGGTGCTAACACGCACATTTATACATTTGGACGGATTTTATTTTTGTAGCCTAGGAGGATAGCTAGGTTGACATTTGTAACAAATATTGAGTTTTTTGCGCAATTAAAATATTATTTTCTAAGACTAGTGATATAAACCAGATGCAATATAAAGGTGAAATATATTAGCCATAAGTATATTAGCTTGTTCAGTGAACAATATTTCTATTAAATCCGCGTTTTAGAAAGCTATTCATTTTCTCAAAGCCTATAACAGTAAGAAATATGTGTAGAAAATATTGTATTATACTGAAATTGTGGAATACATTTTGTATGTACGTTAGCACCTGATTGATGTAGACATCTCTGTTACAAACGTTACCTATTTCTTGTTATGAATAAAAAACAATGTTGAGAAAAATAACTATATTTAATACATAGCATTTAATGCAATATATTTATATTATAGTCTGTGTATTTATATGCGTTGCACAAGTGTGTAATAGTTTATTTAGTTACTCTTAGTAATTAGTTATTTTTTTCTATTACTATAGAATGTTGGGGAATCCACTAATAAAGAAAATGGAATTGACGTGGACGTTGAGATGCAGCTTATTGACTCCCCAAGCCCAGAACCGGAAGAAGAAAAACCATACGTGTTTGCTCCACGGCGTTGGTGTTCTGTACCAAGTGATCTATCGAGGCAAGCTGAAAGGTAGGACAAAATTTTCCACACTCATCTAGTTTATGCGTTTTAGTTTAGTAGATCTATTAACAAGGCAACAATAAACTTTGAAAACTACTTGAAGATAAGAACTGTTCAAAATGTTTACGAGTGACCTGAACATATTAAGTCAAGACAAATATTCCAAATATAATAGTTCGTAAATGAGCAGTGAAGACTCATTTTATGGAATTGTATTCCTTCTTATCATGATTAGTCATTGTTTTCCAATTCTGCAATGATTTCAATTCAACTTCACGATTTTTAGTTGTAAAAGAAAACATAGTACATGTTCTTTAATCAATTGTGTAAACTAAAATTATTCCAAATATTAATTCCATATATATATATATATATATATATATTGAAATTATACTTCCTTTATGTCTTCTCCTTAACTCAAAATTCAATAAATAAAATAATTTTACTCAGTCCGAAAGAGTGATTTTTTTTATTCAAATTTATTTTACGGCGTCCCCCGCGTGAATGACTTTTAAATTTGAATTGTATCTCATTTACGACATCTTCTAGGTAGGATCGGTAGACAATTGAAGATATGTTTAGAAAATCGTGTCATGTGTTCAACATTTATTGCTATCTTCGTTAAGGGGAAACATGTTAAAGGGACAAAGTGTTACTTTTTAACAATAAAGTGTTAATTCCGGTAGTGGATAACGGGAAGGTACTAGGAATCACAATTCTGTACTCTAATGACTCAGTGACATAAATATTTCTTGCTTGAGAGTCTCTGCCCGATCCTTATATTTTTCGACCTCCTCAGCTAAAGTTCATACTGTAACCGCTCTTCTGACTTCGTCACTTCTAACCAACGACAGTATGTATAACCACTGTAAATTTCTAAATCGTGACAAAAACTGTCAAATAATTGATGGTTTAAGCCGGATTTGTAACTTTTTGTACCCAGCAAAGATTAATCGGATAGGGGTTACATGAGTCAAACCATTTCCATTTATCTTAATCAAAAATTCTATATTTCCAGAAATTACATTATTAAGCGATTATCTACTAGAAATTTAGCAGGGCAAGGGAATGGTGTAGGTGTTAGTAGTTTGTACTTTAATTCCTGTTTTAAGACTAAATTTATTCATAGAGTAATTTCAAACATATTGATTGAATCAGAGAAAAGGGGGTGGGACATCGTTATATATGCATAGCGTTTAAGAGATTCATGCCCTCTCTTATGAAGTGAAATCTTTCAAATTGAAACTTTAGCTTTAATCAATCGTGTAGTGCTGTTTCAAGAGTCAGTGGTTAATACTTTTAATCTTATGTGAGTGTGTCTTTTTTTTTAAATTGACTTCTCACTAAATATGTATTGGAATTTTTGTGATGGTAAAATACATTTTACTAACAAACTAAAGAAGCATTAATTTGGTTGAATAAAACCAACCTTTGGGGGAAAAATATTAAACTTCTGACGTGAGGGGGGGAGGTGGGTAAGTAGTGCTGAAGTACACTTTTTTTCATTCAAATTAATTAAAGATTACAGGTATTACATTGTGACTACCTAATTTTGTTACAATAATGAAAGCGCTGAACTTAAATTTGAGAAAAGGTTCTTTATTATTAAATGTCGACTGTTATCTGGATAAGAGTTAAAGGTGATGTCATCTTAAGCTTTTTTTAATCTTTTTTGCAGGATCAGTGCTCTGTGGGTGAGGCCACTGTCAGGTACGAACAAATCAGAAAGTACTACTTCATTACAGGCTTGGTACAAGAACCTATTGCTGGCTGTTACTAGGTTTTCCAAGTCCATTCAACGAATTACAGAGCTCAACCCGAAAAAGGATTCCTCCAAAATCGACATATTTGCCAGAAGAATCTTCCCTACATGCTTTTCTGTTATGGTTTTTACTTACGCCATGCTGTACAACTATTATATCACTGATATGACTCATGAACTAGACCTCTCTCAGGTTAACTTGTAACTTTGGTTAATATGGTTGTGGTCTACGAAGGTTGTCACATGAGTTTCATTCTTAGGAGGAACGTCATGTAAAAGCAGGTGTAGGTTCACTCTCACCTTCGGGCTCCAACTTGTTTAAAATAGAGTGTTTATCACTTTTACTTTTTATCGTCGCACTGGAAACAGAAATTTCAAAAATAAAGACAAATTCGGCGACGATATCTTCCAAAACGAAATTTATTTAGAAATATGTGTATTAATTCGTTTTATGATTCGTAAACATGCAAAACATTTTAAAAGAATGCATGAGTGTTGAAAAACATTATAAATGAAGATCATTATGTTTATATTTAAGGTTGCAACGGGGATTCGATTGCATCCATTCCTTCTTGTATGTATTTAGTAAACATTTAATGAAGAGTTTTTAGCGGTTAACACCCAGTTTCATTACATTGACAGTTGAAAAAAAAATAAGCTTCTTAAAATATTGAGCTCAAATAGTATCATCTGCTGTCCAAGGAATTCCCGGGAGGCGTTGTTTAGAGATGTGAATAAGATGAAAATACACATCTTAAACTGGTCTTAGTCTACAAAATTGTAGGCGGATCGAATATCTGGAACGTTAATAAAAATATCTATTGCGGGAAGCTATCTCTTCATCTCTACTAAACATGCAAGATCCTTCCACCAATATATACACCCATAAATATATACACATAAATATATATATATATATATATATAGATATATATATATATAGATAGATAGATAGATAGATAGATTGATAGATAGACAGATATCGAACCCTTTTTTATAAATACATTTTCAGGAGGTCAGGTTAGACATGTGAGTTAAGTAGTTGATCTTGATCTCATTTGAAATTTTGAGTTGTGTGTCAACATTAGGAATGTATTTAGTGATAAACTCATTTAAATACAATTCTTATGTCCACCCATGCAGGGATAATAACCTGAACTTCCCAATTAATAAGTAATAAATAAATAAGATATTTTTAATCTGAATTGGTATTAAATCAACGGTAGATTTTTAAATCAAAATACACATTATTACTTCTTTCAATGGAACATAACGGTTCTGGGCTACATTACTCCTTAAGCACTAGAGGAATATGATGAAGCTAAGGTAGGTTAGATTTGTAATACTTTTGTATTAGACGTTCTAATCTCTTACTTATAAATTTTAATTAAATTTTATACAGAACTTATGAGAATGATTTTAATTATAAGGTTATATTAACATGGTTTGTATGCACATTTCATGAGTATATCAGCTTTTCAAACAATAATAAAAATAATTATGAAAAACAGACGATATATATTAACGATAAATATGTGAATTCTTGTAGTTTTAATCTAAGTTTCTCTAATCATTTATGTAGTTGGTAACAGTAAAACTAGAAACGTTTAATAATAAAATATTTAACAGCTTGTTGTATTCATTCAGTGACATCCAGTAAACACACGTTCGTTTGTGCACTCACCCACACGAAAATACACTCAATAAGGGAGATAAGATATTTTTTTTTGAAAGAAAATAAAGAATAAAGGTTATACAGCTCAGTATGCAACATTTCGCTCCGTGAACTTTATACATTGTAGTTGGCAGGTCGATCCAGTCAAATTCACAATGAATTCACGAAATCAGCACAAGTCATTTAATCTTTGAAATCGGTAATGGGTCACATTTGATAAGTTCTCTTCATAGCTACTTTTTCTATAATACCTTGGAAACTTCGAAAGCTGGAGCCATAGACCACGAGTCATAATGTTTGTATTCGTGCTTCTGCTGTGGTGTTCAAGAGAAAGGGAATTGTGCAGTCTAGTTCCGTGTTGATGTACGAAAATACCTTTGTGTGTATATGTATATATATATATAAAATGGTAGGGGGGGGGGGAGGCTGGTGACCGTATTTTTTAAGACGGGTACATCTACGACTTCCCATAATAACCTGAAGGAAAAAAAGTCCGTCACGCAGGGGCTGCGTAAACAAGCAGATTTCCCACGTGATGTTTTACAATAGAGAAATTTCACGAGAGCCGAGCAGTTAAGGAAACGGGCGAACTAGCTTTTGGCGGGAAAGTCACTCGTCCATTAGCCGTCCAGATTTAATAAAAATGAGATATTTCGAATTTTCACAAATCCACCCCCTCTAACCCCCCCCCCCCTCCCACTGGTCCGATTTCAGCCGTTAACGAACTTGAACTTTCTTTTTACATAAAACGACTAAATATCGAGTTTGGTAACGATCAAACAAAAATTGCGACCGCTAGAGCGTTAACAGACAAATATATATATATATATATATATATATATATATATATATATATATATATATACAGTTTTGAACGGACCTCATTTTCGTCATCTACTAGGTAGGATCGATGGACATTTGAAGAAAGATTTCGAAAATTCCGTCATGAGTACAACCTCAATAGCTGATTTCCCTTACGGGAAATCTGCTAAAAAGTTGCATATTCGATCGTTGCCAAGGGAGAATATTAGTCTACGCGTTTGCCACGAGAGCGCTCTAGTGTCGCAGAGTTTATGGACCAGTGGGAGTCTAACGAGTATATAAGTAATACATCCCAAGTCTAAGGATTATGACTACCTTAGATCCCGCCCCCTGACAGAGTAAACTGGGCACAGATTATCCGGGTCAACTGGAGACAACTCACTACCTAAAATTTCACGAATCCGTCGTTTTCCTCGGGAGTAGTAAGATTGCAGAGGTTTATATATATATATATATATATATATATATATATATATATATATAAAACCCTAAGGAGAAGGGATATGAAATACTCCTACATTATGAGTGATTATTATTCAATAACTTTTTCAAAGATGTCATAATATCAGATTAATGTAATTGTTGTGTAAATGATGAGTTTGAGAAGTAGTAAAAGAAAATTACAACGATTTGTGAGTAATGACAATGGTCATTTATCTTCAGAAAACATGCAGAAATTTGAATAATCTTTTTGATAAAGAGGATGTTGGAAACTTCATTTTCAAGTGTAGAGACGTCGTTAGAAATTCGTCCCCCTAATGATTTCTACAAGTACCTTCTTGAGATCGGGTTCTTCACCTTGTTCGACTTCAATAACTCAATGGTAGTTCTTAAACCTCCGAGTTAGGACTGCTAAAAGGAGTTGGGAGCTCTTTGCAATTAAGAAGATCCTTACTACTATTCAAGTGAAAAGTGGGGTGTTTTTGAACAGTTATTGATTTTCACGATATGAATGTCACCAAAAAAAAAAAAAATAAAAAGAAGAGAAAACTCTGTGTAATATTTTTCATCTATAAGTCTTTTATTAATCAAACTTCTATGATTTTCTTGTAACATTTTGTCTATAAAAATGAATGCTTAGCACAAGATCATTGATTTTAAAGCAATCCAGCCCAAGTCGACTCTTACAGTCTTCTTGAGAAACACTGAAAGTTGCACTTATATCAATAACATTACTAATAACAAAATTGCAAGATATGTGAATTTAAGTACACTAGCCAGGAATATGTGGTGTTCAATCAAGTTACAATTTGATTACTTAAATTTATAATTGAGGGATAGATAAACAAGCCAAGTTACATTACTTTCACCTCGTTGCTCATCAAATGAAAATAGAAACCACGAAGTGAGCAAATTTGAAGCAACCGAAGGCAGAAAATCAACAAAGTACAAATATCTAAAGCATCTAATTCTTCGCCCAACTGTTAGATTAGAAATAGACAAAATATTTTTCCAATGTCTTTCTGCGGCAAGAAAGGTACTCTGTCCAGTAAATATGTTATAGAAATGAAAAAATGAAGTTGATGATTTTATTCTAGGTATTGAACGATGATTAAGTATTCACAGGGAATGTATAAATGTAAACATATTGTTTAGAAATTTTTCATTGAGTATTAATGGCATTTTATTGTTTTTTTATGTATATTGTATATATATTTAATTTATTGATATTGAAAATTAATTTCCACTTTACCAGGCAGGAAATAAATAAATAAGGAGAGGAAATATAGATACATTAATAATTTTCCCTTCTCGATGTGTGGAATGTGTATAAATAGTTATTGGACGATTTTAAATACCTATGTCGTGTGTAATTGGTCATATTGTTCCCCAGAAGTTTACAATGTGTCCTCCTTGAGAATTTTCGTTAATTTATTTTGTCTTCGAAAGTAAGAGCGAGAAAGGTTTCAATTAGTCTCCGTAAGAATCTATAGCTTAGAAATTAAAGTACTGGCCTGGGTGGCGAGAAGACAAGGGTTTAAGTACTGAGCCAACAATATTGAAATATTTATTTTTCTTATAAATTCGTACATCCTGCTCATACATATACAGTGTTTAAACTTAAGTTTCCCTCAATTCTCAGTTACTTGTCCCTATTTCAAGCTTTTTGGAGAGGTTTTACACAGGGTTGTTCAAAGAGAAGCCTGTTTGAATTAGTCGTCCCACAATCCAAATCTCAAAGGGCAAGTCCAGATTTAATAACCAAGAGACCCTGGTTCCTACTTCCAGCCGGTTTAAATGTTGCTCCAATATAAAAAGTAATAGTACCTAGTTTACTTGTCGATTTACAAAATTATTTTAAAAAGATATACATATTGGTTCTCACTATCAGGAGTTATAGTAAGATTTGTAGGTGGAGACTCACACACAGGAAGGACTACTAGACGAGTCCCGAGAGGTCTACAAGAAGATACTTGCCACCACTTTAGATGCTAATGCCGCTCTCAACAGCGACTTAGTCAGCCATCTTAGTACCTAATTCCCCACCCCGTTCCAGGCTCAAGTACCTCCAAAGCATCTATTTGGGGAATAGATTGGGAACTAATTCCCTACTAGCTTTCAGATTGCCTTTTCTTAATTTCAAAGAGAGAACTCTTTAATGTTAAGAAAAGTAGAAACATATTCATTAACTTATGAAACTCTTAGCTGTCCAGGTTACTATATACATTGCCCCATATCAGATTTCCGTTGCAAATCTCACCTTCGTAGCCATGTTACACAAAAAAAAATAATATGTATAGTAGAATATACGATTTTAAGCCATAAACTAACAATAGGTTTTCTGCACACTGAATTACTGACACTTTTCCCTAATGTATAAAGAATATCCCGAATTATCCCTGAACAGTAAAAGTTTTCTTATGTAAGCATTAAGGGAGAGCCTGATAAGTATCATTTCATTAGCTGAGATGATATCAGAGAAACGAACTTACCAAAGTTATTCACATCATATTTGTTTTCACATACACATATGCACAACTTTATTATAATCAATTTCCAAATAAATTAAATGAATAGGCAATTAATACAATTATAGCTAACACATATTACCATTTAAATGTAGGAAACAGTATTCTACTTCTTTCATTAGAACTTTTACTTCTTATGTAAAATGTGCTTTCGAATATGCTTGGTGGCCTTCATTAATTAAAACTTTAGTTTAGCATTCACAGAAATTATCGAATTGCCATCAATCGCATCTTTGTTGCAGTGGGTCCCGCCTAGGCGAGATTATCCTGATGCCTAAGCCCAGCAGATTAAAAAAGTGTATTATTAAAAACACTTATTTATTCTATGATGAAGAGTTAAGAATTGGTCTTAAGAAAATAAATTACACATAAATAAAAATTAAACTAAGCATGAAATATACTTACGGGAGTACAGTTACAGTGAAAAAGATTGTTTCATTAAGGGATAAAATTGATTTTCTTTAAAGTGTAATTGCTGATCCAAGGTCTTAAAATAAAAAAAGTATAATCTCTCATTATTATTAAGATGAATGATATGAGAATTAATCAAACCTCTTTGGTCATTTTATGGCTCAATCAAACCAATTTAATGGCTCAGGTTAGCCATGTGAGGTAACTTAGGTTACTTAGTCGTGGCTTCGCTTCCCGTGAAAATAGGATTTTCTTTATAAATATTCTTAGCCTCACCTCGGCTAGAATGCGGTTAGTCTTGTATAAGAAGTTGCTATGTTTATCCGTTAATAAATAACAGATAATCATCTTATCTGCTAAGAAAAAAAAAGTTATAACTAATACTTTGATTATAAAGATAAGTGAAATAAAGTTTTTAATAAAGAAAATATAGTAGGCTTTGAAATGTAGAGCAACACATTGATATAGGAGTAGTACCTCATTACCAATAACTGCAATTGGCCGGCAAGTAAGGAACAGAAGTTGAAAAGGCAATGGTGTATTCTATTCTATCTGACAAGCTTGCTGCTTACATTGACTTCTTATTCAGTGATGCATTATATAATAAAATGAGAGATACATTTTCAGGGTGTCATTGATCATCCCAATTTACGTAAATCCTATCATTTCAGACTGTTTCTACTACATATTTACATCATCACATTACCTAAAATTTATTCTAGCCAACACAAAAAAAGCACCTTAACTAACTCATATACTAAAAATGATCAGAGCCCTTAAAAAATTCAAGAAATCAAACTCACTTTCTTCCTTACACTATAAACATGAGTACCGAAACATAATTACAGAAAACAGGACAGGGAATTTCATATATACAGATGGCTTGAAATATGCAGACAAGTGTGGCTCATCTGTCACATTAGGCAATGAAGTAATAAAGTGTAGACTAACTGACAAATCAAGTAACTTCACTGCAGAATTACAAGGCTTACTTCTTGGACTGCAACACCTTACTAACGACACAATCATGAAATATCTATGAGGGTCACATACTTTCAACAAAATTTTACTGCACACGAAAACATTGTTCGTGTTAAAACAAATAGTACTATGACTGTAGGTATTTTAATATATTTTTTATAAGAAGGTGGCTTACCAACTATTTTATTTTTCAATCGCTCAAATTGTGACATACCTAAATAAATATATCTTAAAAAAATCAGTAATAAATGGGTAAACATTCTTTGCTTTTTCTTGAATTTTCGAAATTTTTCTTCAAATGTCCATCGATTCTACTTAGTAGATGACGAAAATGAGGTCCGGTCAAAACTGTATATATATTTATATATATATATATATATATATATATATATATATATATATATATATATATATATATATAGATCTATCTACTCGTATCTATATATTTGTCTGTTACCGCTCTAGCGGTCGCAATTTTTGTTTGATCGTTACCAAACTCGATATTTAATCGTTTTATGTAAAAAGAAAGTTCAAGTTCGTTAACGGCTGAAATCGGACCAGTGGGAGGGGGGGGTTTAGAGGGGGAGGATTTGCGAAAATTCTAAATATCTCCGTTATTATACGTCGGATCGAAACTTTGTACAGAATAAATCTTATTGCATATTAAATTTACTATAAATATTGTTATATACATTTATTGTCTATCTTGAATATTAACCGAGATATTTGCATTTTTATTAAATCTGGACGGCTAATGGACGAGTGACTTTCCCGCCAAAAGCTAGTTCGCCCGTTTCCTTAACTGCTCGGCTCTCGTGAAATTTCTCTATTGTAACACATCTGCTTAGTTTATGCAGCTCCTGCGTGACGGACTTTTTTAAGTTATATATTCCTGAAAATTAAACTAAAGTAATGTTTTAATTATTCACGTTCAAGGAAATAGTATATAAAGTTTCTAAAAGTAAACGTGTTTAAAATATAAACACAAATGTGAAGTGTAGGGTGGGGAGGTTGGATATACATCCTTCTCCGCAACCTGCTTTTACATTGAAATTAAGACTGAAAGGTAAAGTCTAATCATAACTACTCATTATGAAGCATAGTTTAAGCCGTTATTGCTTTTATTTCTCATCTCACTTAGAAATTCGGGATCTGTAAATGTATTTATAAAGCTTAAAATTTAGTTCCGCTTTCGGAAATTTAAAAAAATAAGTTTATTCAATTCGATTAAGTTGTTGACATCAAAATTACAGGACGCCCATTTGTGTCCATATCTTCTTCATACTTTGTACTTGTAACATAACAAAAACTTAGGTAGGAAACTAAAATAAGTGTAAATAACAAAATAAAAAAATATGCTTGAATAACAGGAGTAGAAATGAAAAATCGTGAATAGTTGCGTCCTTAAAAACTTCCTCTTAGTTCGTCTGAGAGGATACTTATATACCTTACTAAGTCAAGTCAGTGTTAATACACATACCGAAGTTTCTTTCTTTTGGTCATTGTGGATAAATGAGAGTGAATCATTTAAGCACAGGTGATGTCATCTACTCAAACGCTGTAGTCTTTATTTCATTCTTTAATAACAACAAGAATCTTTTTCTCTAGTAATCAAGGCTTGAACACATAAGCTATATGCTACCCTTGTATAATGTGATTGACGGTCAAGTGGGTTGAAATGAAACTACATCAGGTTGTCAACGTTTCGGAAAAATTTAATACCTTTGTCAAGGCCTCAAAAAATTCTTGGCGCATGATCTCCTTCATCATTATGCCTGACCTATATTTATTCGTTTCTAAATGAACATAGGTCAAATGCATAAAACACAGAAGGTGAGAGATATATTGGGACATGGGAAGAGAATTTCATAAAAGAACCTACTTGCCACTCAGTGGGAAAGGCAGCAAGTGACTGGCTGGCACATGGGATATTAGATTGAGGTCCAGTACACCCACCATTGCGGAATTATAGCAATCGGTCTTTTCATTCAAACAGTGATCACTATTAAGTTTTTTATTCTTTGCAATCCCTAGTTCTTCTAAATATTTCAATTTTTTACATTTCTTGGCCTCGTGCAATATCCACACATCGTGGGCAGCTTCGCTATGGCCTTCTTGTTCTTTATGGTGGAAAAAGTCTAAACGATACCTGTAATCACTACAGCGTGTTTTAATCTTCCTTACTTTTCGGCCAGTATAACTCCCTTGGCATGCACCATATACTATTGTACTATTATACACACAACTGAATTTTGCTTTACGGGAGTGAAAGTTGGACTCTCCAAAAGAGGGAATATAATAGGATGGTAGCTGTGGAAAATTTGATCTGGAGCAGAATCACTTGAACGAGTTGGATTCAAAAACTCTAACGGGACAGTTCTAAATTAGGTTAGTCAAAGCTTAAGTTTAATAAAGGCCATGGGAAAAGGAGGATGAAACTTCTTGGCCATATCATAAGGCACAACGACATTATCAAAAATATATTTGAAGGTATGGTCATTGGGCATAAGGAAGAGGGGGACCTAGAAAATCCTACTTAGAGGACATCAAACATTTTATGGATTTCTTTGAGTATAGTAATATGAAAAGAGCAGCTTCTAAAAGAACACAATGGTTGAACTACAAGGCGTAGCCTTTAGACCATGACGATGAGGCCTGTGGGGTCGGGTAAGTAGTATATTTGTTAATAATATATAAGTGGAAGTTTTCTAGTTAATCGCTCCTTTCTTGCGCTACGTTTTAAGAAACTCTATAGAGTTCGTTCATTCACTTTGATTTTTAGCAGATTTCCCTTAAGGGAAATCAGCTATTTGTTTGTTCACTTTCCACGTCTGAACTATTGAACTCTGTCTCTCTCTCGCTCTATATATATATATATATATATATATATTATATACCACACTCACAAACTTTTTAAACTCAAATAGATCGGTTTTGGGCACTCATTATCTACTGTTCGAAAAGATCTTTAGCAATTTTGTCATGTGACAAAACCCAATGGCTTCTTTTTCAAAAGAAAAACTACTAAAATCACGAGCCAAATAAATAATTGTGTCACAATATTATAAAATTTTGAATGAATTTAAATATTTTAAAGCTTCAACTAAATGCACTGTATAGGGCCTGTTCACCGTATAGGATATGTATTTTAATTAAAAAAATAAAGCCGAAAAATTGGCCAGGACAGTACACACAAAAAGAGAATAAAGGCCACTAAAAGGTAGAGAAAGGAAAGGAAGAAGGGATTTGTTAAAGGAAGTCCGTTCCGAATTAGATTTCGTTCTAGATTAGGCTTTTACAGAAGGGACGTAATCGTTTTTTCCAGTTGTTCATCCTGCAGGGATTTTCTCTTCCAATGCCACCTACAAACAGTTTACCTACAAGCTTGGCTTCTGCTCAACAAAGATTTAGCATCTCCTTAACCTGAATAAAGCCCCATAGCAGTGTACACGATTAAATCATGAATACTCTCTTTACGTTAATAAGATCAAATATTCTGTATATTTATTATATTTCACAACTGCCAAGCTTCCGGTATGGATTTTAGGAATCATTGAGTCTGGATGGATAAAAAGATACTTCTTCGTTAATACTTCCTACTTGTCTGAAAGGAATATGGGTTGACAACTTGGTTCTGTATCACAGTTCCATACAATCTATTGCGATTTGTAAATAGCATCTTCCACGTTCTGACCCTTAACCTCTACAAATCATTCCTGTGGTCATCCAGACACTTCTCCCTGTGCCAAACGCTCTCACTCGCCTCTCCTGAAGGAGGATAGGTTGCATTCTGCCATAATCAGCGAAATGCCTTCCGGCTTCCCATAGAAGTTCTTCAGTTTTGCGTTGTTCCTAATAGTCGATCTTAACTGCTCCCGGCTTCAAACCCCTTTTCGGCTGTTTCTAGGTTTTCCCCCCCCAAATTACTGAATTTGCGTTATTAAATAATAAAAATAACGTAATAACGGAATGGAATGAGGATGTCTAAAAATGGAGCAAGGAGAAGCTTATATTTCATATTAAAATTATCACTCTAATAAGAGGAACACACATAAATATTACTGCGCTTTAAAAATAAATTTTGAATCTAAGAAACTTGTAGAAATGCAAGACAAGTTCCATACAGGATACTCTAGGCCTGTCGGTTCGATAAAATTGCTACGTGTCTTTTGTCAGTGATTATTTTGATATTGTGTCATGACCAATAAGGGAGCTGTCTCACTGAGAGTAATCAACTCAAGGGTGGGTCCAATACCTCAAAGAAATATTAAATGTACAGATCAGGAATGCGTATTCCTTTATATGTGGTATTGGTATTGAGAAGTTGTTCCTCCTGATCCACACGAGATTCATGAAATAATCAGGACTCTTAAAAATAATAAAACCTTTACTTAGTTTCACAATTGGAGGGTAAGCAATCTTGGATGATGTTTACCAGGTGATATGTGATATCTAGTGTAAAGGATAAAAAAGGGAATGGGAGAAGCGGCCATGGTGTCCATACATAAATAAATAACTAAAATGTGAATATAATAGGTACTCTCTCTACACCTTATTAAATACAGTTAGACTACAGACCGTAGACCTTCTCTCTCTATAAGGTACATTAAACTCATCAACGCGATGGTTAAACCCATCAATTTAATTGAATTCTTCTATTATTAATTTTAATTGTGAATTATGTTAATTTTACTATTGAAGTCTTATTCCTAGAATTTTCTTTTATTTTACATTTTTTAAATTCATATTCTAACTTGGTTTTGTTAAAAAATCTTAAATATATATATATATATATATATATATATATATATATATATATATATATTAAATTTTACATAAATCTTTGTAATTAAAGTTAAGGGACTACTTTGTTTGGAACAATACATTCGGAAAATACAGCCCCTTTGTGCCCAAAGGAAAATTAAATACTAATAGACTATCTGTGGCTCTTTCTCAAAGGTTGATTGAAACAGTTGAAAGCATCCTAGAAGAGTATCAGAGTGGCTTTACACCTCTCGACAATAGATAATAAAATAGATTTGCCAATCAAAACCAGTGTTGTAGTCTCAGAAAGCTTTGAGGTCTCAGATACCTCGATACTTTTTGACCTGTGCCTTGAATTGAAAATCCGAAGATTAAAATAAACACCTGCTGAAAAAGGCGAATACTGGCAATTTATTAATTTCTGGGAATGGTAGAAGAGTTTCCACGAGGAGCAGACAACTTAGGGCTTACTATAAAGAGGAAGACATTGGGAGACGAATGACAACTTATAGTAATAATATTAAAATGTACATTAGAGCTAAAATGGTTGAAGGGACAAGGTTGTCCTATACCCTGTAGATAGCAATTCATAAATCTCTCTTGGATAGCAAAATTGACTACGTCGACTCTCAGTAAAGAAAACAAAATGACACTGCTGGTCAGGAAAGAATGACCTGTAGAAAAAAAAATTTGATTCGTTAAAAAGGTTAAAGATTGTGCGTCAGAAGCAAAGACAAACTAATGGAGTTGTATAGTAGATCTGAGAAATCAAAACAGGACTGTTGAGGATGTATCGCAGAAGGTTACCCAAGAAGACGATATATAATACGTCTTGGGATAAACTTTGCTGGAAACGACGAGAGCAATAGTAAAAATGGTGGTAGCCGTTGGCCAAGCCCCTCTAAAGCAGCAGCATCTGAAACAAGTAATGAAATACATGCATATTAGTAAAAATTAATGATAAACATAAATTCTTTTACTCGTATTAACTGTAAAATTTGTTTAATTGAATTTCATGTCTTAAATTCTCTGTAGAAGTTAAAACAAAGGCTCAGGATCCCTTACTAAGTTCTTAAAGTTTATGATAGAAAGACAGCCTGTCATACTCTTCCCAAGTTTAGCATATTTTCTCCTTTCAAGCATTCAAGAAGTTTCGAAAGCCTTTTTATATAGGAAAGATATTCTATCTCTGCTAGTGAATCTTTTCTGGGTACGGAAAGATTTGAACTCTAATTATTATCTTACATAGGCTTGCAATACAGTTGCAAACCAGCATGAAAAAAAAATATGAATTATTCTGTTAAAGTGAATTACGAAATATACGTAGACTAGGAACTGGACAGAAATTATTTCTTTAATAAGACTGTTTGTTGAACAGATTTTGATATTTATTTTGATTTTTCTCCTTTGAAACAATTCAGATGTTAGAAGAGTTTAGATAATTCCACTCGAGGACAGAATTGTTAGAAAGTCATTCCTCCGTAGCCTGTGGCCTGCATAAGGTGATTAATGATAGGCACTAGGACATCTTACTAACATGTTGTTCGTAACAATTTAGACAAGAAATTTAGACATTCTTCAAAGAAGAGAACTGATGAATTAGAGAGGAGACAAATGGATTTTACGGCGTCAACAAATGCTAAAACGGAAGACTTCCACACCACGCATGTTAGCAGTAATATTCCTTGATTATGTTATTTTGTACTTTCTCCATTCCTCAAATACATGGTAACAATGTAGATAGAGAATGAAACTGTAATGGTTGAACAACAAGACCGGAGGTTTTCAAGGCATTTACATTGCAAAAAGCGGAGAAAAAGTATTTCTTTGAAGTGCTATGAACTCTAAATCTCTCTCCAATTTGTGGAAAATATCATTGATGCATTCACGAAGCTCTCGTGAATGTCCACAAATTCCGTATTACTCCCGTAGAAAAGCCCAATTAAAAGAAGGAGTTTTACTTATATTGGACACAACAAATGTTATGATGTATTAAGTTATTTAAAAGCGGTATAATACCGATTGATTGCTGAAAAATAACATGAATTCAAATGTATCCGTTAATATTCTCGTTATAGACATTTTTTGAAAGTGTTTAATGTAACGTTATTTTAAAGACTGGTCATAGAACCTTTATTCATAAAGAAAATAAGAACTGGCATTTATGATTTACCTTTTTAACGCTAACAAAGACACGCTGGCTATCAATTCAAAGATGCTGAAAACAACTGATAGAAAACGTATGAAAAGTGCGGAAGTGAGGATATCGTTCTTTAAAAGGCCCAAGTTATATCAATTCATCTAAAATGTCTTCTCCCTTCTTAATTTGCGTAGTTCACGTTATCATATACAACGTCTTCAGGCGTCTTATCAGTTTTCCTCTACTCGCCAACGAAAAAAACTTTCCCCAAAGCAGGTTTATTGAGTCAAAAGCTTTCTTTAGATCAGTAAAAACCGCAAACAAATATTTACCATCAGCTCCAGCATTAATGTCAACTAAAGCCTTAAAGTAAATATCTGTTAAATATAACCCCTTCCTCTCCTAAAGCCAGCCTGTTCTTCTGCAATGAGGCACTTTAATTCAGCTTATAAACTAATTCTTCGAATTAGGATACTGGTAAATAGTATTGTCATAGATTTTAATAGTGAAATACCTTTATAATTGTCTTTATTTTTGTCTACCGCCTTACTTAAATAACAGCTTAAGAGAACTTGGACTATAGAAGGAAGAATGTTCTTTACTGGTTACTACATTGACTACTACGCCCATACTAGTACACAAACACAAACACACACACTCTCTCCTTCACTAACACACATATTCACACATACCAATAAAATTTATAAATAGTATATCAGCGACTAGATACATAATAAAATTGGAAGTAATATCAATACATAGCCTTCGAAACTACAGACTTGGAGAAAATAAAAATTCGTCACGCAGGGGCTGCGTAAACAATGCAGATTATCCATCTGCTAGTATGGCACACTCGTAATCTTATTTCACCATACATTCTCTATTTCTATCTCAAAATCCGGTGAGTAGAAGTGGGGGTTAACTGCAGGCTGAAAACAAGAAAGCAAGAACAACTCGCTTATTATTTGAGTTACGAAACTTAACTGCTAGTAAATACTAACAATTATAGAAAATCAATTATAATGAAATCGATTCTTTAGTATTTTTTGATCCGCCTCCACCTATTAGCATGTATCTCACATAATAAAAGTCCTTTTAAGACAATACTCTATTCAGCTTAGAATAAGACGTTTTATGATATATTGTTTTACCATTGGCGTATGATGACTAAAAGTGGGTATTTATTAATGAATGAAATCTAGAAATATATCATAATAAAGAGCCAAATAGCTCGGCTAATATTCCAGAAAGAGAAAAAGCATACATAACATGATTTACACTTAATTAAATTCCCAATAAGATTTGTCCTATAAAGGTTTTCGATCCGACATAATAACGAAGATATTTTGAATTTTTAAATCCCTCACCCTCGACCGCGCCCCCCTATTCTTGGTCCAATTTCAGGTGTTAAGGAAGTTGATCATTAGTTTTACATGAGAGGTTTATATATCGAGTTTTGTAACGATCAAACAAAAATTGTGACCACTGGAGCTGTAACAAAGAAGTATATATATATATATATATATATATATATATATAAATATATATATATATATATATATACTTCTTTGTTACCGCTCCAGTGGTCACAATTTTTGTTTGATCGTTACTTTTTCGAAAATTGCCTCATGAGTAAAAACACAATACAACAACACAATAGCTGATTTTACTTAAGGGAAATCTGCTAACGGGAAGTCTTGCCAACTATAACTGCCTATACCTGGTGGACTCGGGTCTACCTACCCAGGGCAAGTAGAGCACCGAGGCTACTCAGGCTCGCTGAGTGAACATGTCCGAGTGCCTCATTTATTCAGATTACACTCCAAATTCTCGAAGTCCAACTTGACTTCTGAAAGTTCATTTACAGGACCCTGTTCATGTGACAAAGTTGCACACATCAAGAGTGCTCACGTGATGAATCTCTTGAATATTATGGCTCTTTATTTCAATATCTTTTTTTATGAAATACTCCTCAATTTGTGGTTGGAATAAAAGACCTCTTCATAATCTCTTACGCGTATACATATCTGTGTATATATATATATATATATATATATATATATATATATATATATATATATTATTGTTTTAAAATACTTTTATAGATGTAGATTTATTTTTGTTTTTACTTGTGAATTTATAAAATTGAACACATTTGAGTAGATTAAAAAATTTTCTAATTAGTTTTAATATTATATTTTGGGTTTGATTTGTTTTTAGGGCTGTGATAATGGGGCTGAGGCTCTGGAAGAGAGAGATATGCTAATAAAAGTATGAAGTTGAGGTCTGAAATTTCTTTAACCCTAATCATTGATTTAAGCCTCCATCAGCCAGCGATAAGACGGTTATATTTTCTTATTCTATTCTCATTTTTCTCGCATAAGAATTTACATCGCAGAGATACTATCATACGTATTACACAATTAATCTATTTAATTCTCAATGCTGTGCAATACTTTAGCTAGTATTTCTCTAAAACTCCCAGCAACAATTTACAACACGACCAATTTACGGGGACTTGCAATTATTTAAAACCGTCATATTGCCGTGATGGCAACATTTACGTGTTGTCTTATTATTTCGCAGTAATATTCAATTATTGGTAACTACACTTCTCCAATAACTAATGGGCTCCTCTTAATATAATAACCTACCACAGCCTAGTTACTCTGGCAGAATCGGATGTGAACCAAGAGAATGGAATTAGGAAATATGAAAATGAACAGTTAATGGAGGACCGCGTTTTTAAGTAATGATCGTAATAGTTCAATGGGACATAATTTAGATAGAATGAAAGGTAGAATATATTGACTGAATCACTCGCATAGGAATGGTGTCGCACCAGCAACGCAAGACCTTAAATGTAATAGAACTCTATAATCAATTTTACACCGTTAAATACGTAAACAAATAATGTAAAAGTACATTAGTACGTTAAATAACGTGTGGATGGTAAATCATATTAGGTAAACTTTATTGGTTAGTCCAAATCGGTAGACTTTAATGTTGAGGGCCGTAAATTATACTGTTAGATACTACTAGAAACTACTTGTTGCGATTATTTTTATATGTTGAATATTTCAGATATAATCCAAAAAATCTATATAATAAATCTTGATAAAATAAATTCCTATATAATAGTATTGTATAATCATTAATTAATTATATAATTACAATATTATTTAATAATTAGTATAATTAAATAATATTATCCGGTATTTGTGTATTATATCCACCACATTTTAGTTCCACTAGTTCCACGCTAGAGTGCGCTACTGTTTTAAGTAGTACGATTCATTGCCCGCAAGGGAGGTTATACTTACCTTATAACCTTCTACGGAATTATAATAATAAATAAAAGAAAACACAATTTTTAAAATTAAAACATTTTATTCACATTTAGGCGGGAAATGTGTGGAAATACAATTTAAAATGCACTGAAATGTGTCTCCATTTCTTTTCCCATGGTGCTGTCGCCATATGAATTCTACCAAATATGATTCAAGGTGATGTCTGGCTGTCCCACGATGTTTTTTTATTTCGCCACTTTGCACTTCCCCACATTCTCTCCATTGTCTGAGTATGTGCTCCAGTGTTGGGGTCAATAAAATTATATTTATGATTAACTTTCGCATGTTTGAATCCTTGGCTTTCTAATATATTCGTTTGGTAGCCTTTCCAGGCATCAGAATATATTGTGCTACCATCTGCTACATTCTGAATTATTTTCTCTAGAAGAGTAGAGGCATTTCTGTCAGGAACAGCCATGAGAAACGAATCTTTTGTCTCTCGACAAATTCCTCCAAACACCCACTGTTGGAGTAAAATCCGTCCACAATTATTTTTTCTTCTAGTAAATAGACTCTTATCTATTGCAACTATGACAAAAGATAACCTCATTAGCCTGAGAGAGCTAGTGTCGCACTTCAGTAGCGCATTCTAGCGTGGGACTAGTGGAACTAAAATGTGGTGGATATAATACACAAGTACCTATTATCCTATATAATAGGATATATATATATATATATATATATATATATATAAATATATATATATTGTGACGGCGGGTAGAGGGTCAGAGTAATCCTTTCCTAGCCCAGTCCGTCTCACCAAAGGCTGGTGTGTAGAAAATTAAAAAGAAAATATATATATTAAACAAAAAATTCCGGGTTGTTGATAACCATTGAATTATATTGTACTTATTTCAAAAAAAGAAGAGTAATGATAAATATATGCTTATAAATATATATGCTTGTAAATAAATGAGATAAATTAAACTCAACTGAGTTATAAAGGTAACTTAAGAATTAACTGCTAATTCCAAATATTAAAAAAAGGATTATTTCAATAATTGAATAAAATAAAGGTTATTTCATTAAAAGAAGAAGAAAAAATACATTAAATAACATTCCTAAACGGTCTTGGGCCTTGAATAATTTTCCTTCTTTTGGATTATCTAAAATTACTATATATTATATACATATATACTCTCTAATAACTAATGTGACTAACAATAGAAGAATGATGATCGCCTTGAGCGAAGATCGATTCACGCCAATGAAGGAAGAAGACACTCACAGTCTGGGTGAAGGCGGACGGAGGAATCAGGTACCTGATACTCTATTTCAATGGAATTAGATCATTTTCCTTCCCCGACGGCCGTTCTGGAACTGCTGGGCTCCAAGAAGAATATTTGACCAATTGTAGAATAGCCTTGGGCTTGAAGACGTTCTTGGAACGGGAGGACGCTGGAGAGTGCTGGAGACTGCAGTCGCTTGGCCGGTAGAACAACAGACTCTTGACGCACGTCAATTGTCATCAGCTGGCTGCCGATACGCGCCGAGCGATCCCGACTGCTGCCGATTACCGCCATTTACTACTTAATAAACTAAACACTTATACTATTTATACATATAACTTACTATTATTATTTAACTAATAAATATAAATTCTTACATAATGTTTTGGCCACAACAAATATATATATATTTATATATATATATATAATCCTATATAATAGGATATATAATCCAGATATAATCCGTAAATTCCTAAATACCTACTATGATGATACAAAAGCATATATCACAGTTTTTGCCAAAATTGGTGGTAATTTAATTTTTTCAGAAATAATCCTTGAATTGCGGTATTTTATAAAATTCATTTCAAGGTAATAGCTTCGGCTTAAAATAGATATTCGGGCATTCCTCTATAGGTACATGAACTTGGCTTGGCTCTCTCCTAAGTAGACTAGATATAAAAGATAAAATGTTTAAAAATATTCTTCCTAATATATTGCAAGTATGGAATAAAAAGTTCGTTGCCCCTCTGTCGTGATCTTAGCAGATTTCTCAATGGCTCAAATAACTTCTAGGGGTCATTACCTCACTTTCGATTCTCTATTTTACATAATCTGAAACTGTAAGTTACAGCAAACAAGGATGTTAATATAGGTATGCTAGCTTAGAGCAATTATTATAATCTAAAAATTGTAAAAGTAGGCGAGGGGAAATAGTAAAGGCTGAAAACCATTAAGTACACTTAATGTTTGAAATATTGCAAAATGAATAGGACAACGTACATAGGAAATAATTTTATCAAGATTAATTATATAGATTTTTTGGATTATATCTGAAATATTCCACATATAAAAATAATCACAACAAGTAGTTTCTAGTAGTATCTGAGAGTATAATTTACGGCCCTCAACATTAAAGTCTACCGATTTGGACTAACCAGTAAAGTTTACCAAATATGATTTACCATCCACACGTACTTTTACCTTGTTTTCTTTTACTAATTTAACGGTGTAAAATTGATTATAGAGTTCTATTATATTTAAGGCCTTGCGGTGCCCGTCCGACATCATTCCTAAAAAGATATTTAAAAAATTAAATTACCACCAATTTTGTGCAAAAAATTGTGATGTATGCTTTTGTATCATCTTGGTAGGTATTTAAAATCATTCCTACCTATTTGAAGTCGTAATACAAATCAGAAATTACTTGACAATATTTCTAGTTATGAAGGCACAGAGAATTAATTCCAACTTAGTATACTTACTGCTCCTTCGTATAAAAGAAATATTCATAATTAATAAAATAAAAATACATGAGGAAATAATATATTTGGATTCACGAAAGTGGGGCGCCGATGGCTGTTCGGGTTAATGAATGGGTACATCTACCACTACGGTTAGTATGCTGAAGGTAAAAATAGGTGATGGTTCGATCCCAGCCAATGGAGAGCATTAATTCACGAGTTTGCCACCAGACTGCGCTAGTGCCCCGTGCTTGTGGACCTCCGGGAGTCTAACGAGTATAAGTCTGACCACTCGGGATTATTAATCGCTCCCGTTCACTGTAGGTTCTTACAGCGTGAACCCGGACTCTCCTGCCATAATGGGGCCTGCCAATCTACCTGTGAACACTGATTCCAGGTCCTCCTTGGTTAACGGGGGTTGTACTTTGAGTTGATCAATCACGAAAAAAAACTTTGATCAAGAATTTCTCGAGTTTCGCTAGGTGGCAGCTAAGGATCTAGAAGATTATAATACACTCGAAAGAAAACAGGAATGTAGTGATATATATTTTAAGTAATGAATTTGCTATTATTAATTATTTAATTCTCTTCTAATAGTGCTAGCCTCACATAAATAACGATAGGTATTCATATCAGGGTTTAAAATAATGAGAAACGACAACATATACTCAGATATTACAATATCCCAGGAATATTTTTAAGTATTGGATTTAAACTACATTTTCTTCTCCGTATGAAGTACCCCTTGACCTTATGAATTTCCTGTTTTGAACCGCCCAGCATCCCCCTCAGGTAGCTACGGGGTGGGGTATGTACGTAGGTTTCTATCTCGAGTAACTCAAAAACCATTAGCCTTTGAAGGAATGGAAATTTATATTTAGGACAGTTGTAACATCTAGTTGTGCAATACAAATTGATTTTCCCTTTGCCAATCTTAAAGTTCCATTCGTTAGTGCTTTTGACCTATTTCAGTTATTAGTTATTGTCCCAAGTTTTGTTTGCTTACTATCTTTTGATTTTCGAAATAATAATAAAAAAAAAAATCTATCAATCCTACCAAGGAAATTATGAGAATGAATTATATATATATATATATATATATATATATATATATATATATATATATATATATATATATATGTACTCGTATATATATATTTACACATATACTATATGCATCTGTTAACGCCTTAGCGGTCGTAGTAAGGTATATGTAATTTACAGGAGGGCCAATTTAGTCGGGTGGGTTATAGCGTTGGTCTTAATACTCTTGTTAAAGTTAGAGTCAAGGTTGGATTACCATATGAGCAATAGGGATTTTCGGCCACAAACTAATTAAATAAAGTCCTTAACACATAACCTGGCTAGAAATGGGTGGTAATCTATTGGCCATTCCCAGTTTGCTTTACTAACACAAAACGAACGTAAATAGATGTTACATCATGTGGTTTTAGCAGATTTCCCTTAAGGGAAATCCTAGCGGTCGCAATTTTTGTTTGATCGTTACCAAACTCGATATTTAGTCGTTTTATGTAAAAAGAAAGATCAAGTTCGTTAATGGCTGATTTTGGACCAGTGTGAGGGGGGGTTTAGAGGGGAGGGTTTTCGAAAATTCAAAATATCTCCGTTACTATATGTCGGATCGAAAAATTGTACAGAATCAATCTTATTGAAATTTAAATTTGCTATAAATATTGTTATATTTATATATAAATATCTTGAATATTAACCGAGTTATTTGCATTTTTATTAAATTTGGGCGGCTAACGGACGGGCGACTTTCCATCCAAATGCTAGTTCGGCCGTTTCCTTAACTGCTGACTCTCGTGAAATTTCTCTATTGTAAAACTTCACGTGGGAAATCTGCTTAGTTTACGCAGCCCCTGCGTGACGGACTTTTTAATTTAAGCTACTCAAAAATTAACCTACTTTGCCACAGCTTTCAAGTCTTGTTAATGAATGGTGCTTAGAAATTCAGAAATAGAGCAGTATCCAAATGACCTGTGCTGGTAGACCACACTGTGCCATGTTCGTTTCATTCCAAAACGCGGTAAGTCTACTTAGTTTACGCAGTCCCCACGTGTACTGCTTGACGGTTTTTTATTCCTCGTGGGGATGCAAGTTGAAGATCATGGACAGAATATTTATCTATATTGTTTATCAGTGTTAATAAAAAAAAGAAATATTTATTTCCTAAGTTTGTTGTTTGATGAGTAATAAACCACTGAATACTTAAATTTGAGTTTAGAAAGTGAATAAGACATTAATCAATAAGACATCATTTTTCTGGTTTCTATAAAAAATGTAGCAGTTAAATAATGAATATCCATTCCAGAAAATAACATTATAATATTGTAAGAATCTATCCATTTTCAAGAATTATATGATCCATTCCTGTATCAAATTTAAAAGATTAATGTTG
This sequence comes from Riptortus pedestris, assembly GCA_019009955.1. Classification (NCBI taxonomy): domain Eukaryota; kingdom Metazoa; phylum Arthropoda; class Insecta; order Hemiptera; family Alydidae; genus Riptortus; species Riptortus pedestris. Next base: position 131,247,463 of record CM032229.1, on the reverse strand, counting down.
GCACACTTAAAAAGATATTTAATAATCCGAGGTACTTGACCCTAAATCCATTTTAAACCAGAAAAAACGAGTTATATTAAAAAAGAAAAAAAAATTACAGCTGTTGGATTGCTAGTGTGCCAGCTGACTCCGGACCCCTAACATCTATTCAAGGTGCTCTCAATGTTATTACAATCCATGTTTTTTTGTTTGTTTTTTTAATTTTAAGTGTAATTAATTTTTTTATTACCGTACGCTCAAAATATAATTAAATTACTTTTGTAGCCTTTAGTGAAAGTTCATGGCAACGTACGAAATTCTAATTCACACATTGAACTAGTGCGAACATTAAGCTAATCACCAAAAAAATAATATTGAACTTTGTGTATTATAGGAAGCTCAACTGACAATACAATAGAAAATAATCTTAAAGAGCTTTATAAAAACATCTGTTGTATTGTTACCACTTGATCTGCAGGTATAAAATAAGTTTAGATGAATTATATGCATAGACAAATTCACTGAATTGTTCCTGAGTATTAATATCTTCAAAAATCGAACGGGTTAATAAATTGTGTACGCATAGAATTCATGTACTGAAATTCTTACAGGTTTACCCGTTGCCAAAATCACATAACTAACTCTAGAAATACAAGATGCATCTATTTTTATCCAGATATCAATTGTATTTGACTTCATAGTTTTTTTTGTTTTTTATGGTTTCATGAGTATGAAACCAGTCAATGGCTTGTACACCTTTTGTACATTTTGGTACTTTATATTAAATGGCACATCAACCAGATTATATGGGGCCTTAGGTACGCCATGTGAGTTAAGACGTTGGCCTTAATCTCTATCGTGTGTTCGATTTTCACCTGGGCAATAGGGATTTATTATTGACGAACACATTATATAAAATCCTTTATCCCTCCCTAGCTAGAAAGGGATGGTACCATATACATATCAGTCCCAAATAGCCATAGTACCGCAAAATAGGCGTTAATAAATAACATCATGTGGTATTAACTTTCAAAGTTCAGAGTCCGGGACTGAGAGAACTCCATTCCCTCGCTTTCTGCTCAGCTGTTTAGTAAATATCTGACATTTTTCACCCCCCCCCCCACCTTTTAATTAGATGACCTCTAAAATGTAACAGTATGTAGAGTGAAGCTGTATTTTTTTTTTGGAAAATATTCCATACATGTCTGAAATACATGCCATTTATGGGATTTTCAACTTTATTTCTGAAACCTAATACCTATTTTGATGTATTTAGTGTCTCTCTGTAAAGTGGCAATCTCTTTACAAAGTATTAACGAAACTAGTAACCACATCAGCGTAATTCATTATCGTCTCCACAGAAGAGGCATCACTTACTTCCTACTTCGATCCGTGCCCTATTTAATCATTATTCCTTTCTTCAACATTGCTCCATCGGCTTCGTCTACCATTTAAGCATTTCTCACAAGCAAGCTTCCACATTTTCGCCTCCACTTCCTCCCAACATCGTCACCATTAGGCACTAAACAGTACTTTTACAATCTACTTCTGAAATAAAATATTTTAACACTTCCATCATTTTGATATATAGTTAAAGTAACTTGACATATTGACGCTACGTCACGGGAAATTTTTTATAATACTTAGATTGTATATTTTAGCATTATATATATAAAAAATTGTAACCTCTGCCTGTACATTGATTTTTTTCGCAAAATTTCACGATAACTTTTTGTTTCACATGTCATAGACACCATAATTGCATTTTGTTTCATTCGTGTATATTTGTTTATTTGTTTTTTGTTTGTTACCTTTTCACGCATAAACGGTTGAACCGAATTTTATGAAAGTTGGTATGTATATTACTACTAACCCAACTTAGATTTTAGGCTATACTAATATTCTCTGAGACGAACATGAGTGGGGGTTATAAGGGAGGCCTGAAATTAAAATAGCAATATTTCGTTTCCTATTGGTTTTTCGGCAAATATGCACATAACAAAAGTTATTTATTTTATTATTTAGAGTAAATTTGTTCTATACATTTTTTCGTATACCGAATTATAAACGAGATATACGCTAAAACCTATGGCGGAAGTGAACAATTCTATTTGGCACAAAAGACTCAACCGAACTAAATAAAACTCGGTATGTTTATTAGTGTTGACGCTTTAATTATCATAAGCCATACCAACATTTCTAGGGACGAGCAGGAGCGGGGGTTAAGTATTATGTATTATTTAAAAAACATCGTGCTGAATTTCCTCAACGAGTGATAGCGGAAGTAGTAGGGAATCAAACTCTTTGATTTTGGTAATATATTACCTCATTTCCGATGTCTTCCTGTTATTGAAACAAATATTTACTATCATAACAATTAAACGTTAATGGTAATGCCATTATGACAAAAGACAATATTCGTTTAAACTCGATATGATTGTTTAAAGTATTTCTTAGGTTGCAGGGACGGCTACGATCTCTTCCCCTCGAATATAAATGAAATTATTTTTAGGGTAACACTATTATTTAATTCCATCAGGTAGATAAATTATTACAATAATATTTTGAATCAATAATTTAAGGAGAAGAATGTTGATAGCTCTAATGCGAGAGCGGAAATAGACGGGAGGCTAATAAAGTTAATTGAGTTTACTTATTTCCTGTTTAATGCTGGTATTACGGGAAGTGATTTCCACTGAGGTCTACTGTTATGAATATAAACTTACGTGCTAAACTATGGTTAAACTATATGTGCTTGGATTGGTTTTTGAACGGAAATATGTTCATTATAGGTGATATTTAATTATAATAAATGCTATTCATGATTATGGTTTGAATTATTCAAAAACGGTGAGTCAAAAAGTGGAGAGGGATATATTAGGACCACATTTTTATTTATTCTTCATAACTAAAATTTCTATACTATTAATACCCAAAATTCGCCTTTAGGATTGGCTATTTCGGAAAAACATTACGTCGTGGAGTGAAGTGTATTTGTACACATTAAAGTCTTGATATAAGAATACCATCATTAGTCAGTCAACAATGATTTCCCGGGCTTCGCCGGGAACCTTAGCTAGTATATATACATATATATATATATATATATACATATATATATAAAGTTTTGAACGGACCTCATTTTCGTCATCTCCTAGGAAGGATTGATGGATATTTGAAGAAAATTTTCGAAAATCGCGTCATAAGTACGACCTCAATAGTATATATATATATATATATATATATATATATATATATATATATATATATGGTCTTAAGATGATAAAATTAAGAATGGCTTTAGTCATTCAACGGACGCTTTAAATTGCAGGGAATCGAAATATAATGTGTATCAAATGCATTTTAAAAATAGTTGCAATTTTTGGTTAATCCTTTAGAAAAGGTAAGAAACAACCAAAAAAAGAAAACATACACATATAAAAAAAGGAAAAGAGCTGTAAACAAAAAAAATATATAAAACATTTAAACAGTACATTATTTAATATCTTAGTGAACATCTAGCTTAGTTTTATTCTTTAACGAAACTTCTCCTAAAAAGTTTATAAAAGGTATTTTACAAAATCTAGGATTGTAATTATGCAGTCATGTAAATAGAGGACGTTATATAAGGAAGGATGATAATGATAAGTTCTAGTGAATAGAGAACGTTGGATAAGAAAGGTTGGTAATTATAAATTTATCTCAATAAAGAACGTTAGATAAGGAAGGATGGTAATTATTCAGTCATGTCAATAGAGAATGTTATATAAGCAAGGATGATAATTACTGAATCATGTCAATAGAGAACGTTGGGTTAGGAAGGATGATATATAGAACGTTGGGATGGAAGGATAATTATACATTGTTGTCAATAGAGAACGTTGGGTTAGGAAGGATGATATATAGATATTTATGTCAATAGAGAACGTTGGGTTAGGAAGGATGATAATTATACATTGTTGTCAATAGAGAACGTTGTGTTAGGAAAGATGATACATAGATTTTTAGGTCAATAGAGAACGTTGGGTTAAGAAAGATGATAATTATACATAGTTGTCAATAGAGAACGTTGGGTTAGGAAGGATGATATATAGATATTTATGTCAACAGAGAACGTTGGGTTGGAAGGATGATAATTATACATTGTTGTCAATAGAGAACGTTGTGTTAGGAAGGATGATATATAGATATTTATGTCAATAGAGAACGTTGGGTTGGAAGGATAATTATACATTGTTGTCAATAGAGAACGTTGGATTGGAAGGATGATAATTAAACATTGTTGTCAATAGAGAACGTTGGATTGGAAGGATGATAATTATACATTGTTGTCAATAGAGAACGTTGGGTTAGGAAGGATGATATATAGATATTTATGTCAATAGAGAACGTTGGGTTGGAAGGATTAGGGTTTTTCAAGACAGTTTATTAATATTGTTTTTATAGACAATAATTTTGTGTTATTGTTTCGCCGTTTGTATTACAATTAATGCATTTTGTTTGACTGGAGCGCTTTATCAAAGGCCACTGTGGATTTGACTCCCATTGGCAGTGTGACCTTTCCCCACTATTTTTTTGGAATTGGTGCTGAGATTTAACTGGGAGATAAATCGATTGATTGCAGCTCATTTTTCACTATCTAATCTAAGACATACTGGCATTAAGATAGATTGTAGGTTTTATTTGTTGTTTTTTTCTATCAACCTCATGATTCCTTTTCTTATTCTAAGGTAAATTACGAAATTCGGAAATAATATAAAGTAGGGGAAATGAAGGCTAATGGGACTGTAATAATGGGACCGTAATGTTAATCTGTCCCACTAACGAGATATCTGATATCATATTAATTATGTATAAAGATAAATACATTTTATGGACATAATATTATTGGTCATCCACATTAATCTTAGGAAATTCTTCGGAATAAATTTCTGATTCGTGGAAATCAATGAATGAAACAACAATGAAACAAATAAATCCTTGAAGAATTAAAAATTCCGCATTATATTTATAAAAAGAAGCAGTAGAAAGCATAATTTGTTGCCAGCTATAATAATCACTTTCTCCGACGAAATATAAATTTGATGTATTCATCAGATCCATGACGATCTATTGCAGCTGTGTTCCGGTAATCATTGGAAATTAATCGTAGGATTGCTTAGAATTTATTACGTGCTGAGTAATTTTGTAGCAACAGCCTAGGTACAAAATATGTATAGAACTCAAACCGAAGTACTGGGGCTCCTAATCTCCCATGGCAGACCTAGAGTGGCGGGTTCGAATCCCGCCCTGGGCAATAGAAATTTATTTAATGACGGCCTCATTAAATAAACTCCTTAGGCCCACCCTGGCTAGAAAAGAATGTTACCTGTAGATAACCCGTCCCGATTAGCCTAGTTGCATAAAGTGGACATAAAATATCAAAAATAAATAAAAAAACCGAAGTACTGTTCATGGTGCGCCGCATATGTTGCCAATGCAGTGGAAAACGTATTTATTGTTGGACCAAAGGGTTTTGAGACAAAAGAGATTTCTTACGATGTAAAAAATAATAAAAAATCTTATTAAAACCAACAAGCCACTGTAAATCGAGATTGCTTTGAAAGTGATGACATGTGGATTAAACAACGAAATTGTAGTACTCACTTTTATTTTCTGCTGACGGTGAGGGTGATGAAACAGGTTATTCAGAACAGAGTTTTGTGTCATCTCACAATTTATTATTTATTTATATGCATAAATTGTGAGGAGCTCCAAAACTGTGTTCTGAATAACGTGAAGTTATAAGCTTTATCAAAGCTTATAAAATATATAAAAAGATTTTTCCCAGCTTCTAGTAAATTTTGAGATAAAAGAAACGTTCTTCTGATTCTGAGATATATCGGCTTTTCAGTACCAATATGACATACTCGTAGAATAGATGGGGGTGCCCAAAAATCAGAGGTAGAGCAACCGACTATAGATCACCTGAGCCGTGCAACATCGAGAACGGTCTGTATTTTAAGAGTTTAGGAATATAGCCAGCTACTTCTAGGTAATGTAAATGCTTGCTGACATAGAGCTAAAATGAAAGAAACTTTTACAGCTAAAGTATATACTTGCCATTTGTGCATGTTATACTGATTTAGTATCACTCGTGCATACAACCATTAAAATAAAAGTAAGTCCTTAAAGAAAAAAGAAAATAAGTATACTAAAACGTTGATGAAAAACTCCTTCTTAGAAGAAGTATCTCCTTGACAGTTAAAAGAAGAAGCTTTTAGCCTGAAAAATAAGAATGGAACATGAGTGCGTTTAAACCTCCCTCTCTGAATCCCTAATGAAAACATTTCACCTTCTACAGTGTCAGCGAGGTAAAAAGCGAAGACTGCCCAGAATACACAATGCCATTTTGGGGACATAAAATTGTTTGAAACAATATCAAAAGAATATTACTTATTTATTAAAGTGCATTCACAACAGTTAACAATGAAGTTCATAACATTGATAGCTGTGAATATAATTGTTCAAACATACTAGTTAAATAAAAATAAGAAAATAACTAAATTTGTGAACTAAATAACATAAACAAAATTAAAATTAAACGAAACAGAGAATCATAATAAAACACCATGAAAGCACACAAGGCTTGGGGCTCAGGGTAGCCATATGAATGAAGGGGTTACTTTTAATACACATGCCAAACCTAGAGTCTTGGCTTTGATTTCCACGGAGACAATATGAATTTATTGTGAAATGGGGACTTCTATAAATTCACTTAACCAATCATATCTTCTTATATGATCTTCAATCATAATATCGCGGAAGGCCAATTCTAACCTCAATAAGTAGGATTGAACTTTCGCCATATAATTGGTTAATATGAATTTAGTTAATGACAACCTAATTATTTAAAATCTTTCTTCCCACTCGGGCTCGAAAATGGTGTAAACCTTTAGATAGCCCCTCCCGAATAGCCACAGTATCATAAAGAGGACGTATATCTGTAAATATATAAAAGTGTAACTTCCATCTGTACATTGATTTTTTTTCTCGAAATTTTACGATACTTTCTCCTTTCACATTTTATAGACACGATATCTGGAATTTATGGCTTTGGTGCCAGTTCGTTACCTTTTCTTGCCCAAACTACTGAACCGAATTTTATGAAACTTGGTAAGCATACTACGACTAACACAACTTAGACTATAGGCTATATTAATATTATCAGAGATGAACAGGAGGGGAGATTATTAGGGAGGCATGAAACAATTGCAATATTTCGTTGTTTAAAGTAACTTTTATTATATACAATTTTGTCTTACACCGAAGTATGAATGAGATATGTGCTAAAACCCAAAGCGGGAGTCAACAATTTAATTAGGCAGAAAAGACTGAACCGTATCCAACCAAAAAAATATGTAAATTAGCATTAACTTCCTTATGATAATATGATATACCAACATTGGTAGGAACGAGGGGGGCCAGAAATGAAAAATCGGGATTATTCGTTTCCTATTGATTTTTTGGCAAAGATGCAAATAACAAAAGTTGTTTGATTTGTTATTTAAACTTTTTTTATCAACAGTTTTGTGATATAGGGAAGTATAAATGTAATAGTATACGCTACAAACTATAGCAAGAGTCAACAATTTTTTAGGGTACCAATGACTTACCCAAGCATTACAAATGTGAGTTAGCATTGGCTCTTCCATGATTATAAGCTACATTAAAATTTCTAGGGACGACAATAATTCATTACGTATTTGTTTTTTGTAAAAATACACTTAACAAAAGTTGTTTATTTTCATATTTAGAGTAAAGTTTGTTATATACATTTTTGCAGCATAACAATGTATAAAGGAAGCAATTTGCGTAGATGCTTTATAATGTAAAGCCAACAATTCATTCCAATGTTTAAATTTATTTTACATTCAAATATTTGAACTTAATGTGACCTTTCCACGATAGATTCTCCTCTCTCTCTCTCTCTCTCTCTCTCTCTCTCTCTCTCTCTCTCTCTTTATCTCACCAAAATATTATTGAATAAGAAATAAGTCATTTCTCTCCTTTAATGTATTTAAAACTTTATTTAATTTAAAAAAAATGAAAATTATTTAAACATAGAATACATATTTAGTATTGTAAAGAGAAATGTGAACATAAGTTAATATGAACAAAATTTAGAGTATAAATTATTAGTGTTACTAACCTCTGTTGCTTAACCTTGGAATAGGGATGAGCGGGATACTTCCTCCCCTTTCCCTCGCTCTCTTTTCTCTATTCTTAATCCTGCAACAGGTTAGGCTATTTGCTATCACTTCTACTGCCATTCTAATGCTTTTATATTCTGAGTATAATTATGCGCATCCTTAAAACATTGGCATTTTAAAACTGGGAGGAATCGGAAACAGTGTTAAACGGATTGGAAGTATTGTGAAAGTGTATCCAGCTATGTGAACCATTTACTAACATTGATCTGTTAATATGTAAAATATAACAGAGCATACTATGAAAAATTATGAATACTCAGTTTCCTCTTTGTATTTGCAATTGAATTGTCTTTATAATGGTTATGGTTTTATATATTTAAATAAAATAGATGCAGTTGTCATTATGAATAGAAATTGTTAATATTACATAGCTTATAATAAAAAAAAATGCTATCAATGATAGAAATATTTATTATATACGCACAACTAGATGGGATTGAATAGTAACCGAACATGTTCATAAAATGTCAAAAAAAAATGATCATTTCTCAGCTTCTAGTAACTCCCCGAGCGAAGCCGGGCACCTTAGCTAGTATATATACTATAATTAATATATAGCCTTTAAAATATGAATAAAATTAAACATAATTAAATCAATTTAATTAATTAATGACTAAAATAGAATGTTAGCAATATCTTAAACAACAATAAAAAGACAAATTTCTCACGTGTTAGAGTATTTGTTTATTATTATTTACGTCCACTTTATGCTACTAGGCAAATCGGGACGGGTTATCTACAGGCTACCTCCCTTTTCTAGCCAGGGTGGGCTTAAGGAGTTAATTTAATGAGTCCGCCACTAAATAAATTACTACTGCCCAGGCTGGAATCGAACCCGCCACTAGGTCTACCACGCGAGATTTAGATCAACGCCTTAACTCGCACGGCCAACCTGAGACCCCAGAGTTTGAGTATTTGAAACATAAAATTTTAGCTGAAAATAAAACCTTAAATGAATAAATATGAGGGCAAACTAAAAATTGAAAATGTTAAAATAATAATAACATCGTTAGCTTTCGGGTTTTAGAGAAAATATAATGTAGACCATTACATAAATCATAATTTGCAGTGCATCAACAAAATTAGTTCGGATTGTTGATTGCGGCCAAACTCCAGTGGTGCCAGGTTTTATTAAATTCAATATTTGATCGGTTTTTCAGTCAGGTGTCCTTGTTTATTGTGGCTGGTAAATAATTTTAATTTAAGTTGCTATAGAAGGCAAATCAACAAAGTGTTTTTATACTTCACTTATTCATTCAATCCTGGCTGATTATGGCAAAGTAAGTGAAATTAAGTAATAAGTACTAGCTCCTTGTAACAGAAAAATTAGAATTTTACTTTATTTATTTATTTATTATTTAGAGCTCCGCAACTGTGGCGACTTGGCTCTTCTTAAACATGGGGAGAAAACAAAACAAAAACAAAAAACAAGTAAACAAAATAACAAAACAAAGTAATAAGAAATAATATCAAACAAACACTAGAAACACGAACACAACAAAATAACAAGAATCATGTAAACAAAATAACACAAAAGGAAAAAGAAACACGAACACAACATAGACCTAAAAACAGGTGTTAAATAAATAAGTGAAAAGAAAACTTGGTGACTGACACAAAATTATTCATAAAAACAGTAATAATAAATTTCAATAAAAATTTAAACACATCACACACACACACACACACACACACACACACACGCGCGCGCGCACGCACACACATTAAAAAAATTTAAAATATGGAATTAAATATTCTCAAACTGCCTAATTGTTTTTAAATATGTTAGAATCGTGGCAATATGTGGGCTACCCTCAGTCAGTAGTTCCTTCAAGTCGTGTGGAATGTTTAAGTAAGTTCGTAATCTGCATTCTGTTAGTAGGTGTTTTATAGTTAATCCAGTGTTGCAATGAGTACAAGTGGGCTTGTCTTTTCTGTTCATTGTAAGAATGTGTCAGGTATGCATGTCCAATACGTAATCTTGTGAGGATGACTTGGTCTCTTCTTGAATATACGTTCTGTTTCTTTGTCCGTCCAGTAACATTGCGTTTTATTTCCAATAGTTTGTTGTCAGTACGTAACCAGTGTTTTGGCCAGTCTTGGAGGATTTTTGTTTGTACAATCTTGTTGAGGTCTGTTGGTGTTAGTGTAGTAATGTCGGTAGTAGTCATTTGCTAGTTGCTAGTTTTGCATGTTTGTTGATATCAGTCATTTGTTTAATGTCCTTGTGTCCGGGTAACCACAACATTTTAAAATTGCAAGTGTTTAGTGCGTGTAATAGTTCTAGTATTTTTGTAATTAGTGGGTGATTAGAGTAGATGTTTCCCAAGGAAAGTAAAGAACTTAAAGAGTCTGTGCATAAAATTACTTGGTGTGATCTGTTTTCTAATTTTGAAAGTGCTAGTATGATGGCCTGTAGTTCTGCAGTATAAGTACTTGATTCGTCGTGTAATTTAACTTTGTAAGTTTTGTTTTGGATAGTGGCGGCTGAGCCCGTCCCGTGTTCTGTCTTAGATCCGTCTGTGAAAATGAATAGAGTGTTAGGGTTTTGTGAAGTTACAGCCTTGAAAGATGTCTGATAAAATTTTGAAGAAAGAGGGTTTGATTTTTGATATTGTGTTAGCTTTAAATCAATCGGATAGTTCTTTACTATAGAAGAGCTTCTAAACTTTAAAATTTCAACTCTAAGAGAAAAGCCTTTCACGTCTACTGTTTATTTTGTGACTGAAAAATTTTGGAGAGTAAACTATTGATTGGGGCAAATATGGGAAAACTGATGTACACGAAAACCTATTTACGAGATTCCTATGAATTTATTTGATGTAAGTGGTTGCAGGTTCTAGTGGCTTTTAAGAATACAAACCAAGTATGCTTCTACAAATTTTTAACTCCTATGTTATTTATTTTAAACGTGTTTATTGTAAAATCGAAGTATGATTTTTTTTAAATTGAATGGGAGGTTAGGTTTGAAAACAAATTGCATGAATGTTTTTTTTTTAAAAAACATAAGTCATTTTTTATTTATTTATAACGGAATTTAAGATTTTTGGTTTTGTTTCTGCATTCTAATAATAATATGGATTCTTAGGGCACTGAATAAATGTAGAGAAGAATATTGGTGTAGGGTTATTTGAGTTTACTTAAGTTATTAAACATTTTTGTCTATTTAATACTGAGAATAAAGAGAAGGGCATTTACTTTTTAAAATAGTCACCCATTTTAATACACATATATAACTAGTGATTCTCGGACCAGGGTTTCTATGAACTGAGAAGGACAAGGGCTCAGGATAAAAGCCGCTCAGGATTATGCGTTATAATTTCATTTTACCACTTCAAATCCTCTCTGATTTTATTCTTGGTAACGATTAATTAACAGGCGATTTTTTATTTTCTCATTAAAAGTTCTTAGTTAGCCATAGAGTAGAGTCAGCTTATCAAAATTCCATAAGTTTAGGGTCGGGGCTGAAATCATCTCCAGCTCAAACGTCCGGTATGAGATTGTTGTTGAATAGTTCTCCATCCTTCCGTCGCACAACAGTGGGAGTCACTCTTCAACTATTCCTAGCAATTCGAGCCACTAGTTCAAAAGGATTCTTAACTTATTCCGACGAAACCCACCAGGCACAAATCTCTAAAACTACAAACGAATGCAATTTAAAGTGCAGTAAATAATTAAGAAAAGAATTTTTGGGTAGAATGATTTATCAGCAAAAGGCATTAGGACATAAATTAATCACTACAAATATTGAATGAAAATCTCCAATTCACAATAACTTCATTAAGAATCAGGGCCCATTTACAAACGTTATTGTACAAAATATACCTAAACTAGGCTTTCCATTACTACTACGTCAACTGAAAGAATCTTTTAATGTCATGCCTGTAATGAATTAGTTCTCACACAAGATACACTAAAAGGCTAAGAGTCATCATCTGATATCGACAACCAGCAGTCTGAAAAGACGCAACAAAACTAATCAAAAAAATACTGTTGTGGTTTTTAGTCTTATAAAGTCTTCATATCAATACTCATTTAAGCCTAATCACTCCAAAATGCACCAGATTGCACGACCAAAGCTCGAACTCCTTAATGTCATCCTTAGAACGAATTTGATGTTAGCAATATCCTTCGACCTTGAGAAAGCATACGACTGTTTCTAGGGAAGACTCTTTCTCTCATTTGTTCGAAGAGGGTCTCCAAAGAAAGATTATCAAATGTTTGGGTAACTATTTGTCTGATCGAACTTTCAGATGCAGGAGCGCCTCAACGAGGAAAAACCTAGGCATTTAATATTTCGAGCAGTCAAGGAGTAGTAATGTAATTGTGTAGATCACTTGACATCATCTTTGGTATTAAAAAAATATGGAGCACCCGGAGGAAGTTGTAAGAAAGTTGAGCACAAGCAACGGGACTTTATTACCTTGCCTTGGACTTGCGGAGATTTGTGCCTCAATAATTGGAGATGATTGGTTGGATCCTCACGGAATGGTCAATAATACTTGTGGCGGACTTGGTCATTATGACCATGGCTTTTGGCGAGAGGTTGGTAAGTAATTATTTATTTTATCTAATTAGGAGCTGTTCAACATGGGATAACCCCTCAACGGAGTAGTTAACCACTCTAACAATCTACCATAAAAAATACAAAATTTCCTTGTGTGGACAATCTTGTCTTAAAGATCTACAAGATCTTATGACCCTCCTTTTTTGTTTCGGAATTAATATTGCTTTTTATCTCAAATTAGAAAGTATTTTGTCTTGTAGTGACGTAGAGATGGCATAGTCCATTCGGTAGGACGAATCTAATTTGTTTCCCATCTACCACAATATAAGCTTTAATTATTCTCATTTTAAAAAAAAATAATTTAGTCAACCTATTATTTGTTGGGATTATATATATAAATCAAAAGAGCCTTCCCTTTTAGTAGATTTTACTTAGGGGAAATCAGCTATTGGGGTGTGCATTACACAATTTTCAAATCGTTCTTGAGATTTCCATCCAGGAGATGATGAAAATGAGATTCTTTCAAAACTCTCTCTCTCTCTCTCTATATATATATATATATATATATGTGTATATATATATATATATATATATATATATATATATATATATATATATATATATATATATGTGTGTGTGTGTGTGTTATACCGCTCTAGAAGTCGCAATTTTTGTTTGATCGTTACTAAACTCGATATTTAAACGTTTTATGTAAAACTAAAGATCAAGTTCGTTAATGGGTGAAATCAGACTAGAGAGAGAGGGGGGGTTACAGGAGAACATTAAAAATTTAAAATTTCTCAGTTATTATGAGTTACGTCGAAAAGCTGTGTATCTATAAATATCCCTGTAGCATACATACATTTTTTCGCTACCATGACTCCTAATCCAGATTTTTGCTTTTTTAGTTTTCGGGCTTCAGTAATCCCCCACTCTTACTGATGCCATATTGACTATAGCTGTTATATAATGAAAAATCTTATTTTTTCAAGCTTTAATATCAAATATTCTGTCTATTGAACCTTTACTGCGCGAGATACATGAATATATGTAGTGTGATGAATTTTAAAATCTAAGAAAATTTTGCGGGGAGGGGCTTGTAATTCGATAATTCAAAATATCTCCGTTATTATGAGTCAGATTGAAAACGTTATAGAACAGAATTCGTTAAACTAATTATTAGTATACACATATATACTAACAGACTGCTAAGGACTCACATAGACCAGCCATACACTCTGACTGAATTATTACATGACCGTAGCCAGTACGTAGACCACGCTAATACAATACTTGAAACATAACAACATTTTCAAAAAATTATAATGTAGGACAATACTGAAAATATTTGCAGAAATGAGCATACTTGCTAAATATGATAAACTGATGATAGAAATTTAACTGATACGTCTCTCAATCATCCCAGTCCCGAAATGTGATTACTGTAAGAATAAAATTGTTGATATATTTATTTTTTCCTAACTCAAATACTTCTTGTTTGCAAATTACAACAATCTCCCACTAAACTGATCGAATTTTACTTAGAAATAGAGGGTATATGGTGAGATGGCATTGGTAGTTTGTCGTACCAGCAAGTTGGAAATCTGCTTAGTTCATGCCCTTTTTGACGGGCTGCTTCCTCTCGCGGAGAAACGTAAGTAAACTTAAAGCTCCTGTTTCCTCTAAGACAATTGTACAAAAAAAAAAAAAAATTCTTCTTCCCGCTGAAAGCGTGTTCGAATTGGAAGGTCCTTTGTCCGCTAATGGGGAAGGTGATGGGACTGTGGGCCTCGCAAATTAAGTTGTAATCTAGTGTAAGGAGCGCGCCTGCTTTGGGGGGGCGGTGTTGGGGGTGGGGAGGAGTTGCCAGCTCACGTGGGGCTCATACTAGCGGCGGCACTCCACTGGGAACCTTCCGTGCGCTCTCTCTCTCTCACGCAGTGCGTAATTATACCAGGTCAGTACATAGGCACAACTACGTCCAAAAAATGATCCAGAATTTTTTTATTTTTATTTTCCTTCAGAAAAAACTCTGTGTTTATACTCTAAACTCATCAATTAATATGTATGTAGTCAGTGCTACAAATTAAAACCAACATTTGAACACAAATCAAATTTTCTATACTTACAGCTAGAAATAATACAAGTTAGTTCACTTGGTTTGCTTTATTTGCCCAATTCCACAGGGTCATTGGCAGAATGGCAGAAACATAGAAGGACTTAATTACACGTAAAACGTTTAAAATATTTGACATATGCTTAAATCCTACAAAAACTATAATCTATTTGTAATAAATACAACATCACAGATGTTATTTGACATTTTCTACTTACTCATATTTTCTTCACTTTTTATATAATCATACATCTGTCGCGCATTGGGAACCGTTAAATCCAAATTATTTAATTATTAAGACATCTGCACGTCATCATACGAGGTCAAGTTCTTCAACAGACCAATATTCTCATAATTTTTTATAAAATATGTTTGAAAAGATATGCTACACGAAATGCGTTAACCTAATTTTGTTCAGATTTAATTGTATGTAATTAATTTCTATTATAAAGGCTGAAATAATTTCTAATTTTTAATTCTAAAATTTTGACAAGAGTGTATGTATAAATTTTAAAACATGTTATGGTTTATTTATTTGCTGACCAAAACATTGTTTTTCTTTTCATAAAAAATATTTAAAAATAACTGTTAAAAAGGAAAGTAGGAATTCATCCATTGCCTTCAGTAATACACTTCTCTAAAGAAAGGTGTGTGTGTGTGTGTGTGTGTGTGTGTGTGTGTGTGTGTGTGTGTGTGTGTGTTGGTGTGTGTGTATTATATTCATTTTTTTTCACTATATTCTCATATTATGGTTAATAAATTAATAAAACTATCTACAAACTGGGTATATATATATATATATATATATATATATATATATATATATATAAACCCAGAATTTTCCCAGAATTTTCGGAAATTAATCAGATTCTTGGGCGAACCTGGGCGTTGGCTTGTGAGGTCTTTGTCACTTCCGTAACAGCTTGTGCGATGACAGTTCAAATTAATTTACTTTAAATAGTCTAATGAAAATCAGACAATGCAATTATATGAAATGAATAATGGCATCGATTCATATATATTTAAATGTACATGGTCTTGTGTAGAGTAGGCTCATCCATTTGTAAATGAGTAGCTTAGAGATTTATAATCGAATAAAAGTAAATACAATGTAGTATTTTAGAAATAACACTGCTAATTATACCGCTTGCTTATAACTTTGAATGAAAGGTTATCTTGTAATAAGTATCTTCATATTCAACAACGGCAGAAATAACTAAATATTCAATTATTCAGAAGTTTTTAACAACTTCACAAATAATAATACTTCAATTCTCTTGTTTGTTTTAAACGCATTTTGTGCGTTAAATTATTTAAATTCTCACACAAACTTTTGAGGTGCTTAAGTTTTCAAGCTTCGAGTTTAAGTCAATTATGATTAATTTCATTCCGATTGTTTGTCTTTTCAATTCATACTTTCTAATTAGTTTTTATTGGCCTTTTTTATAATCGTCATAAACCCTTTTAACCAACTCAAGCAATTGGATTTCAATGATTTCTGCAATATCTACTGCAATTGTTCATTATTATTATAAACTATGGTTGTACTAGTTTGAGAAATGTATTATTCAATTCCTGTCCTTATTTTTATGTTAATAAATCATTCATGTGCCTTTTTTTTTGTTATTTATATTACCTACAGTCTATCTAGAAAATTCTTGAGATTTATATTTGAGCTACAAAACTTACACTAAATTTTTATAATGGTTTTTTGAATCTATAATAAGAACTATATCGAAATACTTGAAGAAAAAAGTAAACAAAGTAAAGATTACTTTAAAAGCTATGAAATTGCTTCGTGTGTTGTATCTTGTATAATGATATAATTACATCATTAATTTAATTTAATCCCCAATTGATTATTGAACTTATTTAATTTAATAATTAAATTATATAAGTTTACTTATTGAAAATGAATGTAAATTATCCCATTTAGCAGATTATTCCTAAGTCTCCAGCAACTCAAGGATCCGGCTGACTGCAGTGTTCAAAGTATGTTATTTAATGGTAAAATACTATTTCATGAATCTGAAATTTTTAACAATTCTTGTTGAAATAAAATTAATAGCGATAATGTGATTAAAGTAAAATAAAAAGAAAATTGATCAGTGTAATTGTTTTTATAGTATATACATACATACGTGTATGTTTAACTTATTATATTTATTCATTTTAATAATAATACTTTTCAATAGTATTATCTAATTTTTAAAAGATCTCTAATTGTTAGAAACTCTTTAAAGGGCAAAACAACGATTTGAATTTTCACCGTTTCTCTTTTAATTTGTTACTTAAAATTCCTTATTAAAAAAAAAATGTTTTTAAATAAAATGTTCTAATTTCACTACAACAATACTTGTAAACTTTCTTTAACAATTGAGAAATATTTCAATCACAAGAATTATATAAATATAGACAATCGAGTTCAACGATTTCGCCAAGTGAGTAAGTCTGTGATTATAATCACATTAATTACAATCCTATGACCCTAATAAATGGCTGGCACTTTTAATGAATATCAACCACAATCAAAATTATCATCGGAGAAGAGTTAAATATGGCGACAGAAGTAAATTAAAACCAAGCAGTATACCGAGAAATAATTTGGAGAGGTTGCTAGCTATGCTTTGCCACAGATATTGGGTGACTAGATTTTAAAAGTATGGCACTCTCAGGCTAAAGGATTTTTGATTATGCTTATTAATGATTAAGAAATTATAAGGAAGTTTCTTGCAGCACCAGCAACTACAAATTTCTGTATAAGTTTGTAAAGGTCCTGAGATAAATTAAACTGATGACTGTTCTATAGATTTTTTTGAAATCATACCTGTATATTAAAAATGAATTTACTGTACTTTATTGAAATTCCCAAACCAAGGTCAGTTCAAAGCTCAATCCTCTGTATTTAGTAATATTATATTATAGTATTTTACATAATTTGTAGATCATCATGCATATGAAATTAATTCTCAATGGCTAATTATACCATATCCAGAATTTGTGAATATGATGAATACAACTCCAATTAATTATTTATACAGAAAAAAATGTTATTTATGAAAAGGATTACGCCAGACCTGGAAGATATCTTGGCACGTACTTCCATTGACCATTAGTTTTATTTAATTTTTTTAAATATTGTCCTATGATTATTTATATAACACCTTTCACAGAATTGCGGTTAACTTCCGAAAAGATAATTTGAAGAAAAGACAATATCTGGGTAATAGCGATTGTAGCAGTCAGTCGGCTCATGGTTAAAAGTATATATGGATAGCTGGGAGGCATAGTGGTGCAAATAAATATTAATACTTTTTAAATAATGAAGGTTTTGCGTTTGGCACTTAAAAAACCAACTAATAACCATGAAGTGTAACTTTCATGACCATTTTTAATAGTCATTATACTGAACTTGAGTTTTAAACTAAACACGAATATGTTATTATAATCTTTTTATTCTATATGTATTTTATTTTAGGTAAATATAGACTTACACCACTAGGTTTCTCAGCCACCTATAAAAAGAAAATGAAAGTTCTGGCTTCCACTATTGAGACTTTTTTCATTTTTAATCTGTTGCAAAACGTGTAATTCCCATACATTAAGGACGAAATAAATTTAAGCATGTAGTATTAAATTAATACGTTCAATGCTATCAACCAGACCATAGCCCTAAATTAAATAATTTAGACATCAACTGCGTGTCAATCTGTTAACTATACTGCCCCCTTTATATTTCTACGTTATTCTAAGAGCATAAATGTGATGTGATAACAAATCCTTGAAACAATAGTGTGAGAAATTTTATGCTCTAAAGTAGATATTATTCCAATAAACAATTAGTAATATACTGATATTGTTAATGCTCGCTTGTCCTACTGACCTTCCACTAGCCAGAATGGACTAATGATTTTATTTACTGAGTACATCATTAAATACTGCCCACAGAGGAATCGAACCCTTGATTCTTGGTTTACCAACTTTATTAAGGTCACTGCCTTGATGCCAGAGAATTCTTCACTTCTTCTTTATGGTTACCAGCCTATAAATGCTAAAGTATTATTAACCACGAAGAGTCATGCTCCTAGTAAATGATCAACAAGTCATCCGCCATGTCAAGGTATACATGTTTGCAACTTGATATTCAGAACCCCTTCACTTCGATAAGTGTTTAAAACTCGACCTATCTCGAGGCGTGGAGACGAAGCTTCATCTTATTGGAACTCAATATTTATTTTTGTGGAATTTTTATCCCACAAACCCCTACCTGTATACCGTACACGAAATACCGTATACAGCAATATACCAGTGTATGAGAGTAAGCTTTACATGGTTATTTATTTTATTGTAAATAGGCACCGAACTCGGGAGAGTTATTTGTGCCTAGATGGTCGAAATTCGATTTTCATTTTCCTTCCTGTTGTTTAATAGTCCCTCTCTTCAGATATCCCTCCCTCATCCTCGCCTGTGTTACATCTCTCCTATTTTTCTCTATCCCCGATTCTGTGACAAATAACAAAAGAACACATCAGTATTTTGTTATAATCAATTTGATATATATACTTAACTCACTGCCTTGTGTGTCCATTTGTTGAAGTCCTATATTATTATATTTCTTTATTTAAACCAGCAATTATTAAAAATTTTAAGAGTTTCATTAGAGTGGCTATCGTACCCTAGTATTTCAGATAGTACTTCTCGCTTACCAAGGGACTTTCTGATGTCCTCACACCTTCTATACTCTTTAAGTAAGTGTGCAACTGTTCTACTCCACAAGCAATGCTGGTTTGAGGTTCTGCCCTTTTCATTAGGTGCTGGTTTGTGAGTGTTGCCAAATCGAAGGCGGCATATTAATACTTCATTCCTCGTTTTAGTGATTGTTGAAGTACTCCAGGGGTTAACACTATTTTTTACAGTGCGGAGTTTATTGTCAAGCAACTCATGCCATTGCCATGCCCATTGCTCAAGAGCCAGTTTTTTTTGCATGATTGAGTTATGCAATGTGTTACATGGTTATAACACATTTATATACCGAAACAATTTGGTCTTTCTAATGCCACGAAAGTGTCTAACGGCAACTCTGGAAACACTGAATCCACATCGCCACGATCAGGAGCGTTGATCTCTTTCCAATATTCTGGTGGTCCAGTTCCCTTCATGCGTGGGTCTAGGATTTTGCAAAATAAGGACTACAGTGATTGGGCAATAGTAGTTAGGTTTTGCTGCTTTCATGGCTATGGAAATTGCCATTCTCCCAACCAGCTCGAGATAGCACGCCCCTAGATTGCTTATTGAGAAAAACTCATTAAAGTGGCTGTATCAGCTCATTTTTTCTTGTAGCAAGCTCGTCTAGTTGAGTAAGTAACTCTTTTGTTTAAGATATTTCAAAAGTTTATTATTCACTTTCCCTTCTTCGGAATAACCGTGCTTATTTATGACAAAAGTCCTCTTTCACTTTATCAGCTCCACCTTCAATCCCTATTAAAAAAAGGTGGGAAAATATGGAACGTGAAACACACCAACAAGAACAACAAATATTCATGAATAGTATTTATTCATTCATTTTTGGCACTGAATGGAGCTGGTACTCAGAACATGTTCTCTATCATAAAAAAGAAAATAGTCCATCTTTTTTCAACCAGTTACTTTGTTGCATTTTTTTTCCTATTCTGATATATCTTTAGGAATATAGGACATATAAGTTATATCTATTGAATGTAGATATATTTATGAGAAAAAAAACAATTCAGAATAGAATAGGAGTGGATTCTTAATTGGTTTTAGTTGCAGGTGTTATGCAACGGCTGTACCAATCGCTACAAATAGATGCTAGTACTACATTACAGTAAATAAATTAACAAATGTTTGGCTGTCACAAACATTAAAGAGACGCTTCCATAATGCAATAATTAGACCCTTCCAATATTTTAAAAATTCCTATTCCTTGCTTTCTTTTTTATGAAAATAGTATACGGATAGTTAATTTGATTAACTGAACATACCAAAATTATTTTATGATTTTCCTTCTTGGGCCAAATGTCTAATTGATAAGAAGTACACAATTATTTACATATTTACAGCACACATTTCATTCTAGTTAGTGTAATCAATATCAAAACCAACTTACCTCTATTTATCTATCTTTCTATTTTATTACTAAAACTTAAATGAATGATATCTGTAAAATTTTCCTATCACCAACCTTTCTAAATATATATATATATATATATATATATATATTTCTCACAATCCCGAATATTGGTCGAGCAAGACATAATTAAAATATGTATATATATATATATATATATATATATATATATAAGAAGTATTAATAATTATTAATTTGGCAAATAAACTGTTTAAAAAACCTATGTAAAGTAAGGTTCTATAGCCTTTAACTTATCAATGTTGGCAAGTTAGAAACTTGCTCTGATTTAAAAAAAACTAAACAAATTGTAACTCAAATAAAATTATTTCACAGCCAGATTTTGCAACATCATTAAGTAAAACAATTAATTTCAAACTCCTAAACTAATTACTATTTTATATGTGTATAACAGTTACATTGTTAATCGTAAATGTATTGTAAATTTTATACAATGAAACAATAATAATCTTAAACTTCTCAAAAAAGAATCACCAGTAATTTGAGAGCTTAAGTAAACTAATGGCCCACCAAATCGAAATTAGTTGCTCGAAAAACAATGATATTACTTTTATTGCTTCCATACCTCTAAAACATTACTGACTGTCGATGATATTGCTAATATAGCTGCAATTGAGGATTGTAAATTTTTCCCATACCTATGATCATGTTCTACTTGAGGAATCATCTTTAATGAAAGGGCTCAGGGGAAATCTAAGGAGTGGTTGGGGGAAAACCCAAGAAAATGTATTATCAGAATAACTAATGCTTATCTGAAGCCAAATTGGAAAATGAAATTCAACTCACTCTTGAATTCTTGTAGAGAAAATATTTTCTCCTTGTGTTGCATATAATATGCAATATTTATTTAGGCATTTACCTCAACAGTAATAATCTGCTCTCAAACGTACAGGCTAAGTTTCTTTTGCCTTCTGAAGAACTGACTTGAAGAGAGACGGGAGAAACAACACAGAAACCATACATAATGTAAGTGAAAGCTATAAATTAAACGGAGTCGTTCTTCCACATATGTACATTAGTATTAGTCTAGCTCCAGGCTGTTTGAGACCTAGTCATTATTCGGTGTATATTGTTTATAAAGAAAATAAGTAAATAGAAGCCATTTCTACATTTCATAACATCAGATCTTAAATCAATCTATGAAGTGGGTTTTATAATAAATGTATATGTCCAATTCAAATGTTATTTTATGAAAATTGTTGCAACAATTCGTATACATTGTCCTTTGAAAAAAATAGTAAGACAGCCTCATATTTAATCAATGTTGAAAAATTGAATGTGACTAACACATTTAATATTGTAATCAATATTATATAACTGAACGTGTTAATCAAGTCATTTTATAATATCATTGAACCTATTAAACATTGATTGAAATTTTCTGTTAATATTGGATCCTTTTCCAGAAATCTTTCTAAAAATACAAATACTTTTTTTTTTTGTTTATATCGCACTAACATTTTATTCCTAAGGGCTTTAAAAAGTAAATCGTTATTATAAATTAAACTTGCCTGCATTGATAAAATTATCATATTCTCAAAATGATAACTGCCACGTTTATTTATAGGACATATAGTGAAACCATTGGGTAAAAAATTGAAAGTAATTCTCAAATTTGATGGCGTATATACAGGTTTTGTCAAAAATTCAGTAATAAGACGTAGACACTGATATTAATTTAGCAGCGGTTAATTGAAAATATGAAGTACTATTAAACGGATACTTTTTTATCAATAAATAATCCTGTAATTATTAAAAATTATAATACATGCCATGCTTTAAGGACATATTAAAAACAAAAACCAAATCATACAAGTAAGCGGTGGTGGTTCAGTGATAAATAATACTGGGCATCAATACATGAGGTACCCAGTTCAAACCCAGGGAATGTTGCTAAAAAAATCAGCTATTGAGGTTGTTCCCTTGACGCGATTTTCAAAAAATCGACGAAAATGCGTTTAAAATTATATCTATAATTATCTTATATATCTACAAAAGTAGATATTTAAGCGCTGTATGTATATCTAATGATCAAATCCGTATCGGCTGAAAACAAACTAGGGGATGGGGGGGTGAAGAGGGGGATATTTCGAAAATTTAAAATATCTTCGTTATCATAATAAGCTACTCCCACTCCCAGAAAATCCAAGAATTCCTCGATTCACCTTTCACCGATTCTAATGTCCCTTCCCCCACGTACTGTTTTACCATCGGAGATCAAACTTATCATTTGCCGCCTTCCTCACAATAAATCTCCAGGGTTGGATCTCATTTCCTCTAAAATTGTTCATCGACTCCCACCCAACGCCATTACATTCTTAACATAACTGTACAATTGCATATTCCGCACTACACATTTCCCTCTATTTCGGAAATTCGGAATTATAGTCCTCTTCCCGAAACCTGGAAAATCCAGAATCCATCTTCCTATCATCCTATTAGCCTACTCCCTATTTTCCCAAACTTTTTTGAAAAACTTTTAATTAAGCGCCGTCTCACAATTCTCCACAGTCAGAACGCCTTTCTTTCCCATGAATTTGGATTTCGCTCTCGCCATTCAACAGTACAGTAATGCCTCCGTATTTTAGATCACATATCTGCATCTATCAAGGGAAAAGAGCATTTCTCTTCAGCATTTCTTGATGTAGCGCAAGCTTTTGACAAGATTTGGCATGACGGTTTACTCTATAAGCTCAAGCTACTTCTTACCAGCACATTCTACGTTATAATTAGATCATAGATAATTAAATAAATACCAGCACGTGGGAAATCACACACTTGGTTTAAGAAGCCCCTGCGTGACTGATGTTTTTCTTTTGCTGTGCGTTTATTGTACCTTAAGATTGGACTTCCTTCCACTCCTTTGCCCACTCGGCATCGTGAGGAAATTGAGTAGCAACTTGTATTATAAGATTTCTATTCTATCTTTGATCGGTGGTGTCACCATTATATGGCAAGCTTATCACATGACCTCTCACCAAAGGCGCATGGCAAGCTTTGGACTCTTCACAGGTTGTTTAGCCAAGGAAATACAAGAAGGCATGACCAAGATCAAAAAATATCATTAGAAGGATTTAATTCATTCTAAGTTGACTCGATAACATTAGTTATTCTAATACCTACGTAATAACTATAAGGGGGCATAACCATTATTCAGTTGTAAAGACTTATTAAACCTCTTGAGTATTCTTAAATTATTAGTCTTTCCCATACCCACGTAATAACTATAAGGGAACCTACCCATTATTCAGTTGTAAGAACGTATTAACCTGTCGAGTGTTCCTAAATCATTTCCAAACACTTATCTCCCTATCTGTGATCTTCATTATCACTAGCTGATTAGACCTCCCTACCCGATTATAGCTTGCCTTATTGGCATTCCGCATGTTGTTTTAAGAGTCATTTGTGCTCCGCTTTTTCAACCAGCGGATTTTACAGTGAATCCTTTTTTTTCAACTCTAGGTGATGGAAGGCGAAGAATAAGATCACAGAAAAACTCCTTGCTCCTTCACAATGATTAGGCGAATGTTTAAAGTCTGTCTTCAGTCTTTTATCATTCCACTTCATCATGGACAATGAACCATGTGCATGAAATTCATCGATCAAGATATACCCAGAATCAAGATAAATGTTTCATTTTGATACTCTCAATCAAACAAGCAATCACACCTTCGTAATTCGTCCAAATTCGCGCGTATATATTTATATTTATATACATGAGATAGAAAACTTCGGCGATGGAAGTCCATTATATTCGAAACCCTGCTAATAAGTTTTTTTTTTTAATTTTTAGATCTAGATTTCCAAATCAGCAAAATCATTAGAAGGGGAGGAATCTTTACTGGAGGACGAAACATAAATTACTAAAAATCCCTTTAAAAATGTATTTTTTAACATAACAAAATTCTACGAATTATACATTATAACTTGGAATAACATTAAAAGAATATATTTGATATTTTTGCTCTTAGAACACCCCCCGCCCTCCGCCACTTTTACGCAAGACGTCGGCATCACTGAATATGGGTAAACAAAAATTTAAAATTTAAATGAGGCACTAGGAAAGCTGGTTTCTGCGATGGGGGCATGTCCTTTAGCATTTCTCCTTTTCGTTTGTAATCATTCAGTTCAAAAATCGTTTTTGAGCGAGTCGAGTTCTGAGGCACACAAGACCTATATTTATAATTCCATTTTATCTAATTTCCCCATTTTGCAGATTTCCCCAAATCGGCTATTGAGGTTGTACTCATTACGCCGATTGAAACATTTGTTCAAATGTCCATGGATTCTACCCAGGAGATAAAAACATTTTATATATATATATATATTCATTTATCTGTGACGGCTTTAGGCCGGTCACGATTTTTGTTTGATCGGTACCAAACTCGATATTTAAGCGTTTCATGAAAAAATAAAGATCAAGTTTTTTAATGGGACCGGGTGAGAGGATATAGGGGATAATTTCTAAAATTCAAAATATCTCCGTTATTATACATTGGGTCTAAAAAAATGTGTAGAACCAATCTTACTTCAACAGAAATATTCTAAAAATGTAGTTATATACGTTTTTTTCATTACCTTGACTATTAACCAAGATATATGAATTTTTTAGTTTCCACCCTTAAGTAAACCCCTACTCCTACTCAAGTGATATTAACAATAAGCATTTATAGTCCCGAATCACTTAATTTGAAACTTAAATACTAAATATAAGATAAATGCAAATAAGTTTATAAATAATAATGGCGTCATCATTTAAAATTTTACGTTCTTTAGTCTAAAATGTTTATTTGTTCTTTACCATAATCGACATTTAAACGTTTAATTCAAAACTAATGTTCATAGTCGTTAATGGCTTAATTCCGACAATGAACAGGAGAGGGGAGGTTAGAGGGGGGATTTCGAAAATTCAAAATATCTCCGTTATTATAAATCTTATAAAAAAATGTTATGGACTCAATCTTGTTAAGTTATTGGCGCTCTACAATTGTCCTTCTAAACATTTGCTGTAGTTTTAATATTAAGTGGGTTATTCGCCCCATTTTATTGTTTTCAGCTGTCAATAAACCCCCCCCGAAGTTTTCAGTTTGATATAAAAAATATATAGGAAGAGTATATCAATAGTGCGGCAAGCCAGCAAGTGGGAAATCTGCTAAGTTAACGCAGCCTTTGCGTGAGGGACATCTGCGATACCCGGATTACGATTTATATTCTTTCTATTCTCATTTAGGAGTGGTTCCAGTACATAAGGAGTCATAATATATAGTGAGCACGAAATTCTGGGCTACCGAAAACGAAATCAGTTTGTATTGAATATTAAAATTCCTATTTAAGAACGATCAACCAAATTGACTAATTTTCATGTAAAGTCGTAAGAAAAACATTGTCGTTCTTGGGTTTGGGGTTGTGCGGTCCATACGAAACTAATAATATGTATGCACTTCATTCTTTTAGCAGATTTCCCTTAAGGGAAATCAGCTATTGAGGTTGTACTCATGACGGAATTTTCGAAATTTTTCTTCAAATCTCCATCGATCCTACCTAGTAGATGACGAAAATGAGGTCCGTTCAAAACTGTATATATATATATATATATATATATATATATATATATATATATATATATATATATATATTTGTCTGTTACCGCTCTAGCGGTCGCAATTTTTGTTTGATCGTTACCAAACTCGATATTTAGTCGTTTTATGTAAAAAGAAAGATCAAGTTCGTTAACGGCTGAAATCGCACCAGTGGGAGGGGGGGGTTTAGAGGGGAAGATTTTCGAAAATTCGAAATATCTCCGTTACTATACGTCGGATCGAAACATTGTATAGAACCTATCTTATTGCAAATTAAATGTACTATAAATATTGTTATATACATTTATTCCCTATCTTGAATATTAACCGGGATATTTGCATTTTTATTAAATTTGGGCCGATAACGGATTTTTGAATTTCCCGCCAAAAACTAGTTCGGCCCTTTGCCGTAACTGTTCGGCTCTTGTATGGAGATTTCTCTATTGTATAACTTCACGTGGAAAATCTGCTTAGTTTACACAGCCCCTGCATGACGGACTTTATATATATTTGTCTGTTAACGCTTTAGCGGTCGCAATTTTTGTTTGATCATTACCAAACTCGGAATTTAATCGTTTTAAAAATTGTATAGAATCAATCTTATTGCAAATTAAAGTTACTATAAATATTGTTATATACATTTATTCTTTATCTTGAAAATTAACCGAGATATTTGCATTTGTATTCTGTGTGTCGTCGGCAGGAGTCGGATATGTTCGGGAATTTCCGCCGAGAGCTCTGGCGGCTGTTTCCATAGCTAGTCGTCGCTCTTGAATAGGTTTAGAGATACCTTACTACTACAGGTGTTATTGGGCAGATTTATCTATTGGAAAACGTCACGTGGGAAATCTGCTTAGTTTACGCAGCCCCTGCGTGACGGACTTTTTTTTTATAGAGGTTTCCAGATATGGCGCTTCGCTCAACAAGAAGCAAAAAGTGTTTTCAAGATGTAAGGCATATATTACTGAGCACCCGTGAATCAGAGGTAGAATTTGCACTCCTTAAAGAAACCAAATTTTTAAAAATAAAATTAAATGTGTACGACAATTGTAAAGACATTGCCTTTAATAATTTATATAAGAAAAAATACCTGATTATCTTACTGATAATGCTGTGTTAAGAAATAACTTCATATTTTCAAGTTAGGGTTCATGGTGTCCTGTTCATTTTACCAATTAATCTACATATTATTTTATAAACTGACTGTCGCACTTACACACTACAACACATGACCTTTATACACACTCTGATTCATTAATTTATTTACTTTCCTTCAAAAATATTTACAACACTCATCCCTTAGTTGTTCAGATTCTAGAACAGATTTCAAAATTAAAGACGTAAGTGACAATGATGTGGTTCCCAGGACATAAAAACATCGGACGTACAAACGACGTGGACAAACTCGCCAAACAAGCAACTCTGAGACAATCTTCTGATTTTAACTTACTGACCCTTCCTTGGCTTACATTTTCAAATACTACCGACAACATGAATGACAAAAATGTTGGCATAGAGCATCAGAAAATCATCTGCAAGAAATAAAGCCTTGTATAAGCGAGTGGCCATATAGCAAACGGGACAATAGACGAGACGTAGTTGAACTATCAAGACTTAGAGTAGGACACTGACATTTAACGCACTCATGAAAAGAACAGAAAGACCGCTATGCAGAAATTGCAATGAACCATTAAACACATATTGGCTAACTGCAGGAACATTGAATATTTAGAGACCCAACATCACATGTAAGAATTTTTTTTTTAATAAAACCGTTTTAAATTGTTCTCTTTAGTACCAGACTAATATTTATTTTTTGCTTTTATTACTTGTATTTAATTTTTATTTATTGTGTTTTTTTTTGGTACAGTTTTTTGTTATTTTTCTATAATGTTGTTTTTATTTTACATTGTTAAATTTTGAACCAAATCGCCTATCGTGCGGGTGCTCCCCTATAATGAAATAAAAAGAAAACTGACTATTTTTCTCTTGAATAAAAATTAGTTAAATCGTTTACTGAAGGCCTATACCCTGTTCGAAATCTATAAAATGTTTAAAAGTAACCACAAAAGCGGATGACCTTCTCATAAAGAAGGAAGGAAGAAGGCCAGTAAATAATGCATTTGAGTAAAAGTAAAAATGAGCTGAATATGTAGTAGAAATGAATATATATATTTTTGAAATCCGGGAATATTTTTAGAGACTCCCCTTGCCCGGGGTGGGGGGGGGGTGGAGAGAATCTCGGTAGCCCTTAGAGTGGACTTACATTCTTGTAGTCTCAGTAAGATGGAACCTAAAGTATTTTGATCTCATTCCTTACTCCCCTCCCCGTCCCTAAATAACAGAATTTAATATGATCCAGCAACTAAGGAATTTGAAGGATCTCAACAAGATAACTAAGGAGCCATGGAGAAGTACATAACTCCCAACATATTTCTTTGTCAAAGCAAAACGCATATGTTTATAACAGTTAAAAAATCTAGCTAACAATTCCATTCAATTTTCTTTTTTATACAATTAATTCCTTCTGTTGAAATTAATTGGGGTATTTTTTAATCTAATTATCCAGACATCAAAATGAAATACGCTTCAAAGAAGTTATTTAGATTTTGACAAAATCCAACGTGTAAAACTATAATTTTCTCATTAAAATTGATTAATTAATCGGATCTTAAATGATGAAATGTATCATAGGATTAATAGGACAGAAAAGCCATGTGTATAATTCATATTACTTTTTAATTGAGGAGCTCAAGCTAGTCATGTGAATTACGGCGTTGTAGTTAATACACATAGTAAAACAGAGTCAAGGGTTCCTCTAACATGTGGGCAATTGCAAGTTAAATTAATGAAAAAAAAGTCTATCCTAAAGTAATCAAATTTCCCCATGTGGATCAATGACACTCTAATATCGTCATCTCACTTTTATTTCTCTGATTCTTCAATTAATAAGAAGTCTTTGTAAGTAAGTCTTGAATTTTAAGATGGATGAGATGTTTATTAATTGAGTTTTTTTATGTTAAAATGATATGAGTAGAAGTGCAATTATTGAGTTGTATAGCAAAGGACAAAAGTTACGAATATAATATGTGTGTGTGTGTGTTTGTGTGTGTGTGTGTGTGCGTTAAAGGAGACTGTCCTTATATATTGTATAGATTAAATTAAGTGAAGTATGCATTTTAGGTATATAAAATAAGAAAACAAAATAAACTTCCAAACAAGTACCTAGTACTTAATCTAGATAAATATAAGTAATTATAGAATAAAACAAATAAATTGGAAAAAATACAGAACAATGCAAAAAGTGTGATAATAATTAGCATGTCATATATATATATATATATATATATATATATATATACACACACACACCTAATGTATACATATTTTTCGGTTGAATTGATTTTACGTAGCGAAAGACCAGCTCGACGTACAGTTCTCCTTATCGAAGAATGATCTAGAATAAGTTGTCTTCAGTAGAATGACGGGACCCA
Organism: Riptortus pedestris; assembly: GCA_019009955.1. Taxonomy (NCBI): domain Eukaryota; kingdom Metazoa; phylum Arthropoda; class Insecta; order Hemiptera; family Alydidae; genus Riptortus; species Riptortus pedestris. Next base: position 131,217,370 of record CM032229.1, on the reverse strand, counting down.
ACAGGTCAGTGGTTAGTTTACCCTTTGTCGGCCTGCTTGTGGGCTGGATCTAAGGGAGTAATAATAGTTAGAATTCCCGAGGGGCTGTCAGACTATCTATACTCCTTAGACTCCTGCACACCACTAGCACTGCGACGCTAACACGATCTTGTAGCGAACTCGTGAACTAATGGTTTCTATTAGCGGGGTTCAAGCCTACACCTATTTTTTCATTCAGTTTACTGACGTTAGTTAAGATGTACCCATACCTTAACCCTTTCTCCCACCAGCGCCCCCGCCAATATATATATATATATATATATATATATATATATATATATATATATATATATGTATATATATATATACATATATGCTCATATATCAATCTTGAGATAGTGCAGAAGGAAAGAAAGAATATGTTCCTGAAGAAATATATCACCCTGTTCAGACAATGCTCTGTATCCCAAAATATTTTTTAAAAAGTCAAACTGGTCTATCATTGAGGTTTACAATGTTGGTAGCCGGAATGGGCAATGCTTCGGTTTTGCTTTGCCGTTTTCGAGAGTTAAGGGTTGGTTGACATTCAATAATTTAAATTAGGACTTGCACAAATAATAAGGCCAAAGAATTTAAAAAAGATTCAATCTCACCAAATAAAAAATACTTTACTGTTCAATTTACAGGCAGGAAAATCTCACTACAATCTACAAAACACCACTCAGTTCAATACCCTCTGACAGAGAGAATTACAAAAACAATAATTTCATCATCTCAACAAACATTTGACGTAATGCTTCTATGAATTCGTGGGCATTATGGAATGTTGGTTTTGCAGATAAAGTAGCAAAGTGAAATTGTAAATGTTCTGAAATTACAGAATATTATAAATACCAAATACTCAACTTAAATATTTACTACAACCAGAAACAATGAAAAAAAAGGTATCGAAATTGGCCAAGAACAAATTAATTAACAAATTACAGTCCTCTCATGGACGATTAACAAACGAAAGGCCACGCTTGAAAGATACAATCATGAAATTAGCAGCCAATGTCCTGTAGAGGGTACAATTTTATTCAATAAATGCAATAAGGCATTTGAGAAATTGGCACTTGCACAATTGCTTGAAAATAACTGGAACAGAATGTAATTTAGAGTTAACATTTCTATTTAACAACTCTCAAGAAAGGTAGGGGAAAAAAATTAGTAGATTGTCATATATTTAGCTATATATAGAAATCTTACAGTTTACGTAAAATGAACTATGCTTGATAAAATTGGAAAAAACTTATTACACATACTTTTTATTCGTTATTCGCAAAACTTTATAGATTCAGAAAACAAATTCAATATTTTTAAAACTCTTAATTTATTATGAGTTTCTACAATGTTTCATTCTAATTTTCAACAAATACCGATTGGGGTTCTATAACTTTTAAAGTAGCTCGATTTGATTAGGCCTAATATGAAATGAAAAATACCCATTATTTCCATTAAAGATCTAAACTCTATATCACACGCCTTAGCATAATATAATAAAGTGTGAGGGTCACACGCACTAACGAGCCAATGTCGGACTGTCATTGGTTTTACCGCGCTCATTCAGTAAGTTTGGCTACTGAGGCGTAACTTTAAGGGGGAACTCAGCTTAACTCAATTACAATTCTACAAGTGTGCCACTTGTGCAGTCACTGACGCTTGTAAAGCAGTTGTACCTCGCAAGTTTGGTTCTTAAAGGGTAACCTTTTGATATAACTTAGTTTACTCTTTTTTAAGGTCTGGTGTATTTCATCCTATAACGCAAGAATTTCGAATAATAGCCATTTATACCATAGATCTAATGTATCTTTTAGCAGATTTCCGTTAAGGAAAATCAGCAGTTGAGGTCGTACTCATGTCGCAATTTTCGGAATCTTTCTTCAAATGTCCATCGATCCTACTTAGGAGATGGCGAAAAGGAGGTCCATTCAAAACTGTGTATATATATATATATATATTTGTCTGTTACCGCTCTAGCAGTCGTAATTATTGTTTAATCGTTACTAAATTCGATATTTAGTCGTTTTATGTAAAAAGAAAGATCAAGTTCGTTAACGGCTGAAATCGGGCCGAGGGTTTAGAGGGGAGGAATTTAGAAAAATCGAAATATCTCTGTTACTATACGTGGGATCGAAAAATTGTATAATAGCAATCTTATTGCCACTTAAATTTGCTATAAACATTCTTATATACGTTTATTCTTTATCTTGAATATTAACCGAGATATTTTCTTTTTTCAGTTTTCAGCCTTCAGTAAACCCCCACTTCCACTCGAGTTACATAAACCATACTCTGTTACTTAATAAACCACATTATTAGCCCCTGCGTTGGCAGACTTTTTTATATAATATGGTTAATGCCTCTTTTATAAAAAGTAAATAGTTAAATTTATCAATCAATAAAAAAATGTATCTCTATCTTACTTACTACTCCACGTAAGTCGCACATGAGACATATGCCTCTACCACTTTCTTAGACTATTCAGATTGATCTGTCGTTGGTGGTGCACTGCCTTCGCTTTTGATGTAGGTTGGATATCATGGCTCTATAAGGCTCTTGATGTTCTCTTATGGTACATCATGAAACGAACGTTTTCTGACAGCCAATCGGGCTCCATTTTCTCGACGCACTAAGCGCCATTGCTATCTGCACAATTTATTCTTACGCGGTGATTTCTGGATAGATTTCAACCAGACGAGTTTAAATCTTTTGTCTACCCACGAAACAGTAATATGCTTGCATCTTTATCTCACCCACAATGACATATGCTCAGATCAATCATACACGTATGCCAACTCAAGGATTTACCTAGTTAAAAAGAACTAATCTGTGATCGATAGTCGCCGTAAAATCTACTCTGTTGGTGAAACCTCTCAGCACTCTCCTCTAACTAGCAACTGCTCGCTGAATCTTTATAATTTCTCGTTCAAATTGGTTTGTCGTTGGTGTGAATTGATGCTATATTAACTTCTCTAAATTCTTCTTCCATTTATTCATTCATCCAGTGACAAAAATCACAAGGCTAACCTCACCCCTTTAATAGAATTTGAAGATTCCTCCATTAATTCTAGGGGATTTCGTAAGGCCCATGAGCCTTTCCGGGACGAGATTTTCTTGAGACAAAATATCCTCGATCCATCTCTATCACACGGCTCAGCTTTCTCAATGCTCCCATTACTGTATTCTTCACAGTGTTTAGCAAATCTATCATACTGAAAAAGTAATTTATCTCAATTACAGGTTAGACATAATCTATTTTTAGTATGCAATAAGTAGATATAGTTTATTATAAATTCTAAATAAAAATAAAAATTCTAAAAAAATAAAAATCTCTATCGTTTGACTTATATAATTCAACTATCATACATTAGCAATAATTTAAACTAATATTTAATTCAATATATTACAAACCTTTATCTATAATTTTAAAACTAACCTCAAATCAGATTGACAATCATTGTGAAGCCGGCAGCTATAGCTTAAATATCTAACTGGGATTAAATCAGCATTCCAAAAACAAAATATAACTCGCCTTATCCATCAAGCATTTAAATTGTAATATTAATTTAATCAAAAGATTAAATATTGACAGATGAGTCCAGTGAGGATTTTTTTTACGAGCGTCACCATTATACTTTTGACAAAAAAAAAGTTTTGTTACTTTTGTTCATAGCATTTCTATAATTAGGTATCAGTAATGAGTTCTAACCTTTTACTTGAAGTCGTTACGTTTAAACAGATTTTCAAGAGTATTCCCTTACCTTTAGAGTTCCCTTGGAAGAGCTAGAATAAAACTTTTTCAATCACTCTTGATTGTTTATCCCAGGCTACAACATTATTAAAACCACTATGCGGTTTGTTAAACTGGGCATGCCACATATCCTCATATACAACAGGTTACTGAAAGCTGTAAATATAATGTATTCAAAAATTTACTTCAATTTTTCACTTCCGTCCAAGTATATGTATATATATATATATATATATATATATATATATATATATACACGCACACACAAATGAATCCTTATTTCTCTTGGTCACGGCAACACGTGTGAACGTCTTGACCAATTTCGCTAATACTTTTTTTTGTTGTGTTTGTTATTGTCAGAAAAAGGTTATTATGAAAGGAAAAATTAAAAAAAATTTCGCGGAGTATTAGAAAACTAAAGTTAAGTTAACTACCCTATTAACTTTTCTTATACGTGAATTAATAATCGCGATATTTCGTTTCCAATTTGTTTTTCGGCATTCACGCACATAAGTTGTTTATTTTATTATTAAGAGTAACTTTTATTGCATACACTATTGTCAAATAACGAAGTATGACGAGACATACGCTAAAAACTATTGGGCACAAACGGCTGAACCAAACTAAACACTACTCGGTATGTAAATCAGCATCAACTCCTCCATGAAAATAAGGTATATTAACATTTCTAGTGGTGAGCAGGTGTGTTCATTGTAATGCATGAGTTGTGGCCATTATTCGTTCGGTAAGTTTTTCGTCAAAATAACTCATAACAAAAGTTGTTTATTTTGATATTTAACGTTAACATTTTTTTATATATACTCTTTTAACGCAGTATAAACAGGACATTCACTATAGATTATTTTAAGAGGCTAAGTTTACTATAGTAAATTATAATTTCAGTAGAGTAAAGTTAGGTTCAATTTGATAAAATATACAAATGATGTAATGTATTTAGACTTATTTGCCAGTTGTAAGAATGAGTGGGATTAGTGAGGTTATAAATTTTTGCCCCCCCCCCACCAATAGAAATGTATACTATAATAATATTTCGATTATTTAATTTTCATAATGTATTATTTAAAGAAAGTCGTGCTGAATTTGCACAACGCGTGACAGCGGAAGTTGTATGGGATCAAGCTCTTTAATTCACTTATATATTATCTGTTTTCCTCCAATATGTTGGCGTTATTGAAATAACTATGTACTTTCTATCTATAACTATTAAACGTTCTTTAGTAATGTCGTTATAACAAAAAACAATATGCGCTATAACTCAATATGATTGTTTAAATTGTTATTCAGGAAGCCATGCTATAAAAATAACATCATTATTTAGTCAAAAATAATTTTCCGAGAAACGCCGGGTACTTTAGCTAGTAACAATAGGATCGCAGAACATATTTCGATAAACAAGATTCCTTGCGTAATATTTTGTTCTGTATTTCATTCATTATTTAACCTTTGATTTATCCTGGTCTATTTTCGGCCATTACTTTGTTTTACTCGGAACCATTTATGAAATATGAATTCGATTGCACTTGCTGGGAAGAAAAGAGTCAATACTACACAAAAACACACATTATATATATATATATATATATATATATATATATATATATATATATATGTAAATTTGAATTTGTTGACCCCTAATGGGTAGTATCATAGGATATTAAGGAGGTTTTGGGAAATCACTGATTCCCATTAATCAAAATCTGCAAACGCACTTGAAAAAAATATATCACAAAACAAACATATCATTTATACTAAAACTATATAAATTAAATCTGCCAAGTGTAGCTGTCATTTCTTTTTGTGGCAATTAATCTTCGTTGTCTGCCAGACCAGTTAGATCAGTCTACTTTAACACACTGTGGAAAAGCCATTATTCTCAGAAGAGGTATCTAACGGGCTCATTTTCCTTTTCATATTTTCTCTTTTCCTTCTGAAGATTTATTAAGATTTTACTTAGCTTCAAAAGTAAGAGAGTTCTCTTCCTTTCTGTACATTCCTTTCTTATAAGCCTTTTCTTCAGAAAGTGTTTCTGTAAATAGCCATTTTTCTCGCCCCTTTAATTTATTATTTAATGTTTTCGAAAAGACTACACTATAATTTGTTATTCTGAATGCTGAAATGCGATGTTTGTAGAGTTACATTTTCATATGAAGATGAAGCAGAGTTTCAACTATCTTGCTGTTAACATCATAAATTTTAATTGCGAAATATTGAATTCCCTATTCTACATCTTTTCTATAACATGAAATCATTTAAAATTGCAACCTTCAACCAACCATTTCGAGGCAAAATTATTGCATTGAAAAGATTTGTTTCATGTTAAGCTCGGACTTAGGACAATGCCAGAAATCTTAATACCCATCACACACGATTAAGCCATACTTACCTCAGAGTGTCATGGCCATTTATAATAAAGCTATTATCCAGAATTAATAACACCCAAAAGTTTTGTGGAAGAACCCAGTAGTGAGTAAACTTAAAAAATTAATTTAGATACTAGTGCTAATATATAATATCCACAACTTATTTGCCAAAAACAATGACTACAAGGATTTTTGGATTTACTAACAACGCGCATTGGACAAACTGTTTTGGCCGTGATCTTGTTTAGTGAATTTTATGTGCTTTATATCAAACACAGCAATTCAAGCATACATGGGTGATTCAGCAAGTGGGTTTTTAGCCACAGCACCTAATTTTGAATAAATTAATTGTTTATTTAAGTCTTCATGAAATACAATAGTTGAACATTACAGGGACTAAACATGGACAGTACGGTAGCTTTTAGATCTAGTAAAATGAGGCAGAAATCTCTTTTTTAGGACCTGGTTTATGTCGTATTTTTAACCTCGGAGGCAACAGCAAACAATGTAGCAATGATGTATAATGTCATGCATAAACCGAAAGAATCATTCTGAAGCAGGTTTTGACTTTGCAATTTTTATTTTTGCCCTGGGGAATTTTGGAATTTCTCTTTTAAAGGGATTGAAAATAATTCAGAAAACTAAGCTCAAAGTTAGATGGTCTTTAAAAAACTTTTAGTTAATCTTGATTGAATTAATAAGCAGTTGACTCTGCAGGACATTTCTCATTTTTTCAATTTTTGAACTCTGAAAAGATCGATCTCTTATATGTTAAATAGAACAAAATAGTAATTTGCTACTTTTGTGTGACAAAATTATATAAATTAATCATTTCATTCAATGTTTAGCATCTATCATTGATTGATATGTATATAGATATGAGAGTGTGTCTGTGAGTTTGTGTAGGATATATGATAATCATATTGCTCTTACCTTACATCTACAATCCTAACCATTGGTTCTTCTCAGATTTAACTTACTTCAATATTAAATGACATAGAGAGGGTATTAATAATTTAAAAATTTTAAAGGTTATCCGGACAATGGAAAGTAGTAAATATTGAAGAATCCGATTATCCGGACAATGGAAAGTAGTAAATATTGAAGAATCCGATTATCCGGACAATGGAAAGTAGTCAATATTGAAGAATCCGATTATCCGGACAATGGAAAGTAGTAAATATTGAAGAATCCGATTATCCGGACAATGGAAAGTAGTAAATATTGAAGAATCCGATTATCCGGACAATGGAAAGTAGTAAATATTGAAGAATCCGATTATCCGGACAATGGAAAGTAGTAAATATTGAAGAATCCGATTATCCGGACAATGGAAAGTAGTAAATACTGAAGAATCCGAGTATCTGGAAAATGTAAAGTAGTAAATATTGAAGAATCCGATTATCCGGACAACGGAAAGTAGTAGAGTGTCTGATCCAGCGCTCCGATATTTTGTGTGTGTGTGTGTGTGTGTGTGTGAGTGTGTAAATGATCGATAATTAGCAGCCTATAATTAATGACTGCCTTAGCATAGATAAGTGGTCTTATTGATATTAGTTGTGACATCGAATGTATATCTTCTGATTTTGCTTTATGTGGTAAATGAAAATTTTAACATAATAGTTGATATATATATATATATATATATATATATATATATACATACATGGAAATAGAAGGGAAGAGTAATTAATTTCCCTTAAAGGAAAACAGCTATTGGGTTCCTACTAATAACGCAATTTGCGAAAATATTGTTCAAACGTATACAGTACCTCGCTATCAGAAATAAATATATTATAAAATTAGGAACCATCAAAATGTTGCTAGTTCACTAATGTTGTCAATGCGTCCATTACTCGTAATATAGGTCTTAATTAGAAACCATCCCAAACAAGAAACCTCTCGGGCATCAAAAACTATACAAGCTATTAATTGTTGTTACAGGAGTCAGATTATTTTCCATAAGTTTTAATTATTTTCAGGCTTAAATAATAATAAAACAATTTTAGAGGTCATATAAATAAAGAATCTCTAAGATCAGGGTTGACCTCTTAAAACCAGCAGTTAAAAATTAATTATTAATTAATTGTGAGTTAAAATGTTCTGATCTTCAATAAGATCCACTTTATAGTATACAGAGGATTTTAATAATCCCTTTGATAAAATACCCTCAGTAATTATCCTTTTAATACAATAGATTCAGATTCGTTAATGAAAGACTTTGACAAAATATTTATTCAGGGGAATTAATATCTAACGTCCAACTTTCAGAATTTTTATTTTCTGGATGGATTTATTGAGTGGCAAAAATGTACATGGCTTATAACTTACTAGAAAATACACTGGAGTTTTACATAATTACCAGACACGCACACACACAAATATTCAAACTCATAAAATTAAAAACCAAATTTCGTATTACATTTCTTTCAATATACCAACAGTCCTTAGATATTTTAAAACTTCATCCATAAATGGGCTAGTAATTTATTTAGGTTTGTGAGTAATGAGAATGATAACATTTGAATACTGCTTGTAAATATATATTTAAGTGTACATGTCAAACTGAACATTTTGCACTTCGCCTCATACTAATCGTAAGAAATTAATAAGTCAAGTTTTGTTCCATGAATTTATTATCCATATGGAACTATTCAATATGCCACTCATTTCTGAGATATACATTTCCTTCAGACTACAAGGAATTTTTAAGATCTTTAATTTAAACCTATTTTTGCCATGGTAAACCTACAGAGGCGAGCTCGATCCCCGCCTAGGCAATAGGAATATATTATGTGAAGAACTCATTAAATAAAATTTTCTGTCCCACTCTGGCTAGAAAAGGGTGGTAACCTGTAGGTAACCCCGTCCAATTTGCCATAGTAGGAAAAACGTTAATGAATAATAACAATAATAGTTTAATTCTCATAAAAGTTAATTTAATAAATTGTAACGCAAAGCTCGAATGGTGTTCATAAAATATTTTGTTGTGCCATAAATCTGTTATGATTAAAAAACTCAAAATTACTTTTTAGTTCTAGCTACTGGTAAAGACCTTTCCAATATTACATAAAATGGCTTTTCAAAATTGAAAGACTTTGTACTTTTTGCAACAGAAATGATCATATACAACTTTACAATACTTTTTTATTTTTTAGAAACGGGGCTTTACCTGCAAATCATTATATAATTTTTCAAAATTGGGTCACAATTCAAGGGTATTTCAATATATGAAAACGACTATACAAAGAAGACGTTTACAAAATCTTTATTTCCACTAGCACCCTAGTAAGCTCTTTCTAAAACCACATGTCTGAAAACATTATCTAAAATGGGAAATAGGTATAGATATGTATCTATGTCGCGTCAGAAGTTATAAGGGAAATAATTAATCTTTAAACTCAATTTTCAATTCATTGGTTTAGTATAGTGAAAAATATTATTCAGATACAAAAAAATATTACCTTTTACTTAATATGGCCCATATATACTAGCTTTATAAATACAAGATATAATAATACGAACGACCAACATTCCTTTCCTATGTAGGCAATATATGCTTGGAATCTCCACCTCCACCCTTGTTCAACCTCTTTGGACATATATGCACTGTTTATATAAAACAAATACAAAACTTTAGTATAACGTATAAGAACATCTTGTGGTGGTAATTATGTCAAGAGAGTTCCTTAAATACATCATCCGTCACGGTTACTACTTTTGAGGTTTTACGGTATTACATACCATGAGGTTCCAATTCTTCGCTTGAAATACTGCCATCAGTATGAGGTCTATTTTAACGTTGTAAAATAAAGTTTTCAACAAATCATTCAAACTTTCCAATAAAACTGTTACTTAAGGAAATTATGTAAGAGGTCTGGAATAAATTTTTGGACTATATATTATTACTCTTCTCACCCAATTCAGTTTAAAAATAAATATAATACATCAAACAAATAATTGCATAAACGCGTAGCATTGAGTAGGTTAAAAATCTTGCCATTTGTGTGAGTCAGGTTTATAAATAGCACCTTAATGAATAACATTATTAGGACTCCACTAATTAGACAGAAGGGAACCACAAAGCGACCAGGATGAAGAGAGAGAATTTTGCTAGTCGCAACATTTGGTATAACAGGCTCATTTGTGCATGCGGTGGTGTCGGTTACCCACCTACCAACCCTGGGCAATACGATGCAGATCACTCCCTGCTACACTCTAATTATATTGTTTATTCCCGCTCTCGGTTCATCAATTCACCCTCCACTGGCGTCTAGGCCAATAAAAAACTTTACTCTCATCATCAAGACCAAAAGTTTCCCAGAGGAAAACAAGCTATATAGGCTGTACCCGTGAAAACACTTTCTTCAAATGTACAACGATGGATCCAAAAATGGATGCGGCACGAAGCAGATTCAATGCTAAACCAGTAAAGTATTGTTTGTGAAAATATTTACATTTTATCAAGTAAATTATTACCATCAGCTGGTAAAAGAAGGGAAATTTTGAAACTGTGAAGAGGGAATATGGATTTATTTTTAACATTTGTTGGAGATCCGTGACTATAGTCAGGCGTAGCAGAAGATATCAGTGACCACCTTTTAACAATTAGACCGTGAATTATGTTTTGTATCGAATCACATTGAAAAATTGGTTAACTGGATAAAATCCCAAAGTACTGCAATAGAAATAGGGATAAACTTTCACTTCAATAGATCATTATGATTCTTGCGGGTATGAAGTTTAGGCACTTCACCACGTCAATAACTATTTATGCCATCGAACAATGACATGGACAGACTGTTAACCCAAACGTTCAACGAGTGCAGTCTTATATTATTTGAGTTAGTAAACTAGCGATTTTCAGTTCTCAGAAATCGAGTGGGCGTAGCCTTATTTATTTATTGGAGCTTCGCAGCTTTGACGATGTTGCTCTAAACAAAAGCTTCGTAACTTAAAAAACTAAACAAAACGAAACTCAAATGAAAACAAAACTATACAAAAAAAATAACAAAATTAAACAAAACAAAAATGAACGCAAAACATTAAAGGTAAAAAAGAACCGATGAGGAATACAAAACGTAGAAGGAACACAAACCAGAAAAGGTAAATAGAACACAAGAGGAACAAAAAACATAAAAGGATCACAAAGCAGAAAGAAAACACGAAAAACAGAGATGGGAAAGAAATAGAAACGACACACAACAGAACTGGAAAGTGAAAAAAAGAAATAGATCACAAAAGGCGAAATTTAAAAAAAATAAATAAATAAATAAAAAACTGAATGAGGCACAAAAACTGGAACTCAAAAACGAAAATGAAACTCTAAAAACAAAAGTAACTCAAAAAACAAGACTGGAAAAAATAAAAATGGCACACAACAAAGAACAAAATAAATGAACAAGGGAACGAATAAAGACAAAATTCAAAGCTAGGTACACAACTGAGAATCGAAACTATTGACATTAGGAAATCGTTAATAAAATATTTAAATATTCAATAAATAAGTCAGTAAATCAATAATTAAAATAAAATTGGTATATAAAATGAATAAAAGAAACTTAAAATTATTAAGGTTTAGATAAAATATAAGTTGTTAGATAAAATATAAGGTTTAGATAAAATATAAGGCGTAGCCTTAGACAAAGTTCTTAAAGTAACGTTTTCGTGCTAAGTTCAAATTCTCTAAATGTTGGGTTTGTTGTTCGAAATGAGAAGAGAAAGCTTCAGTTGAAGAAGATAATGCCGCCACACAGTAGCCTGACAGTGTGATGCAGTTATAAAGTCATTAGCTACAAATGTTCATAAAAATAATTTTAACAGAAGACTAGAGAGTCAGAGATTTTGGAAGGAAAGGCTAAAATATCCGATTATATTTAAATGTAGGAATGAATTCACTTGTTTATGTTCTCACTTCCTTGAAGAATAACAATTCATTCACATTAGAAATTAAACGTAGTCAGTTTTAATTCTTACATTAAATTGAAATTTTAGGTAATATCAGTAACCCTACACCATATTAATTTAATTTTTGAATTTAGAAGTTCCTAGAAACCGGTACTGAATAAATAATTTGAAAATTCCAGAGAAAACCAGAGCATCTGAACCTTCCATTTAAACCAGTGGTTTAAATAGTTTATGAGCTTTATTGAGTTTTGATATAATCCTCTCCCCAAACTGGTATAATCATAAAAATTGATCAATGCCTTATCAAGGCAACAACATTTGTCACTAGTTTTTTTCTATTTAAATCAATAGTGAGTATATTGTATATGTGCGATCATACCGACTAGAAGAAAAGTCCGTCACGCAGGGGCTGCGTAAACTAAGCAGATTTCCCTCGGGAAGTTTAGTAATAGATAAATATACATACTGCTAACACAACGACAATAATAAGTAATAAATACAAACGGAAATAAGAAATGTTTCATCCAATTTCAATAACCTGCCGACAGGAAGCGTTAGGTTAGAAATGTAAACAAACGGGCCGGGCCGGCTCACACCGGAAAGAAAAACAATTACTGAAATATATCAGAATATTTACACACAGATAACACATTATTTTATTGAGAACTATTTACTATATCTAGTACTGTAATTAATAATGAGTCAGAATAATTGTTATCTCAATCAATAAAATTTTAGTAGTCCAAAATTTTAAGATGGGGGGGGGCACCAGGGCATATTTGCACGTATCTCGTATAATAAAGGTCTCTTGAATACAATTTTTGGTATTTAAACTTCCAATAATGTGATTTATTATGTAGCAGAGTATAGTTTACGTGACATGAGTAGAAGTGGCGGTTTGCTAAAAACTGAAAAATGCAAATATCTCGGTTAATATTCAAGATAGAGAATAAACGTATATGACAATATTTATAGTAAATTTAATTTGCAATAAGATTGATTATATACAATTTTTCCATAACGTAACGGTGATATTTCGAATTTTCGAAAATCCCCCCTTTAAACCCCCCCTCCCACTGGTCCGATTTCAGCCATTAACGAACTTGATCTGTCTTTTTACATAAAACGGTTAAATATCGAGTTTCGTAACGATTAAACAAAAATTGCGACCGCTAGAGCGGTAACAGACAAATATATAGATATATATATATATATATATATATATATATATATATATATATATAGATATATATATACAGTTTTGAACGGACCTCATTTTCGTCATCTACTAGGTAGGATCGATGGACATTTGAAGAAAAATTTCGAAAATTCCGTCATGAGTACAACCTCAATAGCTGATTTCCCTCAAGGGAAATCTGCTAAAACAAGTTCAGCGCAACAAACGGTAGACCTCAAGATGGTGCCCGTTTTAGAAAGCTCTTTCCTGGTTTACTTGGTGACCAGCCAGTTAAGACGGCCAACAATGGCATATTTGAATGTAGTATTGTATTTATACTATCACAATATTCACATAAAAGAAAATATTATTCAAACAAATATCTAAAGTAAGGTACAAGGTGCTAAGCATTTCAGAAAATATTCCATTTCTGTTTTGTGGAAAATAAAAAATTAATGGAAAAAAGAAATGAAAATTTAAACACTCATCTAACTAAAATCCAAGGAGGAATAAACAAAAAAAAAATTCAAATAAAAAATTAAAATTTAAAACCTTTTCTACGAAATGAAATAACATATTTTTCAGTCAAATGAAATCAAATCTTATTCATATTATGGATAAGCCTGGAGGAGGCTTAAATAGATTCCCTAGATTTAGACTTTGAGATTTGCTTATGATATGTCAAGTGGAGATACTGCGTTTGCTTTAGCTCTAATCATAAATCAAATTTTCTTCCAAGGAAATGAATTTTTATACAACTTAATGAAACCTCTTTTTCCAAATCAAATCTTTTTTTGAAACCAAATCAAGACTTTATTCAGATAAATGAAAACTTATTTTCCTAGAAGTAACCTTATTTCTTTGAGTTTATTCACTTATGTGCTCCTTTAGGTTTTTGACTTCCACAGCCCATTTGGACCCATCTCAAGAATGCACTGTTGTATACTACAGTGCATCTGAGACTTTCATGCACCCTCTTTAAGATGATTAACACTGAATTATAATTGGAAAGATGAATACCAATTCATTAATCGTTCGCCAGTTTTATTGTAAAAGCATTACTCCTTTGAGTAGTTCATACCCACCATCTGTAGTGTTTAACTGTGAGACAATCTTGTTAGTTAGAGCCACTCTCTTCTCACTAGTCGGTTTTTGTTTCAATAATAAATTAAGAAAAATGTCATTTAAGATAAATTGTCGAATAGGATAAAAATATAAGTCAGGATAATTTCTTTATTTTTATTCTTCGTTTAAGAGAACCCATTACTACTAGGAAAACATAGTTGCAGAGATAAAGAGCCTTATGTAATATTTTGTAAATGATGGAGCACTGATAGGGGATGAGATTGAGATGTGAGAGGAAGATATATCGTTAAGTTGCCAAGGGGAAAGGTCCTACCTCCCCGTGTATCGAACATTTTGTGGCAAGTAGAAATGGGCTGAAGGAGACCCCATACAGGAAATTGGCTTTCTTACTTCTACCGCCGGAAGTATAGCCACCAGTCCTAATATTCTACCCTGAGATTTGATCAGTTAAGTGAACTGAGCAAATTTTGATGGCGGTTTAATTAGAAATAACAGAAGCGTAAGTGACATGAGAAAATATTAGTTTTGAGACCTGGACATGAATGATTTGCTGTGTGCCAATGAGAAGACGAAACTGGAAGTTTGATTAAATTTCAGCTACTGTGATATAACTGAAAGAAGCAAAAATATTTATTTATTTGAAGAGTTCCGCAACTAGGCAATGTCGCTCAGTACCATTTATTTGAATTCTCTAAATTAAAATTTTAAAATAAAGAAAAAATGTTTTTGAAATTATTAAAACATAGTATAAATATATGGAAATAAAAATAAGGAAATGTTGAAATAAAGCTATGTAAAACTATAAATTTTGAGATAAATCCTGACATGAGGGTGATGGAAGTCTAAGACACAAGATTAAAAATGTGTTATACAGAGACTTAAAACGCATAGAAATGAGTAGGGTAGGTGAGTTTTAAAGTTTGTTGTAAATGTCTGTTGTCTTCAAGTGGTTTAAGAGTGTTTTTATATGTGGGCTACCTTCTTTGAATAGTTCTTACAAGTCGTTGGGTAAGTTCAAATGTTCACGTAGTCTGCAGTCAGTCAGGAGATGTTTGATGGTCAGTACTGTGTTACAGTGAGTGCATGTAGGTCGGTTTATGAGCTATGAATGTGTAAGTAGTGAATGTCCAATTCTAAGTCTAGTCAACACCAGTTGATCTCGTCTGGTTAGGTTTTCCAGAGATTTTCCTTTGTTTGGGTTGCCTAGTATTTCTCGGAGTTTGTAGCCAGTCGGTTGTCCAGTCATTGAGTACATCTGTTTTAATTACACGTTCCATGTCTTGTGAAGTCAGCCTGTGAATGTCTAAACGTTCTTTTCCTGGCTGCTAATTTAGCTTGTCGGTCGATGTCAGTAGCATATATAGTAATTTTGTTTATTTATGACAAATAGTGAAACATATGGTTTATATATGAACTTTTATCATGTTTTAGTTTCTTTTGGGGCTCAGGTTGACTTATGAGTTAAGATGTTGGTCTTAATCTCTCTCACAGTAAATGTAGACAGGCGAGTTCGAATAGACCAAATAAAATCCTGAGTCCACCCTTACTAGAAAAGGGTGGTAACCTGTTGATAACCCATCTCTATTAGACGTAACAGCACAAAGTGGACTTCAATAAATAACAACAACGCTTTCTGGCATGATTCAAATCCACCTCATGCAATATTTATCTTGTACGAAAATATTTATTTCATTGTAAAAGCTTATTATATCTTTAGCTAGTCCTTGGCTCATTTATATTCGTGAGGTAATTGTGAAGCCGCTTCTTAAGCTTAATTACAACTACTTGAGTTATTTGAATGCTACCAATAGCTTTCAGTCCACTAATCTAAATAATTGATTGTAAATCGCTTTGCAGAATCATAACAATTAGAAATATAATTGATAAATATACCATTAACACAAATGGTCAAATGTATGAGATATTATATGGAGCAGAGCTAATAATACTCAGGAACACGTAGGCATAGACGGATAGTTGAGAAGGTGTAACCTTCTATGCCCTTGTTGTTGAAAAAAATCACTCTTCTTTGATACTAATATTAAGTTCTGCAATGTTGTAACCCTCCCCCCCCCACTAGTAATCATCTCACACCAGAACATATCACAAGGTACCTTTTTTCAAGCTTTAATACATCCTAGAAGAGGTATATTTACAATATCTTAGCTGTTATAGTTGGATTATGAAATTATACATAACCGATCTTGTCTTCAATTTAATTTCCTGCAATTTGTCTTCCTTTTTTTTTCTTTAATTGGAATATTAGTAGTGATTTTTCATTTGAACTACTACTTCTTTAGTTAGAGCAACTGAGCTACTTCTCATGCCTATTTTCAATTTGAAGTCCATTTTACATAGTGAAAGTGACGAATAAATAAAAGTTCGGTAGCAGGATACAAATGGGAAGTCTGCTTAGTTTAATGTATTACTGTTATTCTATCTGACTTAGATTAGAATAACGTTCGAACATAATCTAGCATCAGTTCCACGTTTTAGTTTCGAAAGTATAGTTCAGTCACATCTGTCTTAAATACGTTTATAGATCTGAATAATATTTTATTCTATTGGCTAAATCAGTGGGTTCTCCGTTGAGTAAGAAGTGAATAAGATGATGAACGTACGTAACAAACAAGGCATTCCGGAGAGTGATAATTGAAGCAATTAAATCCTTTTAGAGCCGTTAAGTAAATCTTACTAATGGCATTTCAACTGATGATGGGATAGATTAAAGCCCCATCTTAGCTTTATTACAGGTCAATTTGAATGAGATGTATTCTATCTAGAACGAACAAAATTTTATAACACACCTACCAATTCCTTAAAAAATAAAATAAATAAACCATTGGAATAGAAAATAAAACATTAAAACATTAATAGTAAAATAACTGAAAATGTAGTGAAAAATTTCTTTACTTTTATTAATAGTTTAAAGAATTGTGTGATGCTGGTGGACTACGTTGTTGATAAAAAAACAATATCAGACAAAATAAAGAACATAAATCTAAAAATTCGCTGCTAAATTTAAATATATATAATAATAAGTGTTATGTTCAAATTTACTTAAGTTGAATGGCCGATTTAGTAAAATTCCGGTAAGATATTTAAATTACTATTTTAAACTATTCTAACTACAAATCGTATCAAAATTACGAAAAAAGCGGTTTTCCTTCATCGTGATGACCTCTTATCAAAACAAATAAAGTTAGCCCACACAAAGAAATGAAATGATTGATTAGAATACCTTTTAAGAAAGATGAAGTTCAAATTTTGGGAGTTGGTTTTATCATATAGCCTGGGATGCCCGTGCTCCTTGAGAAATTAAGCTTGACTCATCATAATAATAATAAAACCCTGCCATCTAAAACAATAATAAAAAATTATAAAGTCTAAATTGTTCTGAAGGATTGTCAATATCTTATTCAAAATACAAAGAAGTCTGTTAAATTTTTAGATAGAGAAAAACTTATAGAACAACAATTGTACGAAAGTAGGAAATTACTATATCAAAAAGAATGATTATATAAAACTCCAATTCACAACCCATCTAATAAAGATATTTCAGTATTTATATTTTACAATAATCCAACAAATTTTATTTATTTATTTATTTTAGTTTTCAAATAGTCTCGCACATTTTGTAATTAAATTACTGAATATTTCGACAAATTTTGTATTTAAATTTTATAATATTCCGACACATTATTTATTTAAATTAAGTCTGTGGTGTGCAACAAGATTTCAAATTATATGCATTAATTGTATTATATGCGTTTTTACACATGCATATGTTTACCCTGAAGGAGGAAAATACGAAAATCACCAGCAGTGCCGAAAATGGTACTTGTAGTACCACCTGAAAATGGTACCACAAGTACCATTTTCAGCCATTCATTTCCTATTGATCATCCACCAACTATGCTTATCACCAATGTTTTTTTTTTAATTTTCACTTACAAAATGTTTATCTATTTCATTTTTGTTATTTTTCATTGTTTTTTTGGTGTTTGTTATAGTTACTTGTTGTTATCTCTTATCTATTTTACTTTTGTTATTTCACTTTGTACTAGTTTTGACTTTTGAGAGTTCAAATCACCTTTGACGTTAAGTCCATAAATAAATTTAAAAAATTGTTACAATTCTCCAACCCATTTTTTATTTCAATTTTACAATATTCCGACACATTTAGAACTTAAATTTTACAATATTCTGACACATTTTGTATTTACATTTTACAATATTCGGACACATTACTTGACGTTGTAAGTACGAGCAAGGAACTCGATATGGAAAGAGGTAAGGCTTGATATTAACGCGATGTGTGAAGAGCTAAAATACAAAGAATGGAAGGACAAAAGGCCGGTCTCGTTTGTGCGGCAAAGAGCTTATTTGTTCTGACGAAAAATGAGAAAGCGGGAAAAGATCGTACGAGACTAAACCTTCTGAGCTCCTATACCATAGTCCATATATACTGGCTTAAACCAGACAAATATTTTACTCATGAGCCACGTATATAAAACATTCAGAACCATACTTATGAGAAAAACTGTCTTAAAGAGATCGAATTTAAGAGGATTAGAGTTTCTACTGCCTTTCAGGTGAAAGAAAAATCTTGAATGACTTGAATAGCTATCAGCCTTTTTACAAACAAGAAGCTCAATATTACAAATACAAAACCAGATATTCTTTATATATTTTTTTTCAGAAGGGTAGGATTCTGAAACAATCCCCAACATATTCATGATAAATGCTTAGAAATTATGATTCACAAGAGCAGTATTACAGCCACACGAAATCATTTATAACTCCTCGATTAGAGATAAGAGTGAAAGCATGAGATATTCTGTGATCATCCGCATAATTTATTTAAAATGTAGGAGCCACGAGAAAGACGAACAAATTCCGTCTCGCAGTAGACTTCACTCGTGCTAGCTTGACACACTACTAAACTCATTCAGTATTTCAAAAATTCGAAGAGCAGAAGTGTAGGATTTCTGAATGCCGAAAATAAGAAAGTATGAATAGCTCGCTTAATACTTGAGTTGAGAAAAAGTGAATTGATTAAACATTTCAGAGCATAAGTAGTTAAACAAGATTTCCCCTAGAACATTTTTCGATACAATTCATAATAACGAAGATATTATGCATTTTCGAATCCCCCCCTCTAACCTCCCTATTTCTCGTCCAGTTTTAGACACTGATTAAAATGATCTTTAGCGTTGAATAAAACTATTAAGTATCGTACAGATCAAATAATCATTTACGAGTTGAGAAGGCGAAATATTAAATGATTACGTCATCACACAACGTCGTTGCATGTACCACACTCATCCCGATGAGCCATAGAAGCATAAACTGGACGTAAATAATAATAATATTATAACCTTCTGAGTGAGGGCCCTACTAATTCTATCAACAACACTAAACTAGCACACCCTGTATTTCCCTTAATTCACAGGATTTTATGTTTATCATATAGCTGCATTAATTACTAAGCTATGAAAATATATTCAGTAACTAAATACAATTCCAGACCCTCCTAACCTTGATATAATATCAAAGGGAAAATATTCTTCCTACATTCTTCACAAGAAAGTTCATCATAGTTACTCTCTAAACAAAAGATTATGAGGAGATCACAGCTTTCCTCATTAGTGTTATAAGTTAATAGAGAAAACATATCATTGGAAAAAAGAGACAGGTTAAACAAATTAATACTTTAAACAATAATATAACAGCGATTAATCCATCTAAGCTTTAGAAACCACCACTTTATAAATTTCACAGGCAAAAACCAATACAAGCCTACAAAACTCCTATGAATTTGAATAATGCCTTATAGGAAAGTCTTGATTTAAAGTCGGATAGCTTTAAAAAGTCAGGTTAAAGGAAATATTGTTGTCAATCGTAAAGACGGATAAGTTTTATTCGTAGAATATTGTATTGGAATATAAAATATTTTCAAATGTATAAAAATCACATGATACCTAACATAATGAAGTGAAAAATAATGTTTAATTGTAAAAATAAACACTTTAATGTATATTTTGAAATAAGGTGATACATTTTAGAATATATATATAAAACTGACATTTCTGCACACTATTTACTGGTAGGTCTCATTAGGAATGAAAACTTGACCATCCTCCATAGGCCGCATGAAATATAATAAATAACATTTTCATTGTTGTTAAAGCTAAGCAAAAAAGTTTAATTTCAAATCAATACGAGCAGTTTTTAGGAATTCTTGTCTGTCAGTACTTTCGTAAACTCACCTGTATATTACAGAAACCTTTAAAAACAACTTTATGGAATTTCATATTATTTTATATTTTTGTGATGTATTATATGAGACTCCCATTTCTCTATCAGGAATGGGCGATTAATTTAAAAAGTATCATCAATTTATTCATTTATGTTTGTTTTATAGAAAAGCTGTTTTTTTAGCTTACAAACATATTTAATTTACTTTAATTGAGGCTAACTACTAATTTAGAGAAACTACGAATGAGCATGTTCTATATTTGCTGCAACTCGTTACTATTTACATATATGGTCTATTGGCCAAAGCTGCGGCCCTTTAGTTTCCACATTGATTTCTGAGGGATCCATAAAGCCAATTATTAAAGATATTCGAGACCAATAATAGAGATATTCGCAACAAAAGAAAAATGGAAATTTTGATATAAGAATTTGACAAGAGACTAAAAAATGTCGTTTATGGAGGATACGGTGGTACCTAAAATGAACAAAGCTTTGGCAATATTTAGGAGTGTAAGATTGCATCGAATAGATTTTGTAGGAGTTGGATTGCTTTGTAGAACCTCACAGCTCATTACATATCATTTCCTTCAATACACATTGGCCGAAATATGGCCGTGTAGATAAGCTATTTGTTTGAAGGAGTGAATTCATATTTTTCGGCTATTTCATTTTTTTTTTTTTTTAATTTTATGAAATGTGCTATTTATAAATCATACGTTTATCAATGGTAATCATAATTATCGGGTTTGAAATTTTAGAGGGTTCACTTCATTGTATTTACCCTAATTTTCTATTTACTCAGCGAAGGTTCTGAGAGGAATTTGTGCTCTTGAAGAAAATTGCTGGCATATAATGTTAAATGCAAATCTCAGAATAAAAAAAGCTCATGGAGTCCCTGGGCAATTGGATTCAGTAGATAGTAATTTGACGCTTCATCCCTTTCTTATGCAGGTGGCATTACAGATTCTACTTAATTAGTTGATTATGAAGTAGACACTTAATACTTTCTCTCAATGCTGAGTGAGAACATGAGAAACAGAACAAGCTCAAACTGGAAGTTCCGTTTCATTCACGTGGCTACAAATGATTTTTCTTTTAAATAGTATGGCATTCATAGAGGCGATTGCAGAGAATCTTTCACTACACAATATTAAGTCAAAAAATGCGTTTTTATATCAATAACCACAATTCAAGGAGACATTAAGGATCCCACTACGACATGGAAATTATGGCAATACAGTGATGGAATTAAGAGAAAGAGAAAGAGGAGGAAACATGAGAGGTTGGAAAATTACATACAGAAGCTGTTGAATCTAAATTGATGTAATGAATCTTGATTGGGCAGCATTGGAGAATTACTGGATGATGCTGATGGGTCAAGAGTGGATTTTAAATGGATTAAATTTTAAGTGAATTCAAAATGCCGATGGAAGGTTTTTCTTCTGCGAGAGGTCGATGGTGAATTTTCATTTTTATTTTAAACTCAATTTTTTGTCTTGCCTCCCATTCCAGTGTTTACATACCGTTTCCTCTGTTGCAGGAATCGCAAGTGGGGGATGAAGATGCTATAAGAACACCCCTTACCTTAGTGCAGTTGACTTTTTTTTCAAAAGTGATTATCCTTCAATTATTAAGTGATTATTCCTATTTTCCAAAATCACTGACATTTCGCAGTAGGAATTTGGGAAGCTAAATCTCTAATATCTCATATTTTTAACTGCGGAACTATTTCAGCTCAAAGCTGAACACCTTTCCTCTGATGGAAAGTTTTTGGTCTCCTAAAATAAAATGTGGTTCCTAAATGTATATATTGAAAAAAGTGAGTTTTGAACAACGAAAAAAGGATTTTTGTTTCCGAGTTCCATTATCCGAATCTTACTATTCTCAGAATGTCAAATGGAAATTTTTGTATTTGATATATTTTTATGATAGGAATAGACATAGGTAGACAAAAGAAACTATGTCTAAATAATGGGGTAGAACTCAGCCTCCTAACCACCCCTTGTTCAGGGATCGTCTCTACTAAACACCTGATGATGGCAGCACGAAACATGATTTCTCATCCTGACTTCTACATAACTTACACTACTATGGGTCTGGTTTCACTTGGAGGAGAAAATACATTTTTCAGTAGCTCTTTTGCAACTAATTTCACTGAAAAATTTAAATAATGAATTGATTTTAAATAATACTTTTCGCAAACAAAATGAGTTTGAAGTCTCAATTTCAAAATTATGGATTCTGGCCGGTGAGTCTTACTACACTGGTATTACGATTCTGTAGGAACTCAATTGGGAACGATTTATAATTAAAAAGAAAATTGTTATTGGGAACAGAAAATATTAGAAAATTTAGGTGTAACAGGGAGAGGATGACTCGGAAATCTAATGATAGAATTAGTTTTGTGAGTGTCTCATATTTCTATGTCAAAAATGCCTTGCGCTTTATGAAAAATCAAATTTAAAACAAGGATCAATCAGTTCAGTTTAAAATTAAAACATAAATTCGCCAATGTCTTTGTTAATACTCAATGAAAATGTGTAAATCATAATTTATTCTTAAATTTTTCAGTAAAAACAAATGTTTGTCAACAATTGAATACATATTCGGACATCAGACTTCCTGTGACTGAAGTCATTCAAAAGAATTACGAATAAATTGTGGACTACAGACAGGGTAATATTATTGAATTTGCCAAAGAAAATGGGCTTTGGTAATAGCACTGACGGGAGTAGGGTTTACTTAGATTTCATAACATAAATTCGTAAACAGTTTTGAGTTTCAGCTTTGGGTTGCTAAATGATAGATTCACGGTATGGTTACTTACACAGAGCCTCTCATGAGAGTTTTGTTAATATATATCTAAAGATGATATTTTTATTAATAATTTAGGTCTACCCCAATTATTTGTTCTTATAAAAAAATAACCCACTGGTGGAGAAAGAGTAGCTTTTTTAAAACCAAACCCTTATAACCAATACATTACTAATTCATTTTCAATAGTATCTTGATTTTTCGTTTTCCGATTCTCATAAATAATGTGGATTTCCTCAATAAGCTGTCATCCAAAGCACCAATAAAAAATAGAAGATCCAAATGGTTACAGGTTCCTGCCATTTTCATAGTGAATATTTCAGAAGCAATTACAGTCTTCCAGCGTACAGCTTTTTTACTCCTTAAGCCACAGCTATTTTTGATATATCTCTTCACGTTCCGTATATTCCAAGCTCTAACCATTTCCTAGAATTGAAATATTGATAAATGAAGAATCAAATCGTTCTTACCCAGCTTAGAATTATAAAAACTAATTGAAATTAACAGAAGAAAATGTATTTATCAACCTACACACATTATTATTCACCACTTCAGCTCTTCAAAGACAGGGTACTGTACAAAACATTATTTTAGATAGTTATCTAGCTAGTTTACTAGTCCTGACTCATTGTTACACATTTAGATGGAAACACTCAACAGTGAAATGTAATAAGATTTAATGTTTTGTTTAAATTTTCCGAAGTTAAGTTACGAAGCTTTTGTTTAGAGCAACGTCACCAAAGCTGCGAAGCTCCAATAAATAAATTAATCTCCCTAAATTTCACTAACAATTTAAAACATAAATGATTTAATTATAACTTACCCGATCACTAGTAATGCTCGAGAAACGTTTATGGCCATTTTAGTAGTATCAGAGTTTATTAGTTTTCTGCTTCAAAAACGCCCGTTAGCACACGCACTCCTAATACTCTGCTTAATTCAATTTTCAGATTATTAATTTGCATTATTATTTATCATAACTTCTATTATTTATTCAAGTTGCCACGTTATTATTTATCATAACTTCTATTATTTATTCAAGTTGCCACGTTATTATTTATCATAACTTCTATTATTTATTCAATGACTAAAATAATTAAATGAAGCTTTTCTGCGAAGCTTTTTATATATTTCCAAAGAAACCCTCATGGAAAACTATATGCAGTACATTAATGTTGCCATATATATGTAATGTCAAGACTGCCAATAGCTTAAACCCAATTTATGAAATCCCCATTCAGGTTTATGAAGAACTAAGTTTTAGCAGATTTCCCTGAAGGGAAATCAGCTATTGAGGTCGTACTCATGACGCGAGTTTTGAAAAATTTCCTCAAATGTCCATCGATCCTACCCAGGAGATGACGAAAATGAGGTCCGTTCAAAATTATATATATATATATATATATATATATATATATATATATATATATATATATATATTTGTCTGTTAACGCTCTAGCGGTCGCAATTTTTGTTTGATCGTTACCAAGCTTCATATTTAAGCGTTTTATGTAAAAAGAAAGATCAAGTTCGTTAATGGCTGAAATCGGACCAGTGGGAGGGGGTGGTTTAGAGGGGGGATTTTTGAAAATTCGAAATATCTCCGTTATTATGCGTCGGATCGAAAAAATGTATAGAATCAATCTTATTGCAAATTAAATTTAATATAAATATTGTTCTATACATTTATTCTGTATCTTGAATATTAACCGAGATATTTGCATTTGTATTGTGTGTGGTCGGCAGGAGTCGGCTATGTTCGGGACTATCCACCGAGAGCTAGTGCGGCCGTTTCTGTAACTATTCGTCCCTCGTGAATAGGTCTAGAGATACCTTCCTACTACTGTTATTATTAGGCAGATTTCTCTATTGTAAAACTTCACGTGGGAAATCTGCTTAGTTTACGGAGCCTCTGCGTGATGGACTTTTTTAGCTCCTCAGGATATTTTATTAACTGCTTACCGCTTACCTACCTCTCTTCAGAGCTTGAAACAATACTAATAACAATGAAGATATGCTCATGTGCTTATTATAATCTTGATTAACCTTCACTTTTGAAAAAAACTTCTTTGTCACCTTTACTATCAAAAACGTCACTGATAACAAAACCTCATTTAACTGTATTTACCATTATATTAAATAAACTCTCAACATAAAAATCATCCAGATTATTTTAAGACACTAATTCCAAAAAGTATTAAAAAAGTCCGTCACGCAGGGGCAGCGTAAACTAAGCTGATTTCCCTCGAGAACATATTTTCATCTATCTCGTATCATAAAGGTCTCTGGAAAACAATATTTGGTATTTAAGCTTGGAATAATGTGGTTTATTATATGAGTATTGTTTGTGTAACGGCAGTAGAAGTGGGGGTATACTGACGGCTGAAAATGAAAAATGCAAATATCTTGGTAAATAATAAATGTATATAACAATATTTATAGTAACTTTAATTTGCAATAGGATTCATTCTATACACTTTTTCGATCCGACTTATAGTAACGGAGATATTTCAAATTTTCAAATGCCTCCCCCTCTAAATTGCCCCACCCACTGGTCAGATTTCAGCCATTAACAAACTTGATCTTTCTTTTTGCATATAACGACGAAATATCGAGTTTGGTAACGATTAAACTATAATTGCGACCGCTATAGCAGTAACGGACAAATATATAGATAGATATATCAGTTTTGAACGGACCTGATTTTCTCTTAGGTAGGATTGATGGACATTTGAAGAAAAACTTCGAAAATTGCGTCATGAGTAAGACCTCAATAGCTGATTTCAATCAAGAGAAATCTGCTAAAAGCTATCTATGCCAAGGTATATATGCGTTAGGAAAAATGTCCAACAGTACTCCTAGTTAACTTACGAAATGATTTCCATATACATACCGTACTATATTTATATAAGACGAATTCAACATTTAATGCAATATTAACATTTCCTAAAAGGAAGAATATGTTATTTAGATTGGAATTTCAAAGTGAAGTATCTCAAATTTTAACTGTCTTTTAAAAGAGAAAAAGAGCATTTGGCAATTTCAATTGATAACATGTATTTTAAGCATTAAACCGTTTTTTTTTATTTTAATCGCTAGGATACAAATGTTTTTTTCACTGACTCTTACAACTTGAATAACCGTTAGAGAACCTAAGAAAGACCTCTTTGGGTTAAAGGTTATTGGTGCCATTGGCTTTAATCTGCTTCGGCTAAGGGCTTCATTAAACCAAGTTGGAATCAGAAAACAACTTAAAGCCGGGAATGGTTTAATTTATAAAAATTCAGGATCATTATGCAGCAGCAAATAATAGACCTGAAACTGCTCAGCATTAAATCGCCATAGGCTTGATAAGTAATATTCCATAGTGTCATGATTTATTATCATTTTGGGGTGGGAGAGGTGATATTTTGATTTATTTCATTTTATAAATTAATATTATTATTATTTAAACGCCCACTTTTTGCTACTGTGGCTAATTGGGACGGGTTATCTACAGGTTACCACACTTTTCTACCAAGGGTGGGACTAAGGATTTTATTTAATGAGTTCGCCACGAAATAAATTCAAGGCGGGAATCGAACTCGCCAATTTAGGTAGGAAAGCAAAATTCTACACCTGTAAAAAGGTCATAAGTTTCATATATTAACTAAGGCAAACTAAGATAAACATACTTTACTTAAAAATATAATAAAAGACAATCCTCGTCGTTCAATTTAAAAATTAACACCGTGATACAAACTGTAATATAGACTATTCGCCTTCCAAGGAGGTAGACAATCGACTTATGATAACAACCAGATTGAGGGACGTAACATAATTGACGTGAATGGTAGGTAAATATAACCTCAAATTCCTGGAAACAGTAAAAGAGCCAGAAAATTCTTATTACCAAATTAGAAACGCTGTAATTTAGTATTATCTATATATATGTTTTTATTTATTTATTTATACAGGAGCACCCGCATCTTGGCAATTTGGCTCAAAGCTTTACAATGTAAAATGAAAAAAAAATCATAGAAAAATAAAAAAAACTGAAACAACAAATAAAAACTTAAATACAACAATTAATCATTAAATACTAGTAATAAAGACAATTAATAAACATAAGACATAAACAAACATTAGATAAATAAACATTAGACTAGTAACAAAGACAACAATTTAAAATGGTTTTAATAAAAAAATTATGTTATTCCTATATACTAGTAAATTTATATTATTTTTTTTTTATTTATTTAGTTTTATACCCCATGATGGTTTGCATTATTAGGATGATATATTTACTCCTTCATAAGCTTACCTTTTTTTGTACTTTTATATTATGGAAAATATTTCTTTAATATCTGATTCTTTCTCATATCCGTGCTTTGTCCAAAGAATATATTAAAAGTTATATATAAAAATGAATGTTTGTTTGTATGTCCTTTATAGAATCGTAAACGGCTGAACGAATTTTATGAAACCTGGTATGTATATTATTACTAAAACAGGTTAGATTTCTGAATTTATTAATATTCTCTGAGACGAACAGGAGGGGGGGGGTTATAAGGGAGGCCTGCAATTAAAATTAGTGATATTTCGTTTCCTATTGGTTTTTCGGCAATTATGCACATAACAAAAGTTGTTTATTTTGTTATTTAAAGTAACTTTTGATATACGGACTTTTTTCAGATATATCATCATCACTGCCTCAAATGATTACCCGGGCGAAGCCGGGTACCTTAGCTAGTGTTATATAAAGTTACGTCACATAATACTTAGGCTTCTTCTAATGTCAGGAAGAGATATCAGCCTGCAGTATTTGATGTCGGTCGCATTTGTAGTTACTAAGTGTAGATCATTGCCAATTGCAACCAGGAGAGATCAGAGCTTGGGGTCTGTACTGCTATAATGCAGGAAGAAATTTGATAAAGGAAAATTGACTTTATCTATCTGACGGATGAACTTGTAATAAATACTGGCACTTGGCGCAACGAGCAAGGCACTGGGTTTATTATTAAGAAACTTCTCCACTATGCACTCCTGGATATACTAGAGAAACAATGACAGGATTTGCCGAACCAGACTTAAGGGAAGCTGTATTGATCTCTGTGTGCATGTGCTTTGTGACAAAGAAAAAATGAATTCTTCTAAGGCTTCCTGGCCAAAGTGTTCCAATTGATATTAGAAAACTCCAATCCACCGTTAGAAGAACTGAGTATATCAGGGCACGTTCGGAGTAAGTTGACCAATAACAGTGTTACATGTACTTTAGAGTTTGTTATGCTTAGGGATAAGAAGGTTACAACCATTATGTTTTTCCAATAGGAAACGTACAAAAAAGCATGATGAAAGCCCTAGTGACTAAAATAATTTTTGGTGGAGCAATTTGCCAAGTATTCGATCCTCCACTTACGTTATTAGTGCACAAAGCTACAGAGAAGCTAACTGTGGATAGACAATTTCCTGTCTTTTGCCTGGGTACTGCAAGTGAATGACATCAAAGGATAAAAAATGTTTGCTGAATAACAGTAATGAGCATTCGCTGTAAAAGAATCCAACATAATTGCGAACAGTGGAACCATGAAGACCTAATACTGAAAGAAATGTTGAGAAATGTTATGAATTTGGGATTTTTTCAACATTCTACTTACTCAATTAAAGGTTAAAACATTAATTTTTGAATTACTTGTATAGGTTATTGTATAAGCGTGAAATAAAGTTTGAATATACAGATGTTCTCATTTTAGCACATGGAAAATCTGCTTAATAGAGTAGCGAGTTAGATTCCCGCCTAGGCAATAGGAATTTATTAAGTGACAGAATTCATAAAATCCTTAGTCCCACCCTGGCTAGAAAAGGGTGGTAACCTGTAGAGAACCCTTCCCAATTAGCCTTAGTTGCTGAAAGTGGACGTTAATAAATAATTTAAATTTATATCTGCTTAATTAAAGTAACTCTTCTTATAGGATATTTTAATTCAACATAGTAGAATGTAATATATTCTCGAAGCGGGTTTCTCCTTCTCAAACTGTCCTATAAACTATTCCGTTAACAACCCAATTAGAAATTATGGGGATTGATTATGAATTAACTTGGGTGACCGAATATGACATCTCTTCGCTAGGAAGTTAGCGACATCTGACGTTAATAATCTCCAACTTTCAGGAATGTCGACAATATTCCTACGTGCCATGAAAGTTCATTACAAGCTTGGAAAGTTACCAAATCTCCCATAAGTAGCAATACATAGCTGAATTTATTCACTATCAATTGAATCTCTTGGTTTATATAGCCTAGTTTGTATATTATTGCTAATTCAACCTTTCAGTAACAATTTAAAATACATTTCATGAAAAATATTCCTTATTATTTGTGGAATATGATGGATGGTAGAGGAACCAATTGATAAGGATTAATTAAAAGGCCTTGTCCTCAACTATTGTTTCCTTATTATTATTATTAATAATATTTCTTTATTAAGGGAACCTAAGACTAGGCGATTTTGCTCGAACGTCTACTAAGTTAATTAAAAACAATATTTTAAAAAATTAGCTAAACATTTAATACTACAAATAAAAAAACAAATGAAATTAGCAATAAAGACAACAAATAAACATTAAAATGAAGTAATAAGAGCAACGAATAAATATTAAAGTATAGTAATAAACACAATTTAAAATCGTATCAAAAACTAAATTATGCTATTGTTATATTATTTATAATTATTCAAAATTGCATAATTTTAATTTTTTATATTATTTTCTATGTTAAAATCAGAAACGAGCAGATGTTAAATAGAATTCTATTTTTTAAGATGACTAAGTATATTTGTCGAAGTGAGGACTTCTGTCTGTAAGTAGTTCATGCATGTTATGTGGAGTTTCCAAGTATTCAATGTTCCTGCAGCCAGGCAGTAAGATATAACGGATAATGGTTCATGATGTGCACTGAAGAGAGGTCTTCCTGTTCTTGTCATGAGGTATGAGTGCGTTAAATGTGAGTATTCTATTCTAAGTCAGAACCACCTTCTAAAAGGCTTTATTTCTCGCAGATGATTATCTGTTGGTCTATGCCAACGTTTTAGCAATTCATTTAATGCTGTCTGTAGTATTTGTAGATGCATGTCTGTTTGAGCCAATAAGTTAAAGTCAGTCTTTAAAGAGTTCGTCCACGTCGTGTGCACGTCCAATGTTTTCATGTCTTGTAACCCACATCATCGTCACATTTGGCTTTAGCTTTGAAATTTGTCCACGAATCTGAATAATTAAGGAGCGAGTATTGTAAATGTTTTTGAAGGAAAGTAAATAGCTTAATGAATCAGAGTATATAGAAATACTCTGTGTTGTAGTCTATATGTGTGACAGTCCCAAGTGTATGGCATGCAATGCAGCGGTGTATATAATGGTATTTTTAGGAAAGCTGAGTATTATTAGAAATGAATTATTTTATATGCATAGATGGAAATCACAAATTTCGATACAATACTTACACTACTTAAAAAACTAAATCAAACAAAAAACGGAAAATTCTCCGTTATAAAAACTCAGACCAGTAAAGGCAGACGAGTCAATATTGTGTGTTCACTAGGGGGAGGTGAAGTAAAAAATAAAGAAATTAAAAAAATAATAATAAGATATACACTGGTACACTATAAACCCAAATGCTCATTACTTCAAACAATCTGTCTATACTAAATAACAACTCATGGATTAACTTCCTATCAAGCATTCCCAAATTAAACGTCAACAACTCGTCGCCGAATCAACATTGAAACATGGAATTAAAAACAAATACCCGGTACAACATTCTGTAGGGTTAAAGATTGTGCCCTCGTATCGAAAGCGCTTGCCAAGTGTACTCAATGATTAACGAGATCTGATGGACCTTACTGTCTGATTTATCTTTAGTATTATATATACTGGCGGAGCATAACCGCTGTGTGGAATGCGAAAAATAATAATCTTCACTTCAATTAGCTTTTTTCTTGGACAAAATTAATTTTAATACTTTTATATTTCAAATAATCTAGTTAAAAAGAGAGAAAGATTTGATCCTTTGAAAGGGATGTAAAAGAAGAGATGTATAGGAAGAGAGCTTCTCTTGACCATCACATCGGTATGAATGGATCTTAATTTGCTACTGGCCTACATAACTCAGCACTCTGCAAGACTTCAAAGCCTTCTTGATTTGGGCCGTTACATAAAGTAAAAAGGATAGATATTTATATGAATACATGGAGGATATTTGATGGCCGGGTGTTCTACATATTACTTTTATTTTTTACATTTCAGTCAATTAGAACATACCGCAATGTTAAACCAAAGATACTCCTGAAAAAACATGTGGTTTTATTAACATAAGCATTCATATTTTGGTCAGCATTGTCCCTATTACGAAAATGCATTATAAGAGCAGGTTTACTCTAAGGAAAATCAGTTATTGACGTTGTTCTCATGTTACAAAAGGAAATATTCAAAGTTCCATCAGCTCAGCGCAAGAGATGCAAAAGGCCTTCGAACAGGGCCAGGGTAAACTAAGGCATCATAAATTCAGGAATGATACCCGTACACTTTAGCGACACGGCGTGTCAGATTACCACAGATGGCGGCATCATTACAGTATAACTTCTCTTTCTCACTTTCCTAGTTGTCCTCTATTTTAAGCTTAAATCATCGGAAAACCACAAATATAATGGTTGCTGTCGTCCGATCTTAAATATGTGAAGGTAAAGATTAAATTTCAACTAACATTTTAAGTCTGGAGGAGTGGAACTGAACTCTGATCGAAAAATGTTACATAATAACCAATCAGTATAACTTGTGTAGAAATATCAATACTGATTAATGGTTTCTTCCACGACCACAATGGTTTGAATCTATCAATCTCTACATTTTAATTTTGATTCTCAGGTTTTTTAATTAGCCTTTTGAACAAACCCACTGAACAAGTCGTGTATTTGCTCAGGAAACATTTGAAAAAAATGTGTTTATTTAATTTTGTGTCTACAACTACAAATTCCATTTGTCCATCATCTTTTTAAAACAATTGCCGAAGTTAATTGATTGAATTGTATTATGTCATGGGTATGAAATAAATATTCTTCTAATCTGCTAGCTTATTCCAAATAATTCACAAGGAGCGTTTATTTATTGATAATTTTGATTTCTCTTGATGACAGTTTTATTTATTTCCGTAATTATTTTCCTATGTTTTCACCGTTTCTTTTGCTATTTATTAATCTGTGCACTACCAAATTCAAAATTTTAAATACTCATGCTATTAGTTTGCCGTAATTATCTGTTCAGAATGAACCCTTTTGTATTTTCCCATTATATAGTTGTTATATTGTAATGTCGTCTATGTTATAATGCTTTAATCTTTGGGAAATGTTTCTAAAATGTATACAGGTCTTGAGAGGCTGGTATATGATGTTTATATACAGATACTATGGATGATGTAAATTAAATAACGCATTCCCATATCCTGGTTGTGCGAGGCAATCACCCTAGAAGGATGTTCCACAAATAACTTGACGGTGAAGGCACGAGAAAACCACATTGAATTTGGAAGTGGATCAGGATTTGGAGGACAAGCTTCTGATTGAAAGCACCCCATCTCCACGCCGACAATCAGGTTAGATTCTGGATTAGATTGGGTCGAGATAGTCGGTTAACTACCTTACCTTCATGCGTCCTCAACAGTAAATGAGCATCTTTCAAGTTTAATCGCGGGGTCAAATTAATTTAAATCAACACATTTCCCCTTCAATGACAATCTTATTTGTTTTCTTTGAAGACTGTTCGTAACGGAATTATTTAAATCAGGTAAAAATCGGGTTCGTAAGGTAATTTAAAATGGATGTGAATAAGCTAATTCTATTGTCATGCCTGTCGGTAGATGCCAGCTGATTCTCGAAGTACACATGGCAAGCATCTTCGGTGCAATGGCACCTTCCTCATGCCAGTTGTCAGTTGTACTTGGTAGTCCCTTGAAATTTCCTGAGTTCTAGACGTAATAGAAAATATAGAAATATTATCCATAATAAATTATGGACAAATGCCATTCTATGGAGCTATTTCTAGTTCTGACACAATATTTAGATTTAAAAATATAATAATAAATAATACGAGATAACACAATTTCTCCAAATGAAGATAACAACTAATGCCCAACTGAAGGAATAAATAACTACGGGAAATTTTAAGGGGCTACTCTGTACAACTAACGAAGGGCTTGAGGATGGAGCCATCGCACCCAAAGAGCTACGGACAGCCAGTAATGAGAGCATCTAACTAAAGACATGTTCTATATACTAGCGGAACCAATTATAAACATAACATACTGTTTAATCAATATTCATTATTACAAATCAAAGTATTGTCAGTTTTCGTCCTTTCTGGATAGGACTTAAGGCTATATCTGGAGATAGCAATTAACTCTCTAATATCTGCTACAGTCTTTCTTCCTGGGTCAAAGCCAGCGTCTTTGAACAACCATTGTAATCAGCTGCATGGCTTTCGCCCTATTGATTCCGTAAGCTTTCCAACAAATTGTTAAACATGCTATAACCTGGGCTTCTTTTCTTTCTCATTCCTCTGCTTTCTTGGTACCCTTCAAGTTTAATCAACCTTGGCAATCTGCCTTTTAAAATAATGACCAAATTCATGATTTGGTAATGATTGCCAAACAAGCCCATTACTTTTACTTCTTTTTTTCAATTCTCCCGCTGTTGTTAGAGTCACCCATGTCTAAATGGCTGCAAATATCTTTCTAAAAACTTCTGATATAATAAGGGCTCAAAAATGTTGTTTTTTTTTACGTTGGTATGATCCTGCCCCAGAGAGCAATCATCATTTTAGAAACTCAGTCATTTTTAGAAATATTGTCATAATTTTTAATAATAAATTTTATTTTGAGCTAGATATTCAATAAATATTTAATTTTGTTCTCAAACAGGTTTTATGCTATAAACCTATACCAATAACACCTTTTTACAAAGACTTTCAGGAAACCTGTTTTATATTATTTTATTTTCATGTGACTGGTTTGGCGTAATATAACATTCAAGATCTATCTTCTGTCTTTCTATAAGATGGGGTTGCCGTCTTCCTAGATGGCCGGAAATCATGACATCCACGCTTGACCTGAAGTTTCGAGGCGCTTTGAAAATAAACATTTAATTTCGTAGAGCTCAAGGGAATCTTAAAGGGAATACTGATCAATATTAATAACGAAAAAGTTTTGCCTATTCTTTCACTGTATTTAATAAATCTACAAGTCACACACTTTAGTCACATAAGGTCGATTTGGCAATGGCTCTAAGTTCAATATTACTATTATTCCTTCACCAATGAGAGTAATTTGGCCAAGGTCTATTGTGGAAGGTGGAAGTTTCACATTTTATGAAGATTTATGCATGCCTCAATGAATATGTAAATTTTGGGCTTGAATCTTTACGAGCCTAAAAAATGAGTTGACAGTTAAAGTAAATTTTACACTGTCTTGCCATCTTGACAAAAAAATTGTCATTATAATTGATATAAGGGTTTCTTCACATTTTCATGAAATGATTCTGATGATTACATACTTTTTCCCCCTGGCTAATGATTAAACACTTTTGCAGGCCTTTATTTAAATGGTTATGGGACATACTGATTTATTCATTTTGTAATATAGCCTACTTACACAATTTTTATGGCCAATTAGCTCATGTTCCGGTACAGTAATTCTTTTTTTAAAAAAAAAATAGGAAATGACACCAAACCGGGCTACTGAAGGAAAGTAAGCAATTACAACTGTGATATTTTGCCTGCTCGCACATTATGATAATTTCATCCCAGATAGCTCCAATTAAAATATTAGTTATAAATTAAAATTGTCAGTCTTTTTGCTATCCCAGTTCAACGGAGGCGGAGGCATTACTTTCAAATTTAAGCTGTAAGCCAAGTGACTCAGCTTGGAGGATCTGTCGCTCTCAAGTTTTGTCATTGTAGGGCTCAAAGTTGTCAGATACAAGGACACCGCTGGTTTGGCTGTCACTGACAGTTTATAAGTTGGTGCTCGTCTGGCCCAAGCTTATTACGGACATAATAGACAGTAAAATAGGCTTCAGAAGTCTCCCTTGCTCCAGGCCATTGTCAGTAATAGACCTGCCCTCGGCAAACCATCAGCCGAAAGGATTGTCTTTTGAATATGATGACAATTTAGCAACAACGTTGGGTAACAAGATCAAGAGAGTTTCATTATTTAAATGGTAATGATTAATTGCAGGTTAGCTTAGATAACTCCAGTCCTCGGTCATAATTGTTAATAATTCTGCCTCTAATTTATTCAATTACTCCTTATGAAATACTTTATTTTATTTTTAAAATTACTTATAAAGTTATATCACCTTGTTAGTTACTGTTTCTTTTTAGTTTAGTACATTGTTTTACGATGAATACCTTCAGCTTTAGAAACAAATAGAAACTGTAAAGTATGATACACATGATTTACACCTACGCACGCACTCAACCACGCGCGCGCACACACACACTTGTATACTCACACACATTCATATAAATGCCTAAACTTGCCACTAATTTGCTATTAGCTCGAAAAAATAAATACAACAACAGAGAGTGGCTCAGGATGCCTCAAAATGAGATTTCAACTAGAACTTGGTTCCGGGATTCTTCAATGCTCATTTTCATGCCCACTGAAACTATGCCAGTGAATCAAGACTGGAGATGCATTAAAGTTGCAATGGCCCACTTTAACAATGCTGATTTCGTGTGGAGATCTCCTCAATTTTCCAAATGCCTTTATTATTCTGACACTACTGAAACTATAAAAAAGTCCGTCACGCAGGGGCTGCGTAAACTAAGCAGATTTCCCATGTGAAGTTTTACAATAGAGAAATCTGCATACTGGTAACACAATACCACCGTGATTAAATACAAACGGTAATGAGAAATCTTTCAGTTAATTAAAATAAATTCCCAACTGAAACGGCTTCTGAATTGTAAGAATAATTTATATTTTAATAACTCAAATTTTAGTAGTCCAAGAACAAAAGAAGGGGGGCAGAACGTATTTGCATAAATCTCGCAAAGCAACGAAGGTAAGGTAAGGTTAGAAACGACAGGTAAGGTTAGAAGAAGCTTCCACCTGAGCCGAGTACTGGCGGAAATGGCCGATCTAATCCGAACTATACCCGACCACAGACTTCATAAAAATGCAAATATCTCGGTTAATATTCAAGATAGAGAATAAATGTATATAACAATATTTATAGTAAATTTAATTTTCAATAAGATTGATTCTGTACAATTTTTCGATCCGACGTATAGTAACGGAGATATTTTGAATTTTCGAAAATCCTCCCCTCTAAACCCCCCCCACCCACTGGTCCGATTTCAGACGTTAACAAACTTGATCTTTCTTTTTACATAAAACGACTAAATATCGAGTTTGGTACCGATCGAACAATAATTGCGATCGCTAGAGCGGTAACACAAATATATATATATATACATACAGTTTTGAACGGACTTCATTTTCGTCATCTACTAGGTAGGATCGATGGACATTTGAGAAAAATTTCGAAAATTCCTTCATGAGTACAACCTCAATAGCTGATTTCCTTAAGGGATATCTGCTAAAATGATACCTATTCAGATGAAGGAGGCAATTCAGTCTTTAAATAATATTTATTTATTTATTTTGGAGCGATCGGAGCGAGGCGATTTTGCTCATAAAAAAAACAATTTATATAAAAAAAAATACAAAAAAGTCCGTCACGCAAGGGCTGCGTAAACTAAGCAGATTTCCCATGTGAAGTTTTACAGTAGATAAATCTGCTTAATAACAACTGTAGTAGTAAGAAACCTCTAAACCTATTCACGAGGGACGAATAGTTACGGAATTGGCCGCCAGAGCTCTCGGCAGAAAGTCCGAACATAGCCGACTCCTGCCGACAACACGCAGAATACAAATGCAAATATCTCGGTTAATATTCAAGATAGAGCATAAATGTATATATCAATATTTATAGTAAATTTAATTTGCAATGAGATTAGTTCTATACAATTTTTCGATCCGATGCATAATAACAGAGATATTTCGAATTTTCGAAAATCCCCCCTCTAAACCCCCCCCCCTCCCTCTGGTCCGATTTCAGCCATTAACGAACTTGATCTTTTTTTTTTTACATAAAACGACTAAATATCGAGTTTTGTAACGATCAAACAAAAATTGTGACCGCTAGAGCGGTAACAGACAAATATAAAATAGATAGATCTCTCTCTCTCTCTCTCTCTCTCTCTCTCTCTCTCTCTCTCTCTCTCTCTCTCTCTCTCTCTCTCTATATATATATATATATATATATATATATATACAGTTTTGAACGGACCTCATTTTCGTCATCTACTAGGTAGGATCGATGGACATTTGAAGAAAACCTTCGAAAATTCCGTCATGAGTACAACCTCAATAGCTGATTTCCCCTAAGGGAAATCTGCTAAAATGAAAATAGAAAAAAGAAAAAATTAAATACTACAAACTAAGAACGCAAACAAATAACAAAACTCGACTAAATAACAGAACGCAACAATATAACAAAACACAACTAAATAGAACTCAACTAAATAATAGAACGCAATCAAATAACAAAACAACGAATAACAACAATATTAAATAAGTATATAATGATAAGTCTTTAAATAAGTATATAATAATAAGTTTTAAATTCCCAGAGTGAACTGTAAGTGCAAACAAGCAAATTTTTCAAATGTCTCTTCACATTTGTTTTGAGGAATTGCTTTTAAAGTCTAGAATGGCAAATGGAGGTATTAATTTGAGGTTACTGAAATAAGTGTTAATCTGGTGTTCTGATAAAATCAATTTAAACAAAAATAGTTTAACCTTTATAATAGCCTTTTAAAAGAAAACCACATTTCCAAATAATATAATTGTTCTTTTAGTAATTTGGATGTTTTGGTTTTTATTTCTAGGTGTTACCTAATTTTTAGAGAAGCGAAATTTACATTTAGACAGAACAGCTGTAATAGAAGTTATAATTAAATAAACATCAGCTGATAAAATAAGAAACTTTGGAGGTATAATCTATTATTATTATTATTAATAATAGATACCTACGTATATTATTATTAATAATAATAATAATATACGTAGGTATCTAGTCCGACATTTTTCTCTCAGCTAATAAAGACTACCATTCCCAAAATAAACTGAAAAATTCTAGACCAAGTGAGATTCTATTACTTTATACCAAATGTTTCCTGGCTAAATATGATCATCGACGTTTTCTGTTATTAACCTTGCTTTCCAATAACGTTTGCCCGCCTTCATGTTAGCTGCCACAGATTGTTTCAACGAGAGACCGAGGTATTTACACAATGCTGAGATTTACACTTGCCATATCCAATTGGAACGGTTCATTGGATTAGCTAAGTTTGAATACCCCACCCACTACTGCCTATCCTCATACTTACGGTTAATTAACGCCTTGAGGAAGGTTGAATCATGACAAGCCAAAAGTTGGTGGAAAATATTATGCTATCATTACCAAAATACATTCATAGTATTCCTGCAAGACTAAGATAAAATTTAACCTAGCTTAATAACTACATTTCAACGTTCTATATCATAAAATACTTCCATGTTTTTGTTTGGTATTATGGGTGGTAGTACCAAAGATGGAATGTCTCACTAAATGAAGGGACGGCCTTTATTTTGTAGGTTGTACAGAATAGAACTGACGGAACTGACGGAAGAACCATTAATCCTGAGATATTGTGGAGTTATATACAAGGCCCTTGGGTGTGCTTTCATGGCAACCAGCTACCCACTACCTACATTTTCGGATAATAAAGATTAGGTAAATAAATAGTGGCTGGACGGGCACAATCTTATATAGAAATATAACCATTATCTATGGAACGCCAATTACAAGGATATTCACGGGGTAATGCTCGTTCATGGATTCCAAAAAATATTACTTCTCTTCAGCCATAACTAATTGTGTTTCTAGTTAAAACACAATGATTGTGTAACTACGTTTAGATTATAGTAAACGTTATTTGTATTGCATTCAATACTCCTAACGTTTAATAATACCACCAATCTAAGTACAATTAAATTTTATTACACAAAGCTCTTTACTGTAATGGAACATTTTATACTAGACTACTTTACGATTAGGCAGAGAGAGAGAGTGAGAATGAGAGTGAGAGTGAGAGAGAGTGAGAGTGAGAGAGTGAGAGTGAGAGAGATAGAGAGTGAGAGAGAGAGAGTGAGAGAGAGAGAGAGAGAGAGAGAGAGAGAGAGAGAGAGAGAGAGAGAGAGAGAGAGAGAGAGAGAGAGAGAGAGAGAGAGATCTGGATGAAAGAGGGAAAAGAATTTAAGCGATGCCATCTGGATCGAAGCATATCCAGAGACATCTCTAGTTCGATTGATTTCGCTGTATTACACTTGGCTCTAATGAAAAAGTACATGACGCAAGGGTTGCGTAAACTAAGCAGATTTCCACTAAGCCGAGAAGAGGTTTGACACACGACTAATCTCATGTCACCACATCCTCTCAATTTCTAAGTCAAAACGATGTGGAGAAGTTTAATATATGAGGAGTTAGGAATAAATGTATAGAAAAAATATCCAAGAACATCAATGGCTTAACAAGATATTCGTAGGTTCAATACGATTCTTCGATCCCAATCATAATAAAGGGGATATTTTAAAAATGTTAACCCGCCCCTCTATTTCTGGTACGACTTCAGCCACTAACGAATATGAACATTAGAGTTGAATTAAACGGTTAAATATTGAGTATTGCATAAACCGAATAAACATGGAAATTGGAGACAAGACAGGAAAGTCTATAAAGTATAGAATAAATACTACATATTTGCATGTATCTCACACAGTATAAGTTCAAAGAAGATAATGTTCAAACCCCCCCCCCTCTAAACCCCTCTCCCACTAAGCCGATTTCAGTCATTAACGAACTTGATCTTTATTTTTACATAAAACGTTTAAATATCGAGATTGGTAATGATCAAACAGAAATTGCGACCACTAGAGTGTTAAGAGACAAATATATACATTCAAAAATCGCTTCATGAGTAGAACCTCAATAGCTGATTCCCCTTAATGGATATCTGTTAAAATAATCATTATACATAATAAGTCATATATCAAACTAAATAATTAAATAATCTTTAGAGCATATACTTATAGAAATCCTAACATAAATTGAATAGAGAGATGTTTAGCCTCCCCTCATCAATGTCTACATTCTCTCAAGTGATGCCTTTTCATGAATGTTAATAGTAACTCAGAGTACTTGTCTAATTTCATCAAGAGGAGGAGAAGGCCCTGCCAATGAAGCCATAGGTCTTTTATTAACGGTCTTAGACACATGACACATCAAAGGGACATTGTAAGCTCTGTCCCAGCTGGTACTATGCTAGATTACAGAGACCACAGTCCTAATTACAGCCAGTAGTGAAAATTTGAGACCCCAAACAGTACTAATTCGGTCTAGAAACTATTAGCTGCGATTTTATAACCACTTTCTTCACGTCATGTATGCTCAATGCCTGAAAGGTCTTGGAATGGAACAGTGAATATGGCCGTTCGTTTTATTGGCACTGTGAGTATCTTCAACCACGTGTAAAAATGCATTAGGCTTCGCTCCAATCCAAATATCTGGAGTATACTAGCGAGGAATGGAGTACCACAGGAGTTCTGGAGGTGGAAGAAACCCATTGACGATGTACCTCCTGATTAATAGAATACAGAACATGGTGGAAATTAGGAGATACAGGAACCGACAATGCGTCAAATTGTTTTTTGGATAGAATTGAATTTAGCCAATGTTTAAGCGAGCTAACTAAATACAATAAAGTATAATGAATTCTGTGACAAGTTTTAGATAGTGAAGAAAAAAGTCGGATCAGATATTTAACTTCAAACAGATAGTTACTACGCGACGGAGTCCATTGACTTCAAAACTGTAAATGATTCGGTCGAAGGAAACCGTCTCAGAAAAAAATAAAGTCCGTCACGCAGGGGCAGCGTAAACTAAGCAGATTTCCCACGCAAAGTTATACAATAGAGAAATCTCCATACGAGTGCCGAACAGTTACGGAAATGGCGGAACTAGCTTTCGGAGGGAACGAATAGGAGCGACCATAGCTCGTCCATTACACTTAATAAAATGCAAATATCTCGGTTAATATTCAAGATAGAGAATAAATGTATGAAACCATATTTATAGTAAATGCAATTTGTAATAAGATTGGTTCTATATAATTTTTTGATCCGACGTTTAGTTTCGAATTTTCAAAATTTCCCCCTTCTAAACCCCTCTGCCACTTGTTCGATTTCAGCCGTTAACGAACTTCATCTTCCTTTTTACATAAAACGATAAACTACCGAGTTTGGTGACGATTAAACAAAAATTGTGACCGCTAGAGTGTTAACAGACATATATATATATATATATATATATATATAGTTTTGAACGAACCTTATTTTCGTCATCTCCTGGGTAGGATCGATGGACATTTGAAGAAATGTTTCGGAAATCGAGTCTTGAGTACTACCTCAATAGCTGATTTCCCTTAAGGGAAATCTGCTAAAATGGCTAGGGTTTCCAAGGAAACTTGTCGGACTGGCAAAGACATGTTTCAATAACAACATTAGACGTTAAAACAGGTATAAAGCAACCTGGGTGATTGTCCTCCGTGATCTTCGCTCTTGCATTGGAGAAAGTAAAACGTGAAACATCCCCGGCTAAAAGAGGAGCAGATGTAAACAAGATGTATGCATAAAATGTATTAGTCCTAGGAAGCCAAAAAGAGGATAAGCAGTCTCTCGCTATTTCTTTGATGTCAGCAGCAAAAGTACGTTAAAGTGAAAGGTTGAAGGGTTTGAATGAAAAGTGATCCTCAAAATGTTTGCTTTTATTCTCTCTCTCTCTCTCTCTCTCTCTCTCTCTCTTTCATGTCTCTCTCTCGCTCTCTCTCTCACCCTCTCTCTCTCTCTCTCTCTCTCTCTCTCTCTCTCTCTCTCTCTCTCTCTCTCTCTCTCTCTCTTCTCTCTCTCTTCTCCCTCTCTCTCTCTCTCTCTCTCACACACACACACACACACATACAGATACGCGCGCGAGCGCCAACACACACACACACTCACTCACACGCACACACACACATAATCAAAAACACACATATTTTGGACCACATTTTCTTCAACAACCAGGAAGAATCGATGTACATTTGAAGATATATTTCATGAACGAAAATCTCACTATGGAGAAAACTTGAATAGGCAATCTCTAGCTACCGGAATTTATATTTGATCGTTACCGAACTCAGTATTAAACGTTTACTGTAAAACAAAAGATCATATTCATTAACGGCTGAAATCGGGTCTAGAGGATTGGGGTTTAATACAATGGCTTATACAATAGGGAATATCTCCTTCATTGTGAGTATTATAGAATAACGTTATATAACTATTCTTGTTGGTAAAGTAATTAATGAGGAATACCTTATAATTTTGGCAACTTTTCTTTAGAAAAAATTAATTTAGTATGACATAATTGAACAGTTGCTTCCTTTGAAACTTAACGAATCTCCATAAATAAGTGCGAAAATGAAATTACTTTAAATTTAATTACATATATATATATATATATATATATATATATATATATATATATATATATATATGATCTATTTTACACTCATCTTTGTTCTTATTAAATTCTTCTATGTCATAAATATTTCAACTGTGTACATTTTAAATCATTATTATATTATTCTCACAATTCAAAAAATAATTACGCTCTACTTTTGTTTTAGTCAACTTTCTGTTAATGTTTCCGACACAGATAACATTCTCTATGAAGAACTGTTTCATTTCCTACAGAAGTGTTTCATACAGAACTAAGATTTTAACTAAAACATATTCCCTAAATTCCTGGTTCCTAAGTAAAACCTCTAATTCAATCCAGTTTGGGGACGTTTTGTTCTACATGTTTTCCTTTAACTTCAATATTTCCCAGGTTGTTAGTATTTTTGCTTTTAGGCCTCCAGTAAACGCCCACCACGACCCCAAATTCTTCTTTCTATTATGACTAATGTATTAACCTTACTGGTATATGTATAGCTTTCATGCTTGAGAATTCAAGCCCCGCTTACATATTGTTCTAACGGACAAATAGGGAAAATTAAGAATACAAAATCAGGTAAGAAATATTTTTCATTAAATCTCTTTTAGCTGTATCTAACCAACACTTATGAAAGTTATGTTAAAAACGTTCAAAGGCAAAGGAAATGCCGACTAAAATAAAGGAGGTATTTCACACTGAAGAACAGGAAAAAACCAATCCAAGTTTGGTTTCCCCTAGTTCAAAGAATTGTCAAGTAAAAATGTTGGGGACTATCCCGAAAAGTAAAGATAGGGTAGCTGTCAGCTGGAGTGGCCTGTAGTATGTCTCCTTCTGTTCATGCCCTACCTTCTTTTTCCACCTTTTTTATAAGCAGCTTATACTCCTAGAACCTATTTCATTCGCTCTCTGCATTATTTTCCACTTTATTAGGTTTCCAGGAAACCTATCGTTTGGACAATATATCAGGCATATCATCCATAGAAAAATGTGTTTCTTCGAAGAGCCTACCGTATCTGCTAGAAATGAAATTCTCTGGGGCTGTGTTATTTTTATAGAGGAGAGGTATATCTCATCTTTGCGTATTTTCTGCATTACATCCATTTATTACCGCTCCCCTTTCAAATGCTTACCTCACATATTTATTTTCCGAGTTAAAACGGAGATCAGTTGTTCTCTATAAGTCAGATAGATATACCTATTATTAGGACGATTTCTAATTTCATTGTTGTAACAGTTCCGACGTATGATTTATAAATTTGGTGATTGGTAAAAAAAAATGTATAACTCCATGAGTCATGTTCAGCCCTGTTATCCTCTCTGTAAATGGTCTAATCCCTAGAATAAGTAGGATAGGAATAAGTGTATAAATAATATATTTGGAACTAAAGGCTTCGATTGTTCAATCTTTATTGCTTGGAGTCTGGCGTAGAAAAAGTTCATATTTAACAAATATTGTTCTTCTTCTTATTCCCTACAGTCGTTGTTCCCTACATGTTTTGGGAACTCAAATAGCAAGAACTCTGGAAAGTCTACAAACAGAAAAATGTCATAAGTCACTACACCGTCCAGTACTTAGAATTACCCAGAACACCGTTGTGATATTTTTTTTGCAATCCCAAG
The DNA here is from genome assembly GCA_019009955.1 of Riptortus pedestris. NCBI lineage: Eukaryota > Metazoa > Arthropoda > Insecta > Hemiptera > Alydidae > Riptortus > Riptortus pedestris. The sequence continues at coordinate 131,172,689 of CM032229.1, read as the reverse complement.
CAAAATTAACTTAAATGGAAACAAACAATGATACGAAACGTAAATGGAGAGAAATAAGAAACTAAATCAAAAATGAGGAAGAAAAAAATTTAAATAACGCACAAAGCTAAAACTCGTTCAATGCTTCATGAGTCACAGAAGACAATATGGAAATCTTATTTTTAAAATAATTAGAAAGAATAAAATTTAAAAATACTTGGGAATACATATGCTATACTAATTATTTGTGAAGTGATAATTATCAGGGAATATGCTAGTGAAACACTAGCAGATGAAAAATGGTATTTCTTGTCATGCCAAGAATGGAGGTAGAAAGAAGTAGTGTCTTACCAGCTGTAACGAACATTTGGCTATCAAACATGTTGACACTGACTGCAAAAAAAGGAACAATTGGTTCGTTTAAAATGTATAATATATTCGCAGAAAATCTACTTATCAAGAAACAATTTACTCATTGACTGAATAAACTCATAGGATTCGACAGTATTTAATATTACCAGATTTTCCTTAAGGGAAATCAGCTATTGAGGTTGTCCTCATGACGCAATTTTCGAAACATCTCTTCAAATATCCATCCATCCTATCATGTAGATGACGAAAATGAAGTCTGTTCAAAATTATATATATATATATATATATATATATATATGTGTGTGTGTGTGTGTGTGTGTGTGTGTGTGTGTGTGTGTGTGTGTGTGTGTGTGTGTGTGTGTGTGTGTGTGTGTGTGTTACCGCTCTGGAGGCCTCGATTTTGTCTTATCGTTACCAAACTCGATATACACGCATTTTAAGAAAAATCAAGTTTGTTAACGACTGAAATCAGACATCGGAAGGGGGGGGGGTTTAGAGGGGGATATTTGGTGCGACGAACAAAGAAAACAGCCTCGGACGAATCTGGAGTAAGGGCTGCTCCAGAGGGAATTGATTGTCAGCCCTCAACATCGTCAGGTAGTGCGAGCGGTGCCCCGATGTTGTACGGCTCCGTAAGAACCCCGACTGTACTAACGGTCCAAAATTCAAGCTCTGACTTCAGCTTGGAGGAGGATGACTCTCCTCCCGCTCCAGTCAGAAAAGGTAGGCCAAGGAGTACGCAACAACGCATGAAATGGACTAAGGACATGCATATTGCAGTTATGCGAGCGTACTACCTAGCCACAAAATGTGACACTGAAAAAACGGGATATACTAGACGCATTGAGCAGTATTGGAATGAACTCTATCCTCAGATTACATTAAAGTCTCAAAACCTCGCAGATCAAATTAGGCGCATATTGCGAACAAGTAAGATACTGACAAGTTTTGAACTTGAGGAAATTAAAAATGAAGTAAGGCAGACTATTGGAATAGAAAATGAAACTGAGCAAGTAGTTGTTAATGAGCCAACGCAAATCAATGATATGGAACAAGAAGTTGAACCAATAAGAGAAAATGATGAGATAAATATAACTATTGCCCTAGATGATCTGCTCATGTCCGAATTCGTGAAATTTGAAGGCATTCCATTCCATATGAGACCAAGCATCCCAAGAATTCCTTATAATAAAAAATCATTAAGTGCTGTTAAAACTATGAATAATGTTCTGGAGTTCCGTGTTGAATCAGTCGATAATATCGAGCAAATTAAACATTGGACATATTCAGCTGCAAGAGGAGTGGCGTGCTATCTAGGTATAGTTCGAGAAGATACTAAAAACTCTCAGAACAAAAGCCAGCAAAGTCTGGGTATTCCGCAATGGCAGCGACGATTAGAGAAAAGGATAGCTGACCTTCGTAAGAGAATTGGTATCTTGACTAACTTCCTGTGTAATCCAGATGGTTCTAGTACCAAGCTCAAAGGTAAAATTGATGAAATTATTGTTCTTCACCTAGGCTTGGTAAATGAGAACGATCTTATTGAGACTCTACGAACCTATTTAGATAAAGAAAAGCAACGGCTTGCTGTATATGCTAATAGGATACGGAGATATAAAGAATCACATATGAGGAAGAAACAAAATGCACTATTTAGCACGCAAGAAAAACATTTTTACCGCAGCATTGGCACAAGCATGGTTAAGAAGCAAATAGATTGTAATGTCAACGATTTGACCAATTATTGGGCAAATATTTGGGAATTACCTGTGACTCATAGAAGAGAACAGTGGATTAAAGATCTCACGCACGGATTAAAAAATGTTCCTGAAATGGCAGATGACAGCATATCGGCTGAAGAAGTGACGCAAGCATTAAAAAAAATGCATAACTGGAAATGTCCCGGTCGAGATAGAATTCAGAATTATTGGTTCAAGCATTTTACATGCTTACATCACATGCTAGCTAGATGTTATTCAGATTTATTGACAGGCCATGTTACAATACCTGAAGATTTTGCTGAGGGTGTGACCTATATGATTCCGAAAAAGGAAGGTCACTTAGAACCTAAAGATTACAGGCCCATTACTTGCTTAAATGGAATCTATAAACTATTTACATCTATAATTAGTGCTAAAATAAATAGCCATCTTGTTTCCAACGGGCTTCTTGCTCCAGAGCAGCTAGGCTGTAAAAGTGGTGCTAAGGGATGTAAAGAGTTATTAGTTATAGATTCATTTATAGCGTCTCAGGTCTCCAAAAAACAGCGGAATATTTCTATAGCATGGATTGACTACAAGAAAGCGTATGATTCAGTACCTCATAGTTGGTTAATTGAAGTTTTAAAAGTTTATAAAGTTGCTCCAAGTGTAACCAATTTATTGTCACGTTTAATGGCAACATGGAAAACTTCGCTTAGCATTGGAAAGGGGAAGACAAAATTCCAGAGCGAGACAATTAAAATAAAAAGAGGTATTTACCAAGGTGACAGTCTCAGCCCCTTGTGGTTTTGCTTAGCTATGAATCCCATGAGCCAAATAATTCGAGACAGTGAATACGGTTACGAAATTTCTATAGGTAAAAACGAAACTAAAGTAAGTCATAGCCTTTATATGGATGACCTGAAGTTATATGCAAAGACACCTACCCAGTTGCAAAGCATGATAGGCATAATAAAGAATTATAGTGATTCTATTGGTATGTCTTTTGGGTTAGATAAATGTGCTGTCTTGCATATTTCACGAGGTCAGAAAATGACTACAGATAATATAATAGTTTCTGATGAAACCTATATTCACGAACTAGAAAGGACTGAATCATAAAAATATCTTGGTTTTCAACAGCATCTGAAAATAGCGAAAAAGGATGTAAAAGACCTATTAAAAAATGAATTTATTAAGCGCTTGCGACTTATTTTTAACAGCTATCTTTCAAGCCGCTATAAAATAAAAGCAGTTAATACATGGGCGATACCATCTCTTATCTATAGTTTTGGCATAATAAAATGGTCTGACACTGCTCTTGATGAGTTGGATAGACTCATAAGAACGGAGATGACAAAAGCCAGAATGCACCATCCGATTTCATCTATGGCCAGGCTGTATTTATCGAGGAAACAAGGAGGACGAGGCCTTCTCAACATCCGAAACCTATGTCGGTCTCAGGAAGTTAACCTGAGACATTACATAAGATCGAATGATAGCCACGTCTTCAAAGAAATAGTTAAACTTGATGATGGGTTTACGGCCTTGAACTTGAAATGTAGTAACAATCCTGAAGTTAAAAATGAATCCCACTTTCTTTCAGAATGGCAAAGTAAGGAACTTCATGGTCGTTACTACAGTCGCCTTTATGACTCGGAGGTAGACTTGGCTTATTCTGTCGCGTGGCTGACGTCTGGAAAGCTGTTTTCAGAAACAGAAGGTTTCATTACTGCTATCCAAGACCAAGTGATTGCCACCAGATCATACAGACGTCATATCCTCAAGGACAGTAGTGTCCCGGATAAATGTAGGTTATGCAACAAAGCTTATGAGGCCATTCAACATATTACGGCTGGAAGTGAAATACTTGCTGGGTCCGAATACTTACAAAGGCACAATAACGTGGCAAAAGTATACCATCAAGCTCTAGCAGTGAAATTAGGCATGGTAGACAGGAAGGTCGCTTATTATCTCTATATTCCTCAAAAATTATTGGAAAAAGGTAATATAAAGATGTATTGGGACGAAGCGATGATTACTGACCATACTGTGCACCATAAAAAACTGGATATTCTCATTATTGACAAGATCAATAAGACTGCTGATATAATATAGAGGCATAAGCCTCTCCATAATAATAATAATAATATTGAATATCAACCGAGATATTTTCATATTTTAGTTTTCGGCCATGAATAAACCCCCGCTCCTCATGTAATATTACCAATAAGCTATTATATTTTGAACCATTTTATTTGACGCCTAAATACTAAATATTCTTCTTATTGAGCATTTGCTTTTTGAGATAAATGCAAATAAGTGACGAAAGTAGGAAATCTGCTTAGCTCCTGCGTGACGGGCGTTTTACTTACAAACTAGTTCTGGGGAATCGCCCTTGTAGCGGTAATACTTAAATTAATAATAATTTTTACAATTCTTCTGTTTTCTTCATGAAGAATATATACACTTAATACTCTATTTATATGATATGAGTATCTGTATAATTTGTTTCTAAATTAACATTAAAAAAATATTAAAAGTGCGAGTAATCACGATTTAGGGAAAATATGTAATTTATTTCAAAAAACTTTTTCTTTTTCAAATTCAAGCACGACTTTATAAAATGAAGTTAGAACCCGATAACTGGTGAAGTAAAATGAGCCGGATATAGATTCCATAAAGGATGGACTATATATTCAGGCGGTCCTAAAGGAGCGGTTTCTTTGTTCCTAAAGTACTCTTAAACATCCCCCTCCACCCTGTCTCTAATGCCAGACCTCAATATTCACCCATTCCCAACCCACGTTAGTATTTCAGAAATAAATACATATGTTCACCCACATTAGCTAAATGACTAAAAGATTAATTGACTAAACTTAATTTGTCCAAAATAATAATTAAGCGAAATGCCTAACGCTTCTCTATCTTTACAAGGTAATTAAATATGTATCTTCCTGTAATTAAATATTTTACAACTTTAAGAACACCAGCTTACATACATTAGATTACATTAACAGCAAAATAATATTGAAATTAATGAGTGTAATATTAAAAAAAAATATATAAATTCATGCTTTTATATTTTTCAGTATTTTTACAATTAACATATTGATTCCATACGCTAGTGCAGATCAAATATAAACTAATTCAACTCTTCACTAGAATAAAATTTAATTATTTTCTGGAAACATTTATTGACCAAATATCATTCTACAGTATTTCTAAAACTTGTTAATCTTAAACAAAGTAGAAAAGTATAGTTATGCTATATATTTGATTTTGCATCAGTCTTCGAGTTCAAAATATACTAATGTTTGTGTGATTACATATATTGTCATATATATAATACATTTTCAATCATTTTAAGAACATATGGAACCTTGAAATCTTTAATTTCTAGTATTTATTTTTTTACTTACGGAATTCATTAAATAAATTCCTTAGTCCCACTCTGGCTAGAAATGGATGGTAACCTGTAGATAACCCGTCCAAATTAAGTTGCAAAAAGTGGACGTTATTATAAATAAATAATATTTACTTACAACATAAAAATCGTATTAAAAATAAAGCATTCCATGGGAAAACAATACGCGTTTTCTTTTAAATAAAGCATTTTCTGTAAAAATATATTTTTATATGGGCGTGTGGCTTTCTATGTACATCAAGCTCTACCTTCAGGGGTTTTTGTACACCGGTGGAATATCAGAATGTGTTCGTGGCTGTAATGATGATGTAATGGCACCTTGCTGTGACAATAGGCAATGGAAGTTGTAATAAATATAAAAATTCCACAACCAAATCGCTTACAATGAATTTAGGAAGGTGTTTGCCAAAAATCGACTCTTAATAACATTTAAATAAATATAAGTTCTTTCATATTTAAAGAATTCACCAATATTAAATATTATAGCGAGGATAAGAGAAAGACACCTTTTGTAGTAATATAAGAGACTTATGTCTAATTAAACTAGGTTACAGATATAAGATTTGTAAATCGTAGACTTTCTAAGTGCTGGCGGGACAGTGCATGTCTACCAGCTGATAGCTGAGAAGATTAGCGAGCTGTCACCGATCAGGGTCTTCTACGTCTCCAGAATGTCTAAGATCTGACTGTTCTAAGATCTCGCCCTTCGCAGAGTTCTCCTTACTTAGTGTCAGTACAGGATGGACTTCGTACCGGCCCATCAAAATATGCTCAAAAAGACTTTCAAATTTAATTTAATTATCGCAATTCATCTCGTATACTGTTCAGTGCAACGAGTTCAACATATGTGAATATTATTATAAAAATATTATGACGTTAACTACCAAAATGCCAGACCACATAGGGGCTTATCCCAAAATTGGATAAAACTCTAAATTACCGATAAAAACTCTAAAATCAAAAACTCGTAAATAATATTCAAACTGAGCTTTGTGCTGGCATTGCTCAAAATATAAAATATGAGATCATTTATGACTGGTACATGTAATGCAATCTCAGATGCATTACAAGACCAATTAGTCAAGTAAACTAATTGCCTAATTAACTTCTCCGTGCAAGCAGTTCTGTTCGTTCCTCCTGCGAATCAAAATTAGATTTTGAATGGTCAGTTTCAAATATGTTATATTTTATTAAGTTTTTTTTTTAAGTCATTATAAAATTAATTAGTAGGTGGTTGATAGTGTTTGGTTCTCTTGTTCTCCAAACCGGCTATCTGCTCCAGCGGTTTTCTCGTCACTCTTCAATGTGCAAATTTTGTGTTCAGTTTAATTTTTTAATTTATTAATTTGCATTCCTGCACTAAAACTAATAATGCTTCTGTATTACAAGAAGCCCTTCCATTCGTCACAACTGATAAGAAACCCTCTACGAATAATGTATATTCCTTTGTTCTAAATTTTGGATAGTGAAGTGTGTATTATATAAACAAACTTTTTTTCTGAATGTTCAGATCAACATTCCTCGTCTCTATGGCTACAACGTTGGTAGTCTTCAGCTACTCGCTGAAGTTATTTATTCTATTTTAAGCAATTATTTTTTAGGTATTATATTGTTCTACTAAATACAGTAAAGCAAAAACTCGGTTTGTCGATTTAGTTTATGATTCTCTAAAATGGCTGTATAAAACACATAGAACATTGTTTCTTCAACATGAAAACTGATAATGTAAATAATATTTATTCTTCACCAGAGAAAGGACCCCACCCCATAAAAAGCTAGAGACCGTGAGGTTGATAACGAACACTATCCTGCAATACATTCATGTCGGGCGGGTCCGCTTCGGCCAAGCCCATATGTCACTTCAGTCACTTCATGGTGTCACTTCATCGACCTCTTTTCTCGGAAACCTTCTAAAAAAGATAAAAAAATTCACTCTGTGACACAATGTCATCCACATAGAGTGGAGATATTTTTGATTAGGATTCTTTTCATTAATTCCATGCTGAGTTAGTATCAAATTAATCTCAGCTCTTGGCTTACTGAGATAATTAATAATCAATTCTCCCATTTTAATTGTTTATTTTTATTATGCACAGTTCTTAAAAAATACAAAATAAATAAATGTTTAATGTGCGGATACCTTAACAACAAATGCAACAGAATGTGATGGGAAAAGCAGTAGTAGCACATGTGCAACAAAATTTAAGGTAACCTTGCCGACATAACAATATTACGTTTAATATAGAACGCACAAATAAAAATAATGACATTATTAAGTTATGTAATAGATGAAATTTTCTTCCAAATATAGTAAACAATATGAAAATAAAGCAACTATTATTTTTTTCAGCTATTATCTAAAGTTATTATGTGTATTTGGTTATAAATTCAATAATTGATATGATATTTATTTTCACCCCTTCCTAGCCAGATCAAGACTAAAGATTTTATTTAATGGGTGCATCTCTAAATCAATTTCTATTTCCCCAGATGGGAGTCGAACTCCATCTGAACGAAGTTCATTCAATCATAGTCTATGATAGCATATTATTGAAATCCGTATTGTATTACAGTGGCACATTCGTTTTATGTTTCATTGTTTTTAAAATTACTTTATTGACAACTTTCATTCCTATTTGGCTTGGAAAATTCAGGAAACTCAGCTAAGGGTCCCATTATCGAGAGGCTCATAATATAGAGAGACGTTATTACTAGAAAAGGATTAAAGGGAGTTATTTGGGACAAGCTTAAGCAGCCAAGAGAGCAGCAGATGTCAGAACGGCTGGCTAAAATATGGCGTCTTGGTGCTGGTCACCCAAATGATCGTTATAGGGGGAAAAGGTAAGAAAATATGATAGAATTCTTCAAACTCCGATTTCGTCTCGGTTATCTTTGATATATTCATGGTCCCTGGATAAGTAAGGGCGCTTTGATTGAGGATACTTGAAAAGGGACGCAGCATCCTTGAATATTTGCTTAACAAAATTACGACCACTGGAGCAAAAGGCCCAGTTGAAATTTCGAAATGACAATATTCAAAAAGGAAGCCTAAATGCAAATATTTCTCAAACTGTATAGACGTCCTCAATATGGGCTGTCATTAAATAAGAGCTTTTAAAGGGAATACTATAAAATATTTAACCAAAAGGAGTTTATATAAACACCAGTAAAGTTCATTTTGTATTTTATACGTTTTCTTTTTATATTCGCCATTTTCCAACCCATTAAGTCACTAGGTAAGGCCGCTTCTGCAACTTCTGTGTTTTCCCATTTTCTTTTTCTTTCGGGGATTCCAAGTATTTCTGACGCACTGCACCACACATCATATTTTATAATATTAATTTTACCTCCGGTTACAATTAATCAGTAGAATTAGTTATTAAATTAAAGATATTTCTACAGTATTCTCAAGCTTAATTTCGTTACATTTTAAATTACTATCCTTTTACAAAGAGGTACATTGACCGCACGTTGCTTTTCTTCAAGCATTTTTTCTCTGGTTAAATATCTCATCAGCCAATCCACTAGATTCACAGTCCCCTCCTTCATTTTTCAGTAATTTGGAACGGAAATAATGAGGCATTAGTGTTATTTCTTCTGACTCGCTACTGAATGGCTCAGGTTCCACTTTTACTATCATGCACATAGCAATACTCGTTATAAAATCAATCATCATGTTGGTCATTCCTCCTGCGTTTGTAAAATGTGTAATAGTTTTTAGATTAAAATATTCTCCTCTGGCCCACTTTATTTTTATGTTTGCCCGTATAATTTTATTTCGACTGTCTTTATTACCTCTATAGAACCATAATAATGAATGCACATGACGATAGGTGATTTATTGGGGACTTTTTGAATGATTGTTCGCAACGCTGTCGGCACCTTTCTCGACCTAGTACTCTATTGTCTTGTTCACGAATTAGCATATGAGAGATAATCAACCCGTGAATCATTAATAGTCAGGATATATAATGGACATCTGAATGCAATAATTATGAGCATGATCGTTTGAAATAACTAGTTGTCTGTCCCACTCAAGTATATGCCCGGGTTGACAACTAACTATTTATTATAAACGCTTAGTCTTAAGATGCTTGAGCAATTTTTCGTATCGTATAATGGTGAAGAAAATGTTTATTATTGTGTTTTCAGAGAGGAATCATATTAGACTCTATAGTTGTTAACTGTCGGAGTAATCGAGTAGAAAATACGATTGAGACTTAAAGGAAATTTTTTAACAGTAAATGTCGAGAAAATGCCATGCTTTATGCTTGTTATACCTATCATCTGTTCGGCTACCCACGTTTCTTCTATATTCAGAAGGAAAAAGCAGGCTCATTTACTGAGAGTGGAGAGTATAACAGGAATAAAGAAATATATTACTCAAAAATATTTTTCCTTTCTCCAAATGTATGCTAAAAGTGGACATGGAGAATGGTAGCGTGTGTAACCTTCTCAAAGAATTCAAGTATAACCACCAATTATACATTGCAGAAACTACACATTGCTCTTGAAAATATGTTTGTTCTAATTGTTCTGTATAATGATCTCACAAATCCTGTGGTTTTGGTCCCCAACCGGATTGACTGATTTTGATTGCTAATGTACCGAGTTATTCAAATTAAGAGAAAAGCTCTGAGCTTGATAGATAACAGACCTTAAAAATTACAGAAAAACTCCATCGAAAAGCCTAGATCATATCATGCAACTTACGTTCCTAACATAGATTCGATTATACAGTAAGTTGACATTAAATAAAAGATATTCGAAGGTTAAACACTAAGGTTTTATTCTCGTCGGTGATACATATTTGTAGTCTTTACTAACTAAATCCATCATACCTATAGAAAGCATTAGTCTATAACTTAAGGCATATTGAGCTCTTGCTCCTATAAAACTTTGATATTATGGAAGTTTATTCCACGAATTATTATTGGAAGACGGAACGGGAACTGTGAAACGAATAAGCATTAAGTATTAATCATCTGGAAATTTCGAAAATAGAATTAAAAAGAAATGAAGTGAAGAGTGAAAAGACTTTTTAATTAAAATTAAGTTCGTTAAAATGTAAAGCTGAAAAAAATTGGTGAAGACAAACTTGCTAATTCGACCATATTTTATTAGTCTGCTTGATCTGATTGCATTAATACAGGGGGGAGGGGGTAACATCGTCCTGCCATTAAACATTCAAGTTAATTGGATTATATACTTATTGATGAACAGCTCTTCCAATGTGAATATTACATTTGAATAAGTTAATGACTAAGAATATGAATGTATATATGACGTCACTTGAGTTAAGTCATGCAGGGGGGGGGGGCTGTATTTAATTTAAAGAAGTGATGTGTGATCAAAGGACATTCGCTGACTCAGAATAAATAATGGGGAAAATCTAAACGCACGCACACACAAACACACTTACCCTCAGTGACCGTGTCAAAGTGGATTTTTTTTGCCCTCTCCTCTCACATAAGCCAAATCTAGGGATAATTTGGTTAATAAACGCTGGCTCCTAATGAACACCGGCCCAAGTACTTTTTTGCGGAAAATGTTTTTCCTAAATTTTTCATTAATTTAAACATTTAATTTATATTTCTTCTATATTTTATATATGCGTTCCATTCTCTCTTGGGTCTCACATATTCGTTTAAATATTTCAGAAAAATCTCCCTTCTATCAAAATTTCGTTTTGAATACATTGAAGCATACTTTCACCATACAACCGAAGACAGCCTAAGCTGGCAAAAAAATCAAAATATTTTCATAGGGCAGGTCCAGATTGTTGCATCTATACAAATGAAATGAGACTGAAATCCTTTTTCGTACGGTATTGCGTAGATCTATATAGACTTTTATACTATATACGATATATTCATCCTTCGAAACGTTGTTAGGAATTTATGGAACCATGGTAGATTACACATTACGAAAACTTGGTAATGGCAAAGATTGATGATTGTCTAAGAAAATCATTTATGCTTTTATGCTAAAGACTTACTTCATAAGAATAGAGATAAGGGATTTGATTACTGATTAGATTATCTGAACTTTTACTATCCTTAGCTATTAATGACGAGACCTGGTTTCGGAAGAAGCTAGCTGCGCCCAGCAGTGATGTGTTAAGATGCTATGTCCAGTAAACCCTCTAGAGTACAACAATTATTAAGCTTCTTAATAACTCTTTGTGAACTTGCCAATTTTTTTAAAGAAATTAAGCCAGTAATGTACAATATTTTACGAGAACTTCTACACGAAAAGCTTACAACAATAAAACAAAAAATTTGGTTACATTTTATTGCAACTTGGAAGGATTATTCCTTAGATAATAAGGACATCTTAAGCCCTTTTTGCGGAGATGGCATTTTTAGATTCCTTGTGGTCTCTTTTATATCTGTACGAAATTTCGTGTTTATATCTCTTTAATTCACCTTTTACCACCTCTTTGAATGAGCTGGTGTTTAGCCTGCTTTCTGTTATTGTGATTGAGTGCAGTGTAAATTATGAGGCTGTTTCGTTTGTTGCTGTGCTTTTTAAAAAGGAGCAATTTGGAGGAAGTTATTAGTGATGAACGTATTTTCAAAACTTTGAAGAAAAAAAGGAAAAATGAATCTTTTAAAGATCGCATAAACAATAAGATAAACGATATTCGGATAAATCGTATAGTTCAACAGAAGGTAGGATGGATACTAAGAACTTTTCCTCGATATTGAACTGTTGTAAGCAAACCTGTCGAATTAAAGTTACTGCAAAGGAGCACGAGAATTTGTTTGATCATTTTTATGGTTGTGATAAAGTACACCAAGACACACTTCTTGCGGGATACCTTAAAGTCCTTCCATTCACTGTGTACCAGCACAAAAACACAGAGCCATACTGTGCAACTATTCGGTAAAATGGAGCGGAACTCCTATTAATGTTTGTCTCAAATGTTTACTCAGCCTTTACCAAATTTCTGTATGTAAGGTTATATTTAAAAGGAGTTTATTTAATATTTTTAACGAATTTTTTTTAGATTCTGCATAAATTAGATCACCAAAAATTGAATATAATTTCATTACTGGAAGTTCAAGTTGCACAATTTTTATGTTAGAAGATATATACAAGTGAAATTTTACACTCACAATATCTCAATACTAGGTTTTCAGTTATCAGCCCTTTTTACTTAGACCTCCTCAATTTGAATTGTTTGCAATATAAACCTATATAATTTATACCTCACATGTAAGATGTCCATAATGGGATTTTAAAGTGTGATATTCTTAGAAAATGTATGAAGCCCGTCCCATTTTTTAAAATATATTTTCAAACAAAAATAAAAAAAGGAAAAATTGCAACTGGGACAAACCAGTCTGATCCTAACTGGAACACACCAGTCTGATCCTAACTGGAACACACCAGTCTGATCCTAACTGGAACACACCAGTCTGATCCTAACTGGAACACACCAGTCTGATCCTAACTGGAACACACCAGTCTGATCCTAACTGGAACACACCAGTCTGATCCTAACTGGAACACACCAGTCTGATCCTAACTGGAACACACCAGTCTGATCCTAACTGGAACACACCAGTCTGATCCTAACTGGAACACACCAGTCTGATCCTAACTGGAACACACCAGTCTGATCCTAACTGGAACACACCAGTCTGATCCTAACTGGAACACACCAGTCTGATCCTAACTGGAACACACCAGTCTGATCCTAACTGGAACACACCAGTCTGATCCTAACTGGAACACACCAGTCTGATCCTAACTGGAACACACCAGTCTGATCCTAACTGGAACACACCAGTCTGATCCTAACTGGAACACACCAGTCTGATCCTAACTGGAACACACCAGTCTGATCCTAACTGGAACACACCAGTCTGATCCTAACTGGAACACACCAGTCTGATCCTAACTGGAACACACCAGTCTGATCCTAAGGCCCGTCAGGTTAATATCCAGGATGATGATGCACTGAATCGAAAGTGCTCTGTTGTTTTAATACATTATTACTGTGGAACTGTGGCTATTTTTCATCTACTTTCAACAAAATATAAATACATTATTTATCATAATATAATGTAGAATAGAAAACCATTGGATCCTATATAAAGAACTTTTTTTCTCGAGCTTTTGTTTTATAGGGCTGAAAAATTATTTTATGCAAAATATAATTTTGATAATAACCTCTTGCAACCATGACCCTGAAATAATATATTTCAACATCAAAGAAAAGCAAAATAAAAAGACTCCCAGAAGAAAATTGGGCGAGCAGCGGTTATTTGTTGCACAAGGATGAAAAAGCGCCAGCTATATCTCGCCTGAGCAGAGTAACGAGAGCTGACTCTGCTAACAAGATGTCTTAGGGTCCACTTGGAAACCTTTTTATCCTATTAACAGCTGAAGTTTTGCTCCCTAATGAGAAAAGACCACTACTCCTTCAAAGGCACCGCCTCCTCGAGCATCCTCTATTTTCACCAAGTGGATTAGTCAGTGTAAATCAGGTCTTCAAGACTCCTAGCTAATTTACCAAGCTGGACCAAGTGGGCCCTTCCCCTCAAATATCTTCATCTCCATTCACCACTTTCAAATGAACTCCAATGAATTTATATAAAACTATTATTAATATTTAATGTCTTGCTACTGCTTTCCACATGAAAATGGTTGGGAATCTTTATAATGAAACATTACATTTCAAACGGGCTTATAAACTTGGTCCAATACTCGATGAGCATAACTACAGGACGATTAAATATCGTGTAAGGCATGGATCAAATAAAAATTTTCGTGTAAAAGACATGTAATCAAAATTGATGACTTCATCTCTAAAGGAATTTGCATGTATCTCATTAAACGGCGATACATGATATTGTATGCATGGTGTTATTGTTAACTGGCATGGATAGGAGCGGGGATTACTGAAGCTAGAAAACTAAAAAATGCAATACAAAAGTCTCTATTATTCAAGATAAAGAAAGTTCGTCACGCAGTTAACTAAGCATATTTCCCACAGGCACCATCTATTTGCATATATCTCACAAAGTAAAAGTTCAATGAGAACAATATTTGGTATTTAAGTTTGAAATAAAGCGCTTCATGATATAACAGCTTATTGCTAATATAAAATGTGGAGGAGTGGGGGTTTACTGAAGGCCGAAAATTAAAATATCTCGGTTAATAATCAAGATAGTAAAAAAACGCATATAACATCATTTATAGAACATTTAATTTGCAATACACACTTTTGTAAGCCTACATATAATAACGGAATTTTCGAAATTCTCTCTCTGAATCCCCTCTTCACCCGGTCTGATTTCATCCGTTAAATAACGTGATTTTTATTTTTACAAAAAACGTTTAAATATCCAGTTTGGTAACGTTAATTGTTTTTTGTTTTTTTGAACGAGCCTCATTTTCGTCCTCTCCTAGATAGGATCGATCGACACTTGAGGAAATTTTATGAAAATTGCGTCATGAGTACGACCACTAAATCCCCACTCCCATTTGCCCAATTTCAACCATTAACGAACTTGATCTTTAGTTTTACATACAACGTTTAAATATCGAATTTGGTGACGATCAGAAAATATATCCGCCAGAAAGTTAAGACACACACACATAGATATTTATATATACATACATACAGAGTGTCTCAAGTTCTCGTGTGACCCCCTCCTTCCCTTCTATCTATAATTGTTTTAATGCGTCTGAGACTAGGTGTACCATAATTTTGATCCCTGAAGAATCTTTTCAGTCCATATTCAACTTCATTACCTCTCCAGTACTTCTCCAGCGATCATAACATTAAAACTATAAATATATATATATATATATATATATATATATATATATATATAGAACGGACCTTATTTTCGTCATCTCCTGGGTAGGATCAATGGACATTTGAAGAAATTACTCGAAAATGTCATCCTGAGTACTACCTCAATAGATGATTTCCCTTTAGGGAAATATGCTAATAAAAAAAATCTGACGAGGGCAACACATGATTTCAAATACATTTTTTGTTTGAATTTTTGATACACAGTTTCAATGCATCGGATGGAAAAATGTCATAGAACTTTTTATGATAAATAAAAGCCTTGGGCTTTCTTACAACCTTCCCTCTAACTAAGTCAATATCAAGCTAGAGAGGAGGTGCACACCTAAATGCTGCAACAATTCCAAATATATGAAATTCAGCATTCTATGATTAGCTGTTTTTGAGTTATGCGAGATACGCACAGAAGTCACTCCGAAATTAATGGAAAATTTGTTCTGGGAGAGTGATAGTGCTGTTGAACTTTGAAAATTTTTGCCATCACAATAATTCTTCTATGTCGTTCAAAAAGTAAGAACTGAGAATATATTATAAAAACCATTTTAAAGAATTTAACAGAGGTCATAAAAATATATAGTATTGACGAATTTCTGCTGGCCTTTTCCCTAGGGACTATAATGAGGAGACCAATTAACTCTTTTCCGACAAGCCGTGAGATTTCTACACTCAAGGCGAATCAATTGGCCAAGGTAAAAGAAGGAAATTGTTTTCTAGACTATTTTATTGCTTAAAGTACTTTCATTCAATAATCGCATCTGTTAAGTTTCTCTTCCTACTGAGTCTTTATAATAGAGCTTTTGTAAATTTCAGATTGGAGTTGTGAATAATGCGTCACAAATCGTTTACAGCTGCTGATAGCTCTCTAAGCCTAATTACTGTATTACTAATAAATGATTCTCTTGGAGCAAGCTGGCAAATCCAATGCATCTTTCATAAGAAACTGCAGTTGGGAGACCTGATAGAGAAGTGTGTACTCACTGGAGTTCGCAGTCAAATAGTCAGTCACTTGTATCAGTTTATATTTTATTTAAACCTTAATTATTTTAAATTTTTATTCAGTTTAGATACCTTTTTCGTTTTATTTATTAATTACTTGTATATTTTATGAATGATTTCCCTATTGTCCAATGTAACTCCATTTTTTCAATTTTCAGTTATTACGTTTCAGTTTTGTACCTAGTTTTGAATGTTTTCTTTATGTTTGCTCCCTTGATATGTATTTTGTTCTTCGTAATGATCCGTTTTAGTTTTTGTGTTCCATTTGCGTTTTGGTGTTCAATTTCTGTTTTTGTGTGTCCATTTCTATTTTTATGTGTTCATTTCTGTTTGTGTGTGTCCATTTCTGTTTTTGAATTCCATTTCTGTTTTGAATACTGATTCTATTTATGTTTTTTTTTGTTCCATTTCTGTTTTTGTATTTTCCATTTCTCTTTTCGTGTTTCATTTCTGTTTTTATTTAAATTAATTTTGTTTGTTTTTTCCCTTTTTTATTGTTTTCTTTTCATTTAAATTTATATATTTTTTTATATTGAGTACCTTCGCCACAGGTGCGTAGCTCCAATAAATAAATAAAGTGGCCAATTAACGAATACTTACGTAAATCTATAGAATAAAAAAGTGGAGACGTAGTAGTTTTTCACGGTAGAAAATGGCGAGAGGGACAGCGGGGACAATTCTCCATTAAACGCTGGTTGCCTGCTCCCGAGGGACTATATAGCTTGCCTCTGTTGGCAAACACCAGCTACATCCCAATATACTCAACCAACGTTCTTTTCCTCTATACCATTCCTTCCTTAAACACATCTCTCTCTCTCTCTCTCTCTCTCTCTCTCTCTCTCTCTCTCTCTCTCTCTCTCTCTCTCTCTCTCTCTCTCTCTCTCTCTCTCTCTCTCTCTCCCCCCCCCTCCCCCCCCCTTTCGCCTTTTAGACTCTTAAAACGTTTAATACATATTTTATTACATGCCTTTGATAAGGCATCTCAAAAGAGACCCCAAACAAATATTCAAAAATATGGACGAGAGTATTGCACATTTTTGCATATAACCCTCCTATACGTTATATTTTCTCAATTTAAAAAATAGCATTAATAAAACATCAGTTTAAAGGAAAATGACAATGAGATTATATTCATACTCTGGAGACGACTTGATTAAAAGACGAAAATAATTGTCTCAGCAGTTGTCTAGCAGAATGACACAGATGACAATATAGGCAATCATAATTCGTATGTTAGACAATCGAAGCCACTTGAATATTCAAATAGCTAATCAACTGCCTCGCGATGCTGTGTGGAGAGGAACTGATTGAAGCCTAACGACAAACAACGGCTAAGTAAATCTCGTGTGCTATCCCTAGCTTTGAACCCGGCACACCCGGTATTGTGCTTATTCTATTAAAATAGTGTAGTGTTATAGTACCCACTTTCAACACCTTCCCTGCAGGAACGACATATCATTACAGGTCTATTTTACTAAGAGCACATATTATTTTTGATGAGTGAAACTGATATTTTTGATATCAACATAATCTAACGCGATACTAACATATTTCTTTAAGGCAGGTTGGTTATCTTACAATATGTTATTATCCATTATTAAAAATGAATCTGTTTATTATTGACTAGAGATATAATTACTGCTCTACAAAAGCATTTGGACTTCTACGCAACAGGGATGAAGTGCTCCAGAAGACATCATATGAAGATGTAATTTCGCAATGGATGGGTTCCCATTTAGAAGTAGCTAAGTAAGCAACCAAGGATGCATTCCTGTAACTGGGATTCATACCCTGAGAGTTGAGACATTATGGGCAAATGTAAAAAGACGAAATAAGCGAGAATCTGGAACCCATAGGCATTTGCTGGACTCCTGTTTGTGTGAATATATATGGACACGCCGAAATGAAAATAAAGACCTTTTCGAAGATATGATGACTGACATTTAAGAATATTTAAAGAGTTTTCATTTTTGTTATTTCACCAAGTTTTATTTTTTAATTTTTTATTCCTAATTTCAATATATTTATCATTAAATTTTCAAAACCTTAATCATTAAATAAATAAATAACTATTAAACTAAAATAAAGACATTGTTGAATTTAGTAAAATTCGATATTGCTTTAATAACAGTTTCACAAAGCAAAAATAATATATTTTTATTTTTCGATTTCATAATACCGGGATATTTTGCCCTTCCTCTAATCCACCTTTATCGTTTTATGTTAACGCCTTAGAAGCTGTAATTTGTTTTTCTCGTAACCCAACATATAATGTAAAATCTGCTAAAATTAAACACCCTAGAAAAGGTATATATAATAAGACTCAATGTTAAATCAGAAATATGTACTTTAGTATATTTTGTATTGAAAAATGTCTTCTTGGTACCAAGATTGAATTGAGATCCTGGTTATCAGAGGAACACAGAGAGCCTATAAAAATGTCCTGAGAATTAATTATTCTCAAAAAGCCTCAGCTATTTAAAGCATTTTATTCGTGTGTTGCCTTCAAGTGTGCGCTTTACTCAATTATTTCGCAGCTACTCCTCTGAAACTCTATTGTCCATTTATATAATCTTACAATACGAATTTTGGGCGCTAATTGTAAAATTATCTGAATATATGAGTATATTATACGTAATAATTTAGAGAGGGACAAAGATCTTATTTACGGGAGTAATCCTTTCATCATGCTCATTAGGCAAGACGCACTTTTGCCGCTCATAAGTGACTAACGGCCTGAAAGGACTCTTCAGCCCCCACTCCAGGCTTTCGGCTCCTTTGAAGTGTATAATAGGAGCTGTTCCCTCCCATTTATATCCTAATCAACGACATTCTCAGCAGCAAGCTAAATATTTGAAGTCCTACCTCATCCAATATTAAATATACAAGGAAGAAGGATATCTCTGCTTACTCAAGTCCTTTATCCTGGGTAACCGATCTATTTACATAAAGACCAGTAAAACCGGAACAAACTATCCAATATTTACCATAAACATTAATTTCCATTTAAAAATTATTAACTCTGTCGCAAGTTTTCCATTTTGTATAAATGTTTTATTAAAATCGTATTTATTTTACAGTAAGTCCTTTTGAATATATGTGGAATAACATATCAGGCCTATGCCAGCTCGTTGGTTAAGATGTTGGTCTTAATGCACTTGGTAAACATAGAGCAGCGGGTTAGATTCCCATTTTGACAATACAAATTTATTTGGTGAAGAACAGAATAAGTATAGCCCTTATTCCTTAGATGTGGAGCTGTAGAAACGGTGAGGCCCATTATTTTTGAGTGTCCGTTCTACTCCAGCGCAAGACTTCAGCTAACGGGGAAATACTCGTCGTATGAATGGCCTCCGGATTTACTTTAACAGCTGATCCAGACCGATGATGTTATGAAGGCGTTCGTGCAAAGGAGGTTCTGAATGCCAAGAAGAACATGTAAATAGAATTTTAAATTGTGCATATATTGAATTGAATTACGAATATATAGGTTATATGTGTTATATATATATATACATGTGTATATATATATATATATATATATATATATATATATATATATATAAAATTGTAACCTCTGTCTGTACATTGATTTTTTTCGCGAAATTTCATGATAACTTTTCGTTTCATGTCATAGACACCATAACTGCATTTTGTTTCTTTGGTGTCTGTTTGTTTGTTTATTTGTTTGTTTGTTATCTTTTCACGCATAAACGGCTGAACCGAATTTTATGAATAGAGTAACTTTTGTCATATAAACTTTCGTCGAATACCGAAGTATAAATGCGTTATACGCTAAAAATTATAGCGGGAGTCAACAGTTTTATTTGGCACAAAAGACTCAACCGAATTAAATAAAACTCGGTATGTGTAATAAAACGCCTTCTTTAGAATAAGCCATACCAGCATTTCTAGCGACGGGCAGGAGGGGATTGTAAGGGAGGCCTGAAATTAAAAATAGCGGTATTTCGTTTTCCATTGGTTTTCTGCAAGTATGTACACGACAAAAGTTGGTTATTTTGTTATTTAGAGTAACTTTTGTTATATACACTTTTGCCGTATACGAAAGTATAAATGAGTTATACGCTAAAAACTATAACGGGAATTAACGATTGTATTTGGTACCAAAGATTCAACCGAACTAAAAAAAAACTCCGTATGTGAATTAGCACTAACCCCAAATCTATGTTAATATTTTGTCCTTAATAATTCAAATCTATGCATAATGCACAGGAGACGGGAAATATGAAAATATGGAGGACAGTGAAGTCTTACATATAAAATTAATTTTATTATTAACAAATCTACAGCAACGACGGGTATTAACCCTAAACACTGGGACGGGTAAATGTCAAAATATTGTGCAAAGTAAAGCCTTGCCAAAAAAATACCACCAACATTCAGCCTCAAATGAATTCCCGAGCGAAGCCGGGTAACTGAGCTAGTAGGTTATATGTATAATATATGGGTTATGTGTCTAATATATAGGTAAGATAGGCGAATTAGGTTATTAGGCAATTATTGAAGTCTGAATGAACTGAGACAAAGAGGCTCCATTTGCCGAAACCTTTTCGGCCCGTGATGTGATTATGCAGCAAATGGCTGCGAGGAGGTTTAAGCTGACCACAAGGACTCACTTTGTGGGTATTCGTGGGTCACGAACTACCTGATAAATCGAATCTAAAATTTAAAGACTATAAATTGTATGAACTTGGGGCTGCCCTAAGGTTTAATAGGGGGAAGAGAAGGATAAAAAAAGCCTTTAGTCCCACCCTGGCTATAAAAGAATGGTAACCTGTAGATAAAGGACCCCAATTAGCCTTCTTAGTGTATAGTGGACGTTAATAAATAACATAAAATACAAGACGGAATTTATTTATATTTTAAATATTTACTTAACAAATTATATTTATTAATTGTTACTTCATAATATTTGATTGATTGCCACAGCCCTCAAAATGTTGGCTTCATAAGCTGAAAACTTGAGAACCTCTAAGAAAACTGAATGAGGGAAAATTTTAACTTTCTTGAACAAATTAAAGGAAATATTGTATTCGCAAGACGTTTTGGTTCTCCGATTTCAATGAATTATCAGTTTTACTGAACTCATTTTGACGAATTTCAACGTGGCGTCTGTATGTATGTAGTAATCTTGCATAACTCAAAAACGGATAGTGTAAACAAACATTTGGTTTATTTAATCTAATAAGAGTACAAGGAAGTCGTGTGGTGACCAAATAAGATTTTTCACTTGTTTCATTTTCCTATTTCCTATTTTTCCCAAAGTATTAATTTAAGAGTGCTGTGTTCTCTGACATCATAAGAGTGCTGCGTTTTACTCTCAATCATAAGCAAATAGCTATTATTAGTAACTTTCATAAATTGTTGCTAACGAAGACCTAGCAGGAATACACCGAGGTAAGCAGTACGGTCATAAACCTTATATATAACGATTTGTAGAAGATTCACATGCATGTAACAACATGAATTGGATCAATAAATTATTTTTTCTTCCATATTACACTGAAGCATATAAATATAAATAAAAGTAAAAAATGTATTTTATGAAATCATTTTCAATACAAATCCTATTCCACTGAGTATTGAACAAACAATTCTCAAAGAAACCACACTGAGTATTTTTCCAACCGTCTGTTAAAGAGATACTTTATTCCTGCACCTGTTGAACGACTTCTTACTTATCTTAAGGAAATATTTGCTTCATAAATTCCTTCCATTAACTTTAAGTATAAGAAGAGGGCTTAGAAATACCCAAAGTTGGAAAGGTGGAGAGAACGCAAAGACGGGAAAGGTTTAGGCAGGAAATCGATAAATGAATAGAAAGGGAGTCTGTGAGGGAAGGAACCCGTGAAAATAATTAATACTAAATGGAATTATAATTTGCTAATATATTCAAATTCTGAATAAAAATGTTAAAATATCCTATTTCCTAAATTTAATAATTGATAATATGATAATTCGTTGCTAGATAAGAAGCATTCATTTTAAGATGCGTACTAAGTTATAAAGGCGATAATAAACACTGGTAAACTCCGTGGAGAAATATACATCAATCAACAGTGGTTGTTTCATATGCTACTTTTTCATTTTACATTAACATGTAACTCGCAAAACAGTAGACTTTGAAAAAAAAACGTAAAAATTATGATTTTTTTTTACTAATTTTCAAATGCAATAAATCGCCGCATGATCTTCAGTATTATTTATTCTGTCCTATCTCCCTTATTCACAGTGTATTGAAATCGATTTTCAGCGTAAAAGTAATACAAAACCGAATACTAGCATAAAGGACTAGTATTGGCAAGCAAAATACTTAAAACTTAACTGACTAGCCCAAAAGTGTTAGTCAACTCATACGAAAGTGCAAATCTTAAAGTAGAGAAGGTAACAGAAAAGAAATAATACCTCTTCTATTAAATAACAGTGAAAAGAATAACACTTTATATCTATCGGAGAGTTGAGTGTTTTGAATAATCACAAATCTACTATCTCAATTACTGTTAAAGTATACTCAACAAAAGTTTTGTTATATCTAAAAGCTTCATTTTTTAGTTACCCCATTGAGCATAAAGTCCTTATCATCTGGGAAACGAACAACGAAATGAAGCACAAACCGAAGTATCCTGAATTTAAGAATTGGTCAATGTAAGTTTCCAATGGATTCTCCAGTCTTGACCAAGTGATGTGAAGAACTCGGACTACATAATTCAAAAATAGTTTGTGTATCAAATTTAAAAAAAAAAAAAAAAAAAAAAAAAAAAAAAAAAAACCAATAATTAGTAGTTAATATTTTAAGAGTACTTTTTAAAAATTATATGAAAAGTATAAATGCATTACAAATTGAAAAACACCAAAAAACATCTTTTGTTAATAAAATCCAATAAATGGATAAAAATATCACTCACTTGGGGATGAGTTCAGATATAGCAGCCTTATTGTCTCGAAAATAGCCCTTCACACTATAGGCAGTACACAGGGAGTTGACTAATTAAATCAAAGTGGGAAATAGTCTGGTAATTTTGGTTGAGAGGTATTAATTATAAAGGAAATTCCATTGGTTATGGACAGTAGAGTGGCATTGATGGAATATTCGTGGGAACCAACACAGAGCCACAGGCTCGCCAGCTTGGACAGAAGGAACTCCAACTATGCGACAACTAACTAGAAACTCCCCAGTTTACTGCCTTATATGAAATATATTCTCATTATAAAGGTTTATGTTAATATATACTGCTTTTCCTAATTGCCTCCTCAACTGACAATAACATTTTGCTCTTGCTTACAAGTACCAAGGTAATAATTTATTATTTATTGATGATTGAATATTAACGTACAATAATGTTATTCCAACATATATATAAAGAATAGAACCAAAAACTCAAACCAAAAATACTTTTTTTATAAATTTGACCTCCCCCTAATATTTTCATATGATTCACTGATATAAATAATATGCCCTACATTTTCATATTATTCAATAAACTATTCTATTTTCTGTTTAACACAAATTGCACAGTGAATCTTGCTTCCTCTCTCGTTAGGACTGGCCTGTCTGAAAGTCTGTAGTTTGACGCCGAGCTCTGTAATACCCCTGTAGGGTTCGTTAATAATTAATGTTTCTGAAATAGCCATAAGTTATCCCGTAGTCGGTTGAGAATTAATGCTGACAAAACAATAGAATTTTCACGTGTGCTGCACTTCAATAATCATTAACTGAATATCACATGTTGTAATGACTTATTTCTCCGGTAAATAGGGCTATCCATCCATCTAACTGAATATATATAGGGCTCAGGCTTATCACAAAGATAACATTCTATTTCAATGCCACTAGATGAGAAAAACACAACTTCTTGAAATTTTACTGAATTCTACTCATCGTAGGTCATCGCTACTAAGATACGAGGGGATCAGAAGGCAAGAGGAACAACCAATGTCCTCAAAATTTACATAGTGGACCTACATCAGCATGCTTAAGTATGTAAAATTATTTCGGCTAAGCGAAACTAGGAATATTTCTCAATGGTATTTAAATGACATGTATGTACTTTGAAGGTGACACTTGAATCCTCCATCTTACTTCAATGCTGTACCAAACAACCAGTGTGCAAATTGTGTGTGAGATTGTAGAATTGAGAGGCCAGGTTTGTAATAAACAATAACTCTAAGCGCTTTTTACAAATATACACTAGTTATTTTAGCTTTTTAATGGTCCAGCACGATATATGCTGAGCATAATATATGCATTATATATATATATATATATATATATATATATATATATATATAAACTTTATTCATTATTCTCATTTATTGGATTCGTCCGTTCAGTCAATTTTTTCTTGAGTATAGAATTAAAGAATGCATTTGGTTTCTGGTGTTGACTAGTTTTTTAAATTTTGCAAACCAACAATGAAGAAAAAAAAGTCCGTCACGGAGGGGCTGCGTAAACTAAGCAGATTTCCCACGAGAAGTTTTACAATAGAGAAATCTGCCTAATAACAACTGTAGTAGTAAGAAACCTCTAAACCTAAAACATTATTTAGGGCGTAATAACCCAGTAGTTTCTAGCCCCAAAAAACAGTTAACCTAACCTCTAAACCTATTCACGAGGGACGAATAGTTATAGAAACGGCCGCCAGAGCTCTCGGCGGAAAGTCCGAACATAGCCTACTGGTGACCACACGCAGAATACAAATGCAAATATCTCGGTTAATATTCAAGATACAGAATAAATGCATAGAACAATATTTATAGTAAATTTAATTTGCAATAAGATTTATTCTATACAATTTTTCGATCCGACGCATAATAACGGATATATTTTGAATTTTCAAAAAAACCCCCCTCTAAACCCCCCCCCCTCCCACTGGTCCGATTTCAGGCATTAACGAACTTGATCTTCTTTTTTACATAAAACGATTAAATTCCGAGTTTAGTAAAGATAAAAAAAAAATTGCGACCACTAGAGCGTTAACAGACAAATATATATATATATATATATATATATATATATATATATATATATATATATATATATATATATAATTTTGAACGGACCTCATTTTCGTCATCTCCTGGGTAGGATCGATGGACATTTGAAGAAATTTTTCGAAACTCGCATCATGAGTACGACCTCAATAGCTGATTTCCCTTAAGGGAAATCTGCTAAAAACAATGTTTATTGTAAAGCACGGACAGAAAATGTGTGCCATATGTCAGGTAAATTGATTGATTGGACCAGACCACTAAAATATGTGAAACACGAAATGCCTGATGTACTAACGAATGTCAGGGAAAATTGTCACAACCTTGAATATTCTTGAAATTCAGCTTCGTCACAGCATCATGGAAAGGTTAAAAATAAATCTACTAAAAGAGGTAGAAATTAAATAGGTAAATTCTTGCAAGTATGTGTAAAAGATAATATACGTTACTTAAGTGAGTTTCTGTCGGTGTATGTGGTGCCAAGTATCAGTAGATACTGGGATCTTACTTTATAGCTTATACATAATTTTTTATTTATATTTTATATTCTGTTCCTTTGTTTGTAGATAATGATTTTCAACTTTATCTCACATAGTTTGTGGGTTGTAGGGATTTTAGAATATTCTTAATTCATTCTTAAAATGTCGTTAAATATAGTGTTTTCTCATTAATGATCAACGTTGGTTAAGTAATTACCAATACTGACTTTGAATAACTAAGATAGCATATTTTTGCAAGAGTGCTTCTACTTTAATAACTACAGAATTGAATTTAATCAAACCTTATTTTGAGTTTACGGGTTTTCAATATGGCTAGCATGGATCAGACCACCTTATCTTTAGTTCGCCAGGGGCTTAAATATTTTCAAATATTCGCCACCTGCGGAAAGAATCCGAAAGTTTTTAAAACAAAGCCACTGGGACAAAGAGCCGTAGAAAAGATATATATATATATATTATTGTCTAAGGAATGTCAGTGGAAACCTCAATCTGAAGTCAAGTACTTTTTACTGAAATGGAAATCACCTCAGAGAGTTATGACATTTTATTTTTGTATATACCTGATACTTCTTGTTGACGCAAACAGTAACAAGACTAAGCCTTACTCACACCAACAACAAGGCCTCTACGTAATGAACGGATCTACCCAAGAAGGGTAGGTGAGTATCCAAGTAACAACAATTTTTTTATTACAATCGAGATCTTTGGGAATTGACCGTCTTCATTTTTCAGGGAAACGTTCCGCAAGACTTAGCTTCCTCGCGACTCTATCTGAGACTGAAGAATTCTGTTCTGAAGATTGAAGAGCTCTGAGGAAGCTAGAAGCATGCCTAGCGGAACGTCGCCCAGAAATATTCAATACTTGAAGAAATTGTAATATTGGCAAGGATCTTCAATATCTGCAATCATGTATACGAATTTCATTAATACTAGGAATCTAACAGTGATTTTAGATATAGACATCAAGTTCGAAATAACGTATGTGAATGTGGTGAGACATTTCCGTTCTTCATCCTGCTCGATGGTGAAGCAAATTCAAGAACAAAAATTATCACAGAAATTGATTCGAGTGAGAACTTTCTCTCATGTGATCCACGCGTCAGAGATATACTCGATTTTTCCCCAAGCCTTAAAGAAACAATTTAAAGAGTTGGTTGGGTATGAGATTCTAAAGAATAATAGCTTCCTCTAAATAATTTTCCTGTTCCAGTCGCTCTCTTTACATTTAATTCAGTGATCCATTGACTAAACAGCATAAGATTTACAGTAGAACAAAGGATGTTATCATGTTGGTTATTGTAGATTCTATGTATCTACAATAATAAACATTATAT
The DNA here is from genome assembly GCA_019009955.1 of Riptortus pedestris. Taxonomy (NCBI): domain Eukaryota; kingdom Metazoa; phylum Arthropoda; class Insecta; order Hemiptera; family Alydidae; genus Riptortus; species Riptortus pedestris. The sequence continues at coordinate 131,145,540 of CM032229.1, read as the reverse complement.
TATAATAAGCCAAAACGTTAAAAAGGGTCTATGCTGTAAGTGTGTGTGTGTGTGTGTGTGTGTGTGTGTGTGTGTGTGTTAAAGATGTAGTAGCCACAATTATTGTTTAATAATTTCCAAACTCGACATTTAAGAGGTCCACGAAAATCTAAAAAGCAGATTTCCTATGTGCTCGTATAAAGCATTTGTCATCTCGTCTCGCCACATATTCTCTATTTCTATGTAAAACTACGATGCATAAAATGTTGTGGATGGGGTAGGGGGGGGGGGTTACTGAAGGCTGAAAACAAGAAAGTACAAATAACTCGCTTAATACCTGAGTTACGAAAACATGTGTAGGACAACATTGCAGAGCACCAATAGCTTAACAAGATTGGTTCTAAAACATTTTAGCAGATTTCCCTTGAGGGAAATCAGCTATTGAGGTTGTACTCATGACGAGATTTTTGAAATTTTTCTTCAAATGTCCATCGATCCTACCCAGGAGATGACGAGAATGAGGTCCGTTCAAAACTATATATATATATATATATATATATATATATATATATATATATATATATATCAGTCATAAACAATACTCTGCTACATAATAAATCACATTATTCGAAGTTTAAATACCAAAAATTGTATTCAAGAGACCTTTATTATACGAGATACATGCAAATATGTCCTGGAGACCCCCCCCCTCCCCGTCTTAAGGTTTTCGACTACTAAAATTTGATTGATAGGGATAACAATTATTCTGACTCCTTATTAATTACATTACTCGATATAGCAAATAGTTCTCAATAAAATTAATATGTTATATTCTGATATATTTCAGTAATAGTTTTTCTTTCCGGTGTGAAGAGGGCAGACCCGTTTGTTTACATTTCTAACCTAACGCTTCCTGTCGGCAGGTCATTGAAATTGTATGAACCATTTCTTATTTCCGTTTGTATTTATTCACGGTGGTGTTGTGTTACCAGTATGTAGATTTATCTATTACTAAACTTCACGAGGGAAATCTGCTTAGTTTAAGCAGCCCCTGCGTGACGGACTTTTTCTATACAACTTTTAATAACGGGAATATATTAAATATTCAAAATTCCCGTCTAAACCTCCCCCCCCCCCAGCCATTAACTTATATGATCTTCAGTGTTGATTACAACCGAAAAATGTCGAGTATTGTGTAGAAGAAGTAAATATTTTCGATTCACTACCGCAGCTTTAATTTATGACGTCATCACACAACTTATTTGCAAGTACCTCACACAGTAAACGTTCAATAAAAACATTTGGTATTTCAGCTTGAAATAAACTGGTTCATGATATAATAGCTAATTGTGAATATGATATATTTGTATATTTTCTCTTTTAACATCTGGTATTGGCAATTTTTGTTTTATCTTTACCAAACATGATATTATCATCATCATTTCATTTAAAACAAAAGATCAAGTTCGTTATCGGCTGAAACCGGGTCAGCGAGCGAAGGTTTAGAGGGGGAGAAAAACGAAAAGTCAAAATATCTCCTTTATTATACATCGAATCGAAAAATGGTAAAAAACAAATCTTATTGCAAAATGAATGCCCTATTTAATATATTTATATACATTTTTCTCTATCTTGAATATTAAGACACACATTAAACACCGCACTTTAAGAATTATCTAGCATATCTTAAATAGTCCTTTTCCAAGCTTAAATTCCCAATAATTTTTTCAACAGATCTTTACAAGATACATGCAAATATGTCGTGTGATGACGTCCATGTTTAAGATTTCATTGATCGCCCACTTCTAATCGTCCGATTAGAATTTTTAATCGTCGTATTTTTCTTTTAAAATAGAGATATTGACTGATGACATCAGTGTTGTGCCATACTAGCACGTGGGAAACCAACTAAACTAAGCGTAGACTAACGCAATCCTAGCGTCGCCGCCTTTATCATGATCAAGTTGTCCTTCATATCTAGCAACCCTAGGAAATAGTAACTTAAATTCCAACTTCTTGCATCACCTGGTAATAGCGGGTGAAATAGGAAAGCCTTATACCTTATTGCAGGAGAATAGAATGAGAAATGGCTTCAGCTTATTTCTATAGCAGGTGAAAAATCTGCTCATTTTACACAGCAACTGCGTGACGGACCTTAGTTCCTCATAGTCTCTGAAGGTACTATTGAAATGAATAAATGTTCTCTCTGATGTAGAAATAGGATCGAGAGAGGATAGACAGTAGAAAATATATATGAAGTTTATTTATTCCCCCTCCTAAATCGAATAGAGCTCTTTTGTAGAAGGGAAGAGAGATAAACCCTCTCTACTCCTTCTGCAGATGTTCATATAATTTCCTCCCCTACCGGAGTAAAGTAAAGAGAATATTCTCCACTGCACATATTGACCAATGCCTTTTTTTTTATTTACGCAATGAAGGATGCTAAGGCATTTTGGACAAAGAGATTCGACAGAATGACTTCCTAGAATTTCTTGCTCTTTCAATGCATAATTATTACTAACATAGTCCTCGAAGCATTAAACTAAAATAGTAAACATATACTTAAATATTTAAGTATTTAAATATGTACTTTAATATGTTACGGATTTGTTTGTTTTCAGTGTCAGGGGTTTTAATTTTATAGATGTTATGTTGATTAGTATGAATAAAAATATTTATTCAGTAGATCTTTATTTAATGTTTAATTGTATATTTACTTCTGGTCAGCTGTCAACTGAAATATTGAAAATAACACAGTTTATATTCCTTAATTAGTTTTCGAGTCCTAGGCTTATTTCGAATTTTAATACGTGTTTTTATATAAAGTAACAACTAATTTGTGTTAGATTTTAGATTTAAAAAATCTGATCTCCTTTCTGGATGGTTACAACGGTGGCCATCATGAAGGATATTCTTCGAAAACAGTGTGTACGTTATAAAATAGTATTTTTTTTAAATAAAGATCTCTTAAATAGAGGTACAGCAAAGTAACCAATGACACTTTGAGTAAACAATTTAGGAAATTAATGAACTTTCTTTTAATTAGTGGACTTACAATTATCTTTCTTATTTAAAAAAAAAAATGAGTATAATTTGCATTGTTCAGAAGGACACTTCATCTCTACCAGAAGTATATATTTAACTTCAAAGTGGAGTATGCTCTAAAAAATAAATAAACATAGATGGTGGTGCATGTTGACCAGTTGACTCAAATTTGTGGAAGATGGTAGCAAGGTGGCAGGAGAGCGGAGAAAGGTTGCCGGAGATAGAGCCGGCTTTCTTATCAGTTTGAACAACAAGCTAGTGACAGATCGCCACTCTCGTCTCCTCTTGCTACTTTCACCAATGACCTACTGACATAAAATACTATTTCAATTCTAAACTCTAAAATATCAATTCAAGTCTAATCAAATGACTGATGAAGGACTCTTCATGTTGCTTCTTGCAATGTGGAGGAATAACAGAATAATTTCAAGAAAATATATCCCAATTTAGGTATTTTGCTTTCCTTAATGTTAACCAACAAATTTTTTGTTTATGATATTTTATTTAACACCATTGTACGGCTGGCATAAATAAATAAAGGTGAAGCGCGTGCAATGTCAAAAATATTAATTTGATAAATAATTATTTATTTTTTTAAATATGGCTAAACTCTAATCACTATCATCACGAAGAACTTGATGAATGCATGGCTTTGTAATACTGCTGGAACCCTCTGTTAATATTTTGCTTTCCTTCTCATAACATTTTTATTTTCTCTGAAAAATTACTTTTTAGGCCTTCCTTCTGCTATACAACTCGTAATAACGAGAATATTTTAAATATTCAAAATTCCCGTCTAAACCCCCCCCTCCTATTCCCCCCAGCCATTAACTTATATGATCTTCAGTGTTGAATAAAACAGAAAAAATATCGAGTATGGTACAGAAGAATTAAATATTTTCTAAAAAAATCTGATAAGACACCATTCATTGTACTCTTGCTAAATTCAATAAATAAAATGTTCAGTTCCAATAAATTTAAAATTATCCCGTATAAGAGTGATATACGCTATGTTCCAACAATTAGGAGCGAAAAATGTCATATAATATAATTTATATATAAATAAAAAAAGGACCTATATAAATCTGTTTTATCTCTAATTTCGTTTTAGGGGAAATTTTTAATTTTCGCCCGTATCTAAACCCTCCGCCGCCTTAGTCCTTTTCAACTAAACGACAGAAACAGTAATAAATGTGAAATTTCAATATTCTGAGGCAAGTAGATTTCTAGTTATGATAGGTGTCACACCGAAACTACTCAAATTAATTTGCCATTTTGCATTCTTGAGAGGATAACTTGCTTGTTAGTCCCTGTTGTATTATGGTAGTAATAAATACCAAAGAAAGCATTATTTATTTGAGTAGATAGTCAATTTCCAAACTATGCTGAGTTTGCACTGGAGGAACAGATAGATGCATAAGCTCAAGGCCCTGTTACTGGACAGCTAAATGACATCTAGTATACTATCTAACCCTGGCATTCTACTCTAACTCTAGCAGGAGTATAGTATTATTCGATGCGCTTTAAATGTTGCAAATCATTATGAATACTACATAAGAAAAATAACTAATAAACCCTATAAAAGAGTGGCAACAGAGTAAAAAACTGAATTTATTTTGTGTTATCAGGCATAATATTGATAACTGTTAATGAAGAGTAAATAGGCCGAATATAACTAATATTAAGAAATACCTTATGACCTCTAGCACTTAGATAAACTCGGTCAACCAGGGGCTACGTAAACTAAGCAGATTTCTCACGAGCTGGAACGACAGGCTAATGATCTCATCTCACCATTTATTCTGTATTTATCAAGGAGGCAGAAGCCTATGTAAACAGCCAATGGATCAGTTGAGTACAAGTGGATGTTGCCAGAAGCTGAAAACAAATATATACAAATGTCTCGCTTAATATTCGGGTAATGAATACATATTATTATTTATTAACACCCACTTTTTGCAACTGAGGCTAATTGGGACTGGTTATCTACAGGTCGACACCCTTTTCTAGCCAGGGTGGGATTTGGGATGTTATTTAATGAATTCCATCACTAAATAATTTCTTTTGCCCAGGCGAGAATCGAACTCGCCACTCTAGTTTTACCATGTGAGATTAAGTTCAACGCTTTAACTCACATGGCTAACCTGAGCCCCACATATATATATATATATATATATATATATATATATTACATACTATATAACAGTAATTATAGAACATTAAATGTTTCACATGATTGGTTCTGTAAAATGTTTTGACGAGACAAATAACAATTGAAATACTTCGAATTATCTCCTCAAACAACTCTTATTTGGTCCGATTTCGGTCATTAGCAAATCAGCAAATTAGTGCTCAAAGAAAAAATATCGAGCTCAATACCAGATTATTGATTAATAAACATTTACGAGTCCAGACCGTAGACGGGTATAATTTAGTTATAATAAGTGTTTCGAATCGAATAAGATGCATTTTGAATGAAGTTATTTCATAGAAAATTAATTTTCAGAGCAATTTTGTTTTGCTAATATTTAGATCCAAGGCGTCTATTCACTTATTCAGGCCAATTTTTAAATATATTCAGAAGGAAGCATTGTATCAAAAACACCTTAATACAATTAAAGGTTAAAACCATATTAAACATGAGGTCACTTTAAACAGACGAACAAGTCATTTTGTCTGAAACTTGAGAAGCCTCTAGTGTAAGGTTCCTAGCTCATCCTAGAAAACTTAAACTAAGATGGCAGGCTCTTCTGGAAAATGTAATTATGTAACGATTATTTTCCCCGTGTTTGCTTACAAAGTTCATATCAGGTCGGTCTTATGTCTCCAGAAGAAGTGTTGTGGCCAACCTTAATAATGTACATATTCTTCAAAAATAAAATGAAATACTAATTACACTTAAAATCGCCTTATGCCAAACTCTTCATGCTCAGTTCTATCGGAAAATATCACATTTAGGAGTAAAATAAGTCGTCCTGAACTCTTGCTTATAAACAAATTGGCAACTGAGTAATTTTACGTAATCCTGGGGGAGATATGGTTGTTAAAGAAATATAACTTACGTTCTAGCCACTGTTGAAGCAAACCCTCATAGGTGTGTAATGTAACTAGCAAGGAAAGCACACTTATCCTAAATATGTAGCATTATGTAACATGTCAAGATATATAAAATTACTCAGATGTAAATTTTTGAATGTATGTCAATTGCTACAACCTCACAAGCCTATTTTATTTAAGGTGGACATTTCGAAATACTTTTTAATAATCTTGGCAAAAGAACGATAGCTAATATCAATGGAAGAAAGTTAAATAAGGAAAAGAGTTATTTAAATGAGACCTAATATTTAAATCAGGTTTTAGAAGAAAGCTCTCAAACAAGTTTCATTTTAACTCACCGAGACAAATGGTACGAACTGAAATAGTGATAAACGGTATTAATTAAATTGTGAATATTAATCGAAAATCCAATTATAAATATTCATGGGAATTACTCACTGCTGAGAAGAAATTTTGTATAATCTTACCACCACTATATTAATAAATTACTCTTAAATTGGAAATTCCTAAATAAATAATCTCATCTAAAAGTAAAGTAGAATTAAGACGATAATAAGGGAAGGAATAACTGGGACATAAGATTCATAGCCTCCCATTGGGATTCGCCGCCATGCCTGGGATCCACTTCACCATCAACACCCACACAGAATCAGGGCTAAATATGGATTTAAACCCGTCCTCCTACTGAAGTACCTAAAGGGCTTTCATCAAACCAGACTGCCTTCAAGGGAAATTAATATGGCAAACCTATGTTTAAAGTACTGTCAGAAAACGTCACTGTATATTTGTGTGTTTGAAATGACCATATCTATATAAATACACGGGAAAAAAATAACTACTCGTATTTGAAAGAAAGATAACTACGTTTAGCATCTTCTAGGTATATTATTATAATGACTTTTCACGAAACCTTCTTTTTATTATAATACTATATTTCTATAGTAATGTTCTGTCTACGTTTCTACGTCTACAGTTCTACATTCTATGTTTCCTCACCTTTCCACGTAAAATACTCACAATAACTGCACATTATTCACCATTCAATTATACCTTCCAGACTACCTACATCTTTGGATGCTATGGCGCCTTCTAGCGGCGTGCACCTAAACCTAATAACAACTGGCATCAGCTGCCTTAAACTGTTACCTGGACAGAAATAAATGAATTTGTGCAGTGAGCAGTTCGTTGTCTCCAGATCACCAACTTCACAATAAATCATACATACAACTACTTTTTCGCCAATAACTCCTTATGGTTCACGATTTCATATCACATTGAAACCCAATGGATCTCAAACCATCTGAATTGGATTATTATTTTCTCTCAGACTTTCTGCACCATCCCAAGCAAAATTTCATCTAATGTCTGAAGTAAAAAGGCATATAATTCTTTACTGCCTTTCTAATGTCTCAAAATTGGAAATGATATTTATTCATTTAGGTTTTTTTTTCTTTTTTTTTTTTAGGAAATAGAAAATATTTGAGATGCTTAAACATCATAGAAATTTTTCTAAAGAGTAGAATAAACTTAGAGCTGGTATGTATTCTAAGTATTCAATATATTTAAAAAATCCGGATTATTTAAAATTTAAATACCCTTTTCTAGCCTTAGGATTTTATTTAGTAAGTTCATCACTAATTTAATTCCGTTTGCCAACTTAGAAAGTTGAATTATTAAACTTAGTCTAATTATTCATTTAGTCAAATTATCTTATATCTATATTTTATTTTAATGATTAAATTTTAATAATGCCTTTCATATAAATATATAGTGGTAAATATATGTCACATGGATATTAAATGGTAAATATATGTCAATATCGAAACAATGGAGGAATAAATAAAATTGTATTTTTCATTCAGCAAATTAGTCGTAAATCTTCAACAATCATAAAGAATTTATTTATTGTAGTGTTAATATTTAACAGGATTAAGTAAATATGACTCCAGTTATAATTGATTAGTTTCTTTCCTAAAGTTTATTAGAAATGACGTACTCACAGCTCTTATCAATCCAATTTCCAATCTTAATCCATTGTGCTTCCCTCTACGTCAGGTCACATCTCCTGTCTCATCCAGTCTGCGTGATTAGACAACCTACGTCCAAACAGATTGAAAAATAAACCCTCTTATTCCTGGATCGCACTCTCAGTCCGGTTTTCTTCATAACACTCTCAAGAAGGGATGTCTCAGTTACACCAATAGGTTTACGATAATTCACTATAATGAATTTGAACTCTGTTTTTTACCAGTTTTTCCTTAGAAAGTTTGTAGTTAATGTAGGCCACAAGACAAAATAACACAACATTCCTTTCAAAAATTCGAAAATAGTAGTAAGTTACCGAAAAGGAAATCCCGCCTCCCTTTCAGCAAAGTGTGACTGACGTAAGAGTAAATATATGTAAACATGTTGTTAAATGAGCCAGTATTAATTTCAGTTGCGCGAGATTCAGAAGTTTCTTTGTGTTCTGCAAAGAGTATCTGGAACTGTAAATAATGTGTTTAAAGTACGAGTACATTAAATCATTAATACACGAGGTATAGCAAATACCCTATTATAATTGTTTTAATAGTTTATCTCTTCAAATAAAAAATATAGAAATCTGGCCTGTAACTTATTTCGAATTATGGGGAAAAACCCGATTGTCTCTGATTAATGTCTCCTACGAACTGAATTATTTCATTGAACCTCCATTCCTCTGAATGACCTTCGGAATATCATTTCTTACTATGATTTTTGTCCTAAACAATGTTCTCCTAAAATAAAAGTCCGTCACGCAGGGGCTGCGTAAACTAAGCAGATTTCCCACGAGAAGTTTTACAATAGAGAAATCTGCCCAATAACAAGTGTAGTAAGTAGTAAGGGATCACTAAACTTATACAATATAGTTACGAAAACGGCCGCCAGAGCTCTCTTCGGAAAGTACCAAACAGCTCACTCCTGCCGACCAATGCAGAATACAAATGCAAATATCTCGGTTAATATTCAAGATACAGAATACAAGAACAATATAGATAGTAAATTTAATTTCCAATAAGATTGATGTTATACCATTTTTCGATCCGACGCATAATAACGGAGATATTTCGAATTTTCCGAAAGTCCCCCCTCTAAACCCCCCCCCCTCTCACTGGTCCGATTTTAGCCATTAACGAACTTGATCTTCCTTTTTACATAAAACGAATAAATTCCGAGCTTGGTAATGATCAAACAAAAATTGCGACCGCTAGAGCGTTAACAGACAAATATATATATATATATATATATATATATATATATATATATATATATATATTTAAAATTTTGAACGGGCCTCATTCTTGTTATCTCCTGGGTAGGATCGATGGACATTTGAAGAATTTTTTTGAAAATCCCATCATGTGTACAACCTCAATAGCTGATTTCCCTTAAGGGAAATCTGCTAAAATTGTTGAAAGTGATTCATCATGTAAGTACTCTATCTACTATGCAAACAATATGACAATGAACAATACTAGACCCCCCCCACATTTTTTTTTAGCTGTTTTCTTCTCATAAGCCCGTCAATACTATATAAATCCATGTTATGAGACCACCGTATGGGCATATCTTTCGTGGCGGAGTTTTACGTTTACTTTTTCTTTAAGGAGTAAGCTGTTTTAGAATTAATGTTCAACTAATATTTGCAAAATGTTTTTTAAAGTATGAGAACTATAATTCAAACGATTTTCAGGTCTTACTTAAATTATTTATATCAGAAAACCTAAAAGGAGGATTTCTTCCTTTTGAAGAGTTACAAACATTAAACAAAATAATAACTGCGTACTGGTTACACGGGCATACAAATATTAGACAATACACAAAATTAGACGAACTAGCCAAATCAGCTACACAAAAAAGAATTTACGACAACGCATATTGTACACACCAAGATATTCAAGCCTTAGCAAAACATGTAATACTCTGAAAAATATACCTACTTCGTAAATGGCCTTCCTCAAAAAGGCTATTTAGAAGAGAAGAAGTAGTTTTAACGGGGCTAAGAATTGGCCAGTCACGACTGAGTCGGGCTTACTTTCTTGAGAAAACGAACCCTACTCCCAATACTGTAACTGCAGACTTACTATAAAACACGTACCAACTGACTGGTATTTAAGGACTCACGTAGACTTACCATACACTTTGACTGAATTACTACATGACCGTAGACAGTATATAGACCGCGTATTACACTACTTGAAATATAAAATTTTCAAAAAATTATAAAGTAGGACAATACTGAAAATATTTGCAGAAGTGACCATACATGCGCAAATATGATAAACTGCTGATAAAAATTTAAAATATACTTCGCTCAATTATCCCATTCGTGAAATCCGATTACTTTAAGAATAAATAATAAAATGGCAAATATGCATCTCACTAGATGATCCACATGAATATCTGATACGTAACACAATTTTAATTGCCAATGAGTTCCGATGTACAAACAAGGGTTTAGCAGACTTTTGAGGAGGAAGTTGTATAAAGCTAAAGAGAAGTATTCATTTACTAGTCGAAAGCCACAAACAAATTGAACCTCAGCTAAAGCTCTCTCGAATAGTTGTAAAAGTTCTCGGCAAGTTGGCTATTTGTAGTTGGTATGAGTGTCCGTGCAATGTGGTTTTTGAAAGGAAAAGTTCCCTCAGACGGGTGATCGATCAAGTTCTTCCCAACTCTCACTCATTGTGGATTTTGCCTTGAGGGAATACCATGGTAAACAGAGAAATACGCCGGACTTTTGGAGAAATATGCAATTTTCTGTTGACATATATGGCAATTGCATTGAAATATTCCTCTGAATTTCATATTTTATTTTTTTAATATTTAGAAAACATCTGATCATGATATAAGAAGGCAGACTAAAGATAAAGGCAATAAATTGTGAACGACAATAATTAATTTACACATTTCTAGGAATCATAATGCAGAAACTATTGAACATAAATATCTCATTTCATGCTCCAATTATTAATTCTATATTTGCATAAATCTACGCTACCCTGAAACTTTGAACGTCTGATGCGAAAATTTGGCTTTTGCTCTCTCGTTATTATAAAAAAAATGATCACCGATAAAACTGTCTACTGTAAAGAATTCCATCTTTTTAACCTATTTACTCCATTAGTAAGTCATTTACGTATATATGCCGAATATTCGATGAGACAAGCTTAAGAATGTAATAACCAGATTTCAGAAAGACCTTTTATGTTCTAAACAAAAAGTAATTTTTGATATAGCATTGAAAAAACTTACTTCTAAAACTATTAATTACTAATATGTTAGTATAAAAATACGCCAATGTTACATAGATGCATAATGTAAAACAAAATTCACCCGCTAGTAGGAACAAATACATTGTTAAAATAGAAGCCAAATGGATTTTCTTGTAGCTAAAATCATTTAAAAAAACTTATACATGGATAGAAGAAGTAATATTAAGATTAGAATTTTCCACAAGGCTACAGTGACTTGTATTTATTGCCTTTTAATTTTCTACCTTACTTTGGTATTTTATTTTTGTTTTCTAGCTTTTGCCTTGAGTTCTTTGTTTATTTTCCATTTCTGTTTTTGTGCTATTGTTTATTCTCGTTTAAGTTAATTTTATTCTAATTTGGTTTTTATTTATTGACCATTTATTTAGCTCCAAGCTCAAGTAAATAAATAAATTAAAATTATTTAATACATTCTAAGTTTTTTTTTTATACAGCTTTGATGGATTATGGAACTATAAAATATTTTTAAATAATATCTACTTACTCTGCACTTTTAACGTTTGTGTTATTTGGAAGAAGTGCAAATAAATTAAATAATTTGAGTGTGCGCCTCTGTTCCTGAGCTTAACCGGTCAAAAAACGGTTTAAATATAGCCAGTATTTCGTGAGAAGATCAGTAAAGTATTATCTAGATACGTTCCGTGTGGCAGGAAATATGGGCAAAGAAGAAAACTGTTTGGTTGGAGAAAGAAGAGAAATCTTTCTTTTTTTTCCTTCCCGGAGTTACACAGTATGGAAAATCAGAAGACAAGCTGAACTAATGACAGTGAGGGGATTTTTGTGTGATATTTATGGTATTCCAGATGAAAAAATAGGATGAAGACTCAGAAAAGGATGTTAATTGGATTAATTTGAAGAAGAATTGCGGGTGCTAGGAATCTAATTTAGAATGTTTCTAGTAGAAAATTGCAGGAAAATATTACAAAGTAAATGAATTTAAGCAGAGACGTTTGCTTTACAAATCTAGTGGCTGCATGTTACATTTATCTAGCTAATGTAAATATATCTTGTTGGTTATTAACTCCACTTAACGTTCATTAGAACTAAAACAGATAATGTGAGGAGAAATCAGAAGATAAAAAAAAAAAAATGAAAAAAAAATACCCCAAACTCAATAATGCCTCCTCTTGATCAATGATGTAAAGGGACAAGGTGCGATGAGATCACGTAGCACCTTTATTGCCGATTCTCAATGATCATGCTCTTTTGCTTGACCTCGACTACAAAATCACATAGTTTTGAAAATAGGAACTGTTATATGTGGCTACACTGTTAAAGAAGGAAGGTTATAGCTATTATAGGAAGAGGGAACAGGATGTTGGTTATGTGTAGAATTATGTGCATGTACAGTTTAATTTGTGTTCTAGAATAATAATGATAAACAGAATTTATATAAGATTTGTGTATGTTTTATTATCTGGACTAATTATTAAAACAGGAACTAGACTTTATTGAGTGCAATATACGTTCAAACATGTATTAATACATTACATGTTCCATTTAATTCGAATTCATATCGTGTAGATTAGCTAGTGGATATTCAAAAGCTTCTGCTGTACGAGTACTATTAAGAGACATTATTTGATGTATAGTAAAACTAGTTACTTACGTATTATTATGAATTTATACGTTGGGAGACGTTCAAATAATCTTTTATTGAATATGTCACTCAAATAAAAATTTGATTCATCATTCATTGTTCACATATCGTTAGACTTACTTTTTAATTATTTATTATTAAAACATTTATATTTTTTTGCCACTCTTTTTCAAATTAATGAATTAATATACAAGGAATCATCCGGTAACAATACAATCATCACATCCACCTCCGTTATTGCCATTATCATTCAACTACCATTTATACAGTTTCTTTGGAACAATTATCTTAATTCAAAGTATTACAGTAAATTAAACAAAAATAATAAGTCCAAACTCAAAATTATTCAAGCCAAAGAATATATTGGCCTAGTGGTTTATTAATGCCAACTGGCCAAGGATGTTCGAGTTCTGTACTATAGGGGCCGATATTTTTTATTGATCGTTGCCAAACTCGATATTTAATCGATTCATGTAAAACTAATGATCAAGTTTGTTAATGGCTGGAATCGTAACTGGAGCAGTACGGGTTAGGGGATGGTTAAATTAAAAAATTCTGACCATCTCCATTATTACGAGTTAGATTGAAAAATATTATGCCTACAATCTTTATAAAAATAAAATACTCTAAACATTTTTATACATATTTTTTATGCTTGAACATTGACGAATGTATTTGTTTTCTTCCAGATTTTGGACTTGAGAAAACACCTACTCATTTCACATTCAGACCCTGTGTTATGGACTTTCTCTATTAGATTGAGGAAGTCATTTTAATTAAGGTATTCTATCTTTTATGATAAATATACTTATTGTTTAAATCCTTTATTTATTGAAAATACCGATTGGTAAGCACTATGAATTTTCTTCCATAATTTCGTATCACATTCTTCAAATGAGGTCTTCCATAGAACTTCGGGTAGGTTTTTATTGTTAAACTAATGCCCTATCACCATTATTTACTGGTGGAATTGTCTCTCTGTAAATTTAATAGAACATTAATTTCATATTAAACAAACAATTCGACCTTTTTAATGCCTGTTTAAATTCACCCCTATTTGTTCCATATATTGTTTCCTTTAAAAATATTTTAGACGTTTTTTCCACGGAATATATAACATAACAATATGACTTCATTCTTAAATATTTATTTTCAATACATTATTTGTACCGACTTTTATTACAGTCTTAAAGCTTGATAATGCCATTTTATACAGTACAGAAATTTGTACTTATTATATATTCACATTCAAAATTATTCTCCTGTATCAAGATTTTGCTCTTTTGTAAAAGTTGAGTATAAGAAGGGAGAAAATTGTGTTCTGAGCAGCTTTAGTCTTGGGCTAAATCTGTTGTAATATATGTTTTAATTAAGATTTATAATTGAGATGGAATTCCCTAATCTTGACTTAAAGGAATTTCTTGATTTAAACTCCCTTAATACGTTTGATCAGTCAGTTGTAACTTGTGTAGTTAATTTTCTAATATACCTGTAGTATCTAGATTTATTAAATTCCTTCTGAAATTGTTCTGTGTGCAATATTGTCTAAAGGAATGATACGCAACACACAATGGACGTCCCATCATAATTTATATTATTGCCCCAAGATAATAAGATATAACGTTAATGAAAACATCATTAAAAAATATATGCTATACTGTAAGTTAATGTATGATTAATACTTACATAAGATCTTTCAAGACATATAAATGCTTTAAAGTAAGAAATAACAATATTTATTGACATTCAGTACAGCTACCATAAGTAAGTTCAATCTATGGACTAGTAGAACATTGTTTTTTTTTCTCCTCATAGTAACCCTATGAGAAGTTATTTATTTGAGTGCATGTTCCATTGCCACGCAAATTACATGTATGATTATTTTTAAATACTTACAATATATACTATTTAAAGGGTTATTATCATATAATCAAATATAAAATAAAATAAAAATAGAATGAAATAATAAAAAAGATAAAATAAAATACTAAAAAGAAACTAACGTGAAATAAAATAATGAAATCAGTAAGATGACTACAAATAGTAGAAAATGAAAAAACGAATTAAATAAAGTTAAACTCAACAGATGAGTTAACACCTTATAAGATTTAGAATCCTTCTAAAAACAAATCAAGCAAAAATACTTATAACATTCTGTGCGAACATGGTAGGATACTGTTAAAGAACCATTAAAGTACGTACAGTAATATTATAAATTTTTTATGTACAAAGTAGGCATGTTTTCCTCTACAATGCGTTTGTTTAGACATAGTGCACTTTCAGAGCAAAACCCCCATCTTCAGTGCCTGCAAGGAGCTTTAGAACCACCTTGAACCACGGCTGCAGGGCGAATCTTCCGCCAGATGTTCAAGCTACTGCTCTCTCTAAAGCTCTTTGCTGGCTCTGAAGATATATCTATAGCTCCCAAGTGGACTATGTCTAAATAAACGCAGTGTAGAGGAAAACATGCTGTATGATCGTTCCTATACCACCTACCTTCCCTGGAAAAAGTAATATTATACTGGTACATCAAAATACCAATTTAAATTAAAGACAAATGAATTTAGAAGTACTAAGCTATTCAAAGAATAAAAAAAAAATAGTAAAAGAAACAAAACATGCTACGGAAGAGCAATTACTAAAATTAGGCGAATAAAGAAGCTCGAAGACAAAAGAAACACCATTCTTCAGTTGTACATTTACAAATTAAAAATTACATTTATCAAGCAAAAGTAAATTTCCTGCAATAATTACCAACCATTTTTTTTCAATTAAACTTAACTTAAAAATTGGATTATAAACATTTTATGCGATTCCCTTTGTGATTAAAATAAACATGGGTAGTGTATTCCCACCAGTTAAAGAAACAACTTGAGAATCTCAGAAAGCGTTCTCCATCGAAATATAACTTTAAACATTCAGAGTATCCATTATAATTCCTATAAATACTATTTATCATTTTTGAACTGTAACTGCAATAGATCCTGATAAAACCTTCCCAAAATATATCAGGCTCACTAAATTAATGCATATTTTTTATCATAATATGCATGGTCACATCAGAATAATCTTTGCATAAAGTTATATGGTTTTTATTAGGATAATTTTCTCACGAGAATGGATTGTAGCTATTGTTACCCGGAGAAAACCAATGGCCCATTTAAAAATTTGGTTTCTGGAATATATACGATCTTCGTCAGGGCCCCTTTCTCGTGAGAAAGGAGTCGTATCCATATGACTCCACAACCGACGAAAATAATGACCCTAATCAGAATTTTCTTTCTATTTGGATAAATGTAGCAGTTGTAGATCCATTTTCAATATCGTATCCAGAAGACTCCTCGAAAATAAAGGACCACATCGGGATTCTCTTTCTATAGTGATGCATGGTCTTATTCAAAATAATGTGTCGTAATTGGAAAAACCTCGCAATTATATGTATCCTCAACCAATGAAAATAAATTATCTCATTCGTTGAAAACGTATCACCTTTGTCAGAATCATACTCCTTGCGAATGACTCGAAACCATACGCCAAACTTGTCACCAAATAATGATAAGTAAAAATGGTCCTATAAGAATTTTTCTTCCTCATATGAGAACACTCATACGATGAAAATAAATGATTCCCATCAGAATTTCCCGCCTTGAATATTCATTAACTTTATCTGACACCCATCCTTTTAAGAATGCATCTTTACATTGGCTGGTTTGGAAACTGTATTATAAATTTAATTTAATTAATTATTAACGCCTACTTTTTGCAACTAAGGCTAATTGGGACGGGGTATCTACAGGTTACCACCCTTTTCTAGCAGGGTGGTACTAAGGATTTTATTTAATGAATTCCGTCACTAAATAAATTCCTTTGCCCAGGCGGGAATCGAACTCACCACTCTAGGATTACAATGTGAGATTAAAGGTAACCCTTTAACTAACATGAGCCCCCGTATTATAAGTTTAATTTTCTTTAAATAAAAAAAATTGTTCTATTATCATCTTTAAATTTAAAACAGGTGATAAAAGAATGTACCATTGATAAACGTTTTCTTCTGAATGATAGTGTACACTAATGAGCCAGAACTTGGAGAGCTTCTTTTCCTTTAAGAATCTGGAAGAAAATAAGAGTGAAAACGAATGACCTACTGGCAGACTCAGTCTTACTTGAGACCAAGACATTGCCTTTGATTTATAGCCACTCTTCCCAAGATTTATAACAATTAGTTGATTCTTCAGCTTTTTATAGAGTTTCTCCAATTTGAAGGAATTACTCTCCCCTTAGATTGTAGTGATGATAGAGGCACCTCCTTCCATTTTTGTTCAAATTATACAATTGAGAGTACATTTAAATTTATATTAAAATAAAATAAAAGATTTGTTTTATACAAAATATCGCTTTCTACGTCGGCCTTTTTTTTTCAATGTTAGCACAATATTGTAGGTAAGTAATTCAAAGTTTTATAGGAAAGACATAAAGAGTCAATCAAAATATTATTTTCTAAAAAGCAAATAGAAATAAAGAAGTCCATCATAGAGGAGCGGCAAAACTCTTCTCAGGAATCTAGAATTTAGGGACTATACTTGTTTCAAAACGTATTTATACCTCGGATCCGCTACCATGCCAAAATAAAACATAATTGTCTTCAAATTATAGTCTCTGTAAATACAACTAGCAGAAGGTTTAATAATACATATTAGCCTGAAATTATGTTAACACGCATATAGTGAACCAGATATATATATTAATCTCACATGGTAAACCTATAGATTTCCGTCTGGGCAAAAGAATTTATTTAGTGACGGAATTCATTAAATAAAATCCTTAGTCCCACCCTGGCTAGAAAAGGGTGGTAACCTGTAGATATCTCGTCCCAATTAGCCTTAGTTAAAAAAGTGGACGTCAATAAATAATTTAAATTTAATTTTTTTTACTACTGTTTGTATTCCTATTATAACATTTTAGCTTCATTTTATGATATTATAAAAAGATATGTTCTTTTATTCATTGTTATTATTTCATTTTTTTCCGTATTCGCTTTCAAAGGAATTATTCTTTCCAACAATCATCAAGTTAAAAAAAAATATGTTAAGATATACCTTATTTATGTCCTATAATAAATTATTCCCTAAACTTTAGTTGAAGGAATTATTTTGTAAAATTAAATGAGTGTCCCGGTTTAGTCTTGGTTCCAGAGGAAAATTTAATATTTCAGCCCCATACCAACTTGACCTTAAATTTCTAGCTCCGCATGCCTCTTTCGTCTATAAAAATATAAATATAGCAGGATTATTTCTTTTCTTCTATTTCCTTCAGCACGAACTTACTATTATTAAATTTCAAGAGTGTGTTTCTAAATATTACTAATAATCTTAAATATGATAAATGATTTTGAAGAAGAAAACTACTAAAATTACTAGTACTTACTAATTTTCATCTATTCAGAATCTAAACCCTCCCAAATAGGCTCATGGCTCATGTTAATATCATGTCATACATTGAGGATGAAAGTTATTTAATTTTACAAAGTTAAGCAGTTGCTTTGAGCAACTATTAACTTGTAGTTAATTATTAAATATATTTGACTCGTAATTAAAAATTAAACATTGGCTACTACTACTTGAAGGAACTAATAGTTAATATTGATATGTACCAAAATACTAAATGTATATTTAAAATAATTTAGTAGCGTCTTTGTTGAATAATTAAAGTAATTAGTTAACTAAGCATTTTCTTAATTACAAGTGTCGTTTAGTTACAACTAATTACATTAGGCAGTTTATTATTTTCAATATAACCTACGTAAAGGAGCTAAGTCTATTCATTAGATGGAATGCATAGAATGTAACTTCAAATGTAGATAGAGCAGTTAACTGAAATTATTCAGAACTTTACTATTAAAAGTAGATATTGTATTTAACTAGTTAACTAGAAAGTTAAGTAGTTAGGTTAGTTAAATACTTAAAAATAATATTAGGGTAGTGAACTAATTAAAGAAAATATATAAGTAAAAGTAGATAACTAATTAACTATAAATGTATTAATCTGTTAGAATAACTGCTATTCTACAACTCTGATTTTCTAGATTAGAATATATTTATTACATGCCTTAATTAAATGGAAATATCTTGTTGTTTATTTAGAAACAGTTGTTAAGTGCTCAATGTAGTGAACTTAAATGAGATAATTTATCAGATTCCCCTTAAGGGAAATCAGCTATTCAGGTCGTACTCATCACGCGATTTTCGAAAATTTTCTTCAAATGTCCATCGATCCTACCCAGGAGATGACGAAAATGAAGTCCGTTCAAAATTATATATATATTTGTCTGTTAACGCTCTAGCGGTCGCAATTGTTGTCTGATCGTTACCAAACTCGATAATTAAACGTTTTATGCAAAAAGACTGATCGAGTTCGTTAATGGCTGAAATCGAACCAGTGGGAGGGGAGGTTTAGAGGGGGGAGATTTTCGAAAATTCGAAATATCTCCGTTACCACACGTCGGATCAAAACATTGTATAGAACCAATCGTATTGAAATTTAAATTTACTATAAATATTGTTCTATGCATTTATTCTCTATCTTAAATATTAACCGAGATATTTGCATTTTTATTAATTGTAACGGACGAAATGAGATCGGCTAACTTCGGGTCTAGTCGTGAGTTTCCGTCAAAAGCTAGTTCTGCCGTTTCCGTAACTGTTCGACTCTCATGAAATATCTCTTATTGTAAAACTTCACGTGGGAAATCTGCTTAGTTTACGAAGCCCCTGCGTGACGGACTTTTCTATTATTGCTTTAACATCACTGTCACTAACTGATATTACTGAAACATACCTCTTTTATGTGCAGCAACTTGAGCTCACAATGACATAACTGCTAGAACGAAGACCCAACCTCATTTAACAAGTGAACACTGAATGCCATATGTTTTAACATCTGTAATCTATTATTATTATTTATTTATTAACGTCCACTTTTTGCAACTTAGGCTAATCGGGACGGGTTATCTATAGGTTACCACCCTTTTCTAGCCAGGGTGGGATTTTAGGACGTTATTTAATGAATTTCGTCACTAAATAATTTCCTTTGCCCAGGCAAGAATTGAACTCGCCACTCTAGGTTTACCATGTGAGATAAAAGTCAACGCTTCGTAATCTATTAGCCTATTTACATAGCATTAGAGTGGAAGAAACCACATCAAAAATATCCATTTTGTAATTTTATATATATATATATATATATATATATATATATATATATATCCTTGTAAGAGAGAAAAGTGAGTATTTGAGTACTATGTTTTTTTCTGTTGTGCAGAGCTGTGCTGTTAGGGGAGAGCTGAGTTAGAGGGCGTCACATGATGAGGGGCTCTAGAACATTGCTGATCTGTCACGTCCTTCGGTAAGTGCGTCCTCTCATTCTTAAAAATGTGTTAAAGGCTCGTCCACTCAAATACACACAAACACTGTTTTCCATTAACAATGACACAAATATGCACTACATATTTAAATAGTTAATTCTGTTTTTATATTGTTTGCCATCCTTCCCTATGGGAGAATGGTGTATTCTTATACTATAAGCAAAAGTTAACCAGGACTTAGACTTGGATAGCTATAGACTTAGCTGGCAGTAGAAATTGAATGTTAGCCTTCGTCCGCGAGACAGCTCATATTTATGTAGGGTCACTGCCGATAGAGGGGAAGGAAGTGGTAGGTCCATGTGGATATAGTCATAGGAAAACTGTAGCGCAATCACGTCACATGTATTTAAAGGGTTTTCACGTAATGTTAATAACCTACATAAATCAACCGGCCCCTTCACAGAATTTTTTTCCCCATATACAAAATATTAAAAATGGAAAATAATGTCATTTTTGAAGCGTCGTATTACAAATATCGCACATACACACACACCCACGCACGCACTCACATATTTGTTCACCTGAGACTATGTCTCCATGTTGGCCCCAAAGACCTAGTAAGGTACCGACCGATATCGTAGCGCGATACGCCCAGCAGTTACTCTTAATATAATGAAAATAGTAAAATATCATATTTCAACATTAGACTTCTATCAGACCTCTAAAAAATGTATCCAAGAGTTCTCAACTCAAAATTGTCTTAAATCTATTGACTATATTCTTATACGTAGAGCATCTAAGTCAATTTTTGATCAATAAGTAATTATAATGAAGAGATATGATTTCTTAATTTGGTTGTAAATTACTATTTCAGTATTTAATATTCAATAGAAAAATAGTTCTCTCCCATAGAAACAAAATGCAAAACGTTTTTAGTGTTGAAAAGTTGAGACGCTATTTAAATCTCAATTCTCCTGAGATTTTTTAAAATATAATGAAACAAACTTCTTGAAATCTCATGAAATTGTAAATGTTATTCACTAGCGCGGTTAAATTTGAAGACGTTGAGATGTTTTCGGTAATGTTTTGATGCAGCAAATGAACTAAAGCGCACTGTATTAATTCCTGTATTAAATTAGGTTGTGTTTAACACACCACCTTTTAGTTTCCCAAACACTTGCATAAATGAAGTAAACATACTGGCCAATATTGTTGGTTAAAGACCTATAAAGATCTGGTTAAGTGCGTAACAATACTAAAAATCTGTGTATTCACTAAGTTTGTGGGATACAATCCCTGTTCAAGAAAACCTAACTTCTAACAGAATCTTATTTAAGAATCCGTTCAAGCGTGTAATAAGGCTCACTGTAACCAAACATCGCATTCATTAACAAAATCATCGAAAATAAAATAATAAAGTTGGTTTTATATTAAAAAAACACAGAGATTCCTTCAAATAATTCACAAGGACAGATGGGCAAGGATATAGATCGGTAACTAGAAGGTAAGAAATATTAAAAGCTATCAGAAGGAGTACTGTTTAATTCATTTTTTTTATTTTAGAAAGTTATAGAGTTTTTATTTTGTACATTACGATGTTTTCAAAAAAATTTCCAAACATTAAGAAACTTTTGAAACGATTTAATTTTAATGTTTTAACGAAAAGTGGACTTCAATATTTTTTAATATCACTATTAATGGTTTCTTAGCACGAGAGAGTAAGAAAGAGTAGGGACTTTTATATTGTGTGTTATGTATTTCTATTGTTTATATCATATTTTGTTTCCTGAAAACGTATTCATGATTTTTTTTACATTATTTTATTTGCAAGCATTATGTTTTTTCATGAAGTACTATGTTCGAAAACGAGTCAGAAACGTGTGTCCGATTCCGAATATGGTCAATACCACTTCCGTCAAACCATGCTTCAACTAAATATTTTCTTATTGGTTGTGCTTGCAAGTAGTATTCGTGACATGAGTTTTAAACAATTATTATAATTACCATTTCTTTGTTCAGTTCATCGTGTAATATTCTAAAGATTCCATTATTTTTACGAGTGAACGTTCGTGGCATATTTTTTTGTTTCACTCCCTGTTGGCTTAAAATTACTAAATATAGTAAAAGAACAATCCGCCCAGTGAGTGCCCTTTGCTTGTAGGCTGGAATAAAAGAAATAATTCATATAAAACACTGGAGTCCATTTCTTTCAACCTCGGAAATCCATTCATTATAAATTTAATAAATGAAAATGTTGAGAATGCTTCAAGTAGAAAAGAGAGCATAAAAAAAGTTGGGTAGACGAAAAAATTATGATGAGAAAGAAAGATTGGGGTGAACTTGATTGTACGAAGAAAGCCAGAATGTTTTGCTGACAGTCAGAATCCTAAAAGGTCCAGTTCTCTGTATTCATATTTTTTGTTTATTCAACCATATTCTAAAAAGAAAGCTATTATACCCCACGATTTTTGTATTTCCTCGACTTTTATTGCTTTTTTTATGTCTTCTCTGTAAAGATAAGCTAATAATCCTTTGTAACATAAGGGAAAACAAGCATGTTCTTTGAGTTCTGTGATATTAAATAATACGCACTAACATGGGTATAAATAGATAAAAAGAAGATTTGTCTCAATGTAGGTACCTATTTGTATCCTGAATCATCTTGAGATACAATTAGGCGTCTAGTTTTATCTAAAAAAAACTGTTTTTTTTTTTTTGTAACAAGTACATTAACAATAAGTTCCTCAAATTTCTATTCATTAAAATAAAACATTCTATCAAGTAAGGAGTGCATAAAAAATATCCAACGTGCTGCATTGAGACACATTACAAAGTAAATTTCTACGAAAGTTACAACGGGGGTCGACGTTTTGTTTTGCTTCGTGTGTAACCATACTAGATCAAAAAACAAAAACCTACTTTTAAACATCCTATTTATTTTCCTCCCTATCATGTTTCGAGCATTGTCGCTGCTTATCAAGGGGTTCTTCTTTTCTCTAAAATTACACTTAAAAATTTAGTTAATTTTGAATACCTTCTATTTTCAAAATATCTCTTATTATTAGTATTATTCCCTTGCCTTATTTTTATGAACTATACTCGTATGTATACTCTTGATTAGAATTGGCAAATTTTGTTTGCTTATCACACCGACATGTATAAGAACTTTTATTTTCTATTCCATTTAAACCACATCAATATTGGTTGTATTACAACAGGTCAATGATCAAAACGAGTTGACAAGCCAATGCTTATAATCTTTATAATTAGAAGGTTCCTATCTAGGCTGTTGCTATTAATACTGTATATTTTATTTAAAAACACTCAAATACATTAATTTTAAAAAAAAACAAAACTGAACTTACTTTAATCCAATCTTATAGTCAGATGCGAACGCATTATTATTTCAATTCACTAATTATCACTTTACCTCACGGGTATTACAACTGAATGATTGCAGTTACCTTACATGTACAGGACATTTCTGTTACGAGTTAATACAATCTTTATATTAACACAGGAAACTAAATCTATTTCTACTCATCAACAGTGGATAATTCTGCTAGTGTTTGTGTGTGTGTGTGTGTTGTGTGTGTAGGTTTTCTTTTCTTTGCTTCACCAAATCAGTGTAATTGAAAAGCCAACAGTAGATATACTGGAGTAAAATAACTAGTTTTCTTCATAACGTTGACAAATTATAATTTATTTGTCAGTAGTTAAATAAAAATGGGCCTTACTATAATTTAGTTCAGTGAACTTACTTTTTGATAATGTGTCACAAAATGAGCTTAAAGACTAAAACTTTGAAAAATATTTCACTTTCTAGATATTAAATCAAGGTGAAACTTAATTTTCAGTTACAAGACTCGTAAAATCCTGATAAGGAAGGTGCCGAAGCTTAGAGCGTATAGATATCCTGAAAATGAGTACTCAACAAGTATAAAGTTTTAAGAGCCTTGGTTCTTGGTCCCTAAAGAGTCCATTAAGAGTATATTTCACGAACGTACATGATCGGCTTTGCGAATTATCTCCCTCTTTCATTATCCTCTTAAGCCTCTTCTCGTTATTTTCATAAAGGACGATCTCAGCACTTTTGTAACGAAGTGCTTAGCTGTTATTAACTTGAAGTTTATTGGTGTATTTTCTTAAATGCTGATCCCTGGGCCTAAGATAAGTTAAGGTATAGCCCATCGGGAAGCTCTCATAAAATATTAATATAATTCTTTATTGAAATAAATTACCAACACTTTATATGAATAGTAAACATTTTTAATCATTGTATAGTTTATTTTAGAATAAAACACTATCAATGAAGGAGTCTCATCATATTATTTGAGAAATCTGACTTACCACATTATATTTTTTTATTGCAGATTCAACATTTAGTCGATAATGCTAATAATAAGAATACCAATCCCAAAAAGAAAACAAAATAATCAACCGCAAAAAGTTCTAAAATACACTCTAAAAAAACAAAACTAAAAGAGAAAACGGTAGAAAAATATAACGTCTCAAATCTAGTAGTATAAGGTGAATAAGGTTGGGACAAACGGGGGAGGACAGTTGGGGAAATGTTAAACTTTCAGTATTAAAATTACTTGAAATGCATGAAAGATTGGATGGATATTAACACTCTAGCACGAATAAACTTTATGATTTTTTTTTATTTTTATTAAATATCCATTTACAAGAATTGAGTGGTCATTGCGTAGCCTGTTTTACATTACTTCTTCATCCCGTATATAATTTACATTCTTACGAATCTATGACAACTATGTGTTTTATTTCTTGTTGTTCATTTTCTGTTCTTAGTCATATTTTTTGGCACTCCCAGCAGCTCCTAGGGCTGATAAATGTATTAAGTGGCCTGTTTTTAGACATCTGTAATTTTTGATTGGTGGCTCCCGCACGAAGCTTTTGTGTAGTTGAAGGCATTATTATTATTTTCATTATTTCAGAAAATATTCCACTTTATTTCATGGTTGCAATATTAGAATTTTTATTTATTTTTTTGTTATGTTTACTATAAAATAACGAAATTGAATAAATCAAATATTACAAAAAATTGGGTGGTCTCTATGACTTGCAATTAACTAACAGAAGATCGATTATTATTTTAACAGGAACAAATGAAATGAATAATATATTTTTTTTTGTTTAGTGAACCCAATTATCCACCATAGTCAGGTGTGATCGGTTACATGAAACATAACAATATTTTATTCGTTTGAGATTCACTGAAAATCAGACATCTATCTGTAAGATGAAAATTGAAATATGAGCTCAAATTAGCTGCTAGCAATTAATAAAGATTACCAGTTACAAAAATGTACTGTTATGTAGATTATATTAACTGACCATAATACGCATTAAACGAAATTGCTTTTTAATGATAACAACTGAAGTGATAAAGGATCTAAATACTCCTATGATCATAAAATAGAAAGACCCTGAGATAAATACACATTATTTCTTTAAGATGAATACACTTTGATCTTCTAATTCATAGTCTTTTACAAAAACTGTTTGCGGGGGTTTAATGAACATGGAATTGAAGTTCTAATATGACCATACCTCATCGCATGCCAATTTTCCTAGATAAAAAAATTAAATGTACTTACACAATGTAAAAAATTGGGATTGTCTGCAAGACAAGTGACATAGTGAAAAATTGGAGTCGCAGACGTGGTTGTAGATCACCAGTTTTAATCTAATACAATCGTTCCATTTAATTTTCTCCAAGGAAATCAGTGTTAACTTTCTGTGCAAATCCAGCTGGGATGTGATGATTACATCTTGCAAGTGGGCAATGAAAATGGATGAATAGCCACTATATGTAAATGCCACATGGTACAGTTCAGGCAGGACCTGTGTGTCCTACGTTTTAATTTTCTCTAGTTATTGACAGCGAGAAAACCGATTTAGCAGTCCAGATTTCTATCACTCTTATGTAAATGTGTGACTAGGATATAGCGAAAGTAAAACAGGAAGATGACTGATTGGCATTTATTTGTCATAATGTATTTCAATTAATTTCCTAACCAGACGTAGTGATAATATTCAAATTTAACTCATGCTAACAGAAAAGTGAATGTATTTTGTAACGGCGAAGGTGTAATGTGATGGAAGCAGTATGAGTAAATAGTAGTACGACAGTAAAATCGGAAAAGGGAATCGATATTGAAAACAAGGTTTAGCAATTAGAAACAGAGTGCCGGGAGCAGGGTGGGAAGGAATGTCCATTGGCAATCTATGCCAAATAATGGTTGCCAACACGTCGCATATCCTAACTTATACGTAACGTATTAGGCCTGTCATATAACCTAGCACAATTTATTAATCAACAGGGCTTTGCTGGCTCTTCCTCCAAGAAGTTGTAAGATTATGAAGGATCTTCGGTTTTAACTGGGTTCCCTTAGAGAAAATGAAAGATTGTGGTTGTTTCGGAACATAATATTTTATACACTAATGTTTTGGATAACTAATATCATTATAATGGTAACAATTATAAATTGTTAGCTGCACAAACTAGTAATTCCAATTATTACATGTTCAATAATTCAAATTATTCTTTATAATTTTAATTATGGAGAGATCAAGTATCTTGCAGAACGATGCAAGCAAGGACCCAGTCGCTGTAAAGAACCGAATATTCCAGAGTCCAGTCGAAGAGAACTCCATCACGACCCATGAATATAAGACTTAACTATTTCTAGTTGCGACTTGCAAGTAGGGATTTGCGGTACGAAGAAAAAACAGTATTAAATAATAATAAAAAAAAAAAGCTACT
Organism: Riptortus pedestris; assembly: GCA_019009955.1. NCBI lineage: Eukaryota > Metazoa > Arthropoda > Insecta > Hemiptera > Alydidae > Riptortus > Riptortus pedestris. Next base: position 131,118,415 of record CM032229.1, on the reverse strand, counting down.
TCACTTCAACTAAGTATGGAAGAGATTTAACGTAACTTTTCCTTGGCCTACTAAACTTGCAGCAATGTTTATTAAATATATTGCCTTACAGATCAAGTTGCCGCTTAACCTGATGACAACTTTTTAACTGATTTTCCTTATAGGATATCAGCTATTGATGGTTTTCTCATGACGAGATTTTTGAAAATTTCTTCAAATGTACATCAATCCTACCCAGAAGATGACGAAAATGAGGCCCGTAAAAAACTATATACATACTTACATACATATTTGTCACTTAAGGCTCTAGAACACAATTTCTGTTTGATTGTTACTAAACTTCAAGAGAGATCTACAGAGATCAATTTGTTTAATGGTTGAAATCAGGCCAGTGGGAGGGGTTTTAAAGGGTTACTAGCAGCTGAGAAAACTGCTTAGTTTACGTAGCCTCTACTTGACGAAGATTTAAATTAACATCAATTCCAGAGGTATTTTAAAGTCTTACATTGAATACGTATTTACCACTAGAGTCACATACGTTTAGAAACGCAATAATCATGGTTTCGTGTCTTTCAGAAGATTTCCCTTAAGGAAAAAAGTCCGTCACGCAGGGGCTACGTAAACTAAGCAGATTTCCCACGTGAAGTTATACAATAGAGAAATTTCACGAGAGCCGAGCAGTTAAGGAAACGGCCGAACTAGGCTTTTGGCGGGAGTCACTCGTCCAGATTTAATAAAAATGCAAATATCTCGGTTAATATTCAAGATAGAGAATAAATGTATATAACAATATTTATAGTACATTTAATGTGCAATAAGATTGATTATGTACAATTTTTCGATCCGACGTATAGTAACGGAGATATTTTGATTTTCGAAAATCCTCCCCTCTAAAATCCCCCTCCAACTGGTCTGATTTCAGCCGTTAACGAACTTAGTCTTTCTTTTTACATAAAATGACTAAATATCGAGTTTGGTAACGATCAAACAAAAATTGCGACCGCTAGAGCGGTAACAGACAAATATATAGATAGATAGATCTATATATATATATATATATATATATATATATATATATATATATATATATATATATATATTTACAGTTTTGAACGGACCTCATTTTCGACATCTACTAGGTAGGATCGATGGACATTTGATGAAAAATTTCGAAAATTCCGTCATGAGTACAACCTCAATAGCTGATTTCCCTTAAGGGAAATCTGCTAAAAGCTATTGAGGTCGTACTCATGACGCGATTTTCGAAATATTTCCATGTAGAAATAAGTCCATGAAGAAGAAATGATAAGTCCTAGATGACGAAAATGAGATCCGTTCATTGTGTGTATATATATATATATATATATATATATATATATATATGTGTGTGTGTGTGTGTGTGTGTGTGTGTGTGTGTGTGTGTGTGTGTGTGTGTGTGTGTGTGTGTCTGTCTGTCTGTCTGTCTGTCTGTCTGTCTGTTTCCGCTCTAGCGATCGCAATGTCTGTTCGATCGGTACTAAACTTAGTATTTAAAAGTTTTATATATCAAGATCGTTAATGGCTGAAATCAGACCAGTGGAGGGGGGATTATAAGGGGCAAATTTCGAAAAATCAAAATATCTCCATTATTATACGTCATATCGAAAAATTGTATAAAACCAATATTATTGCACATTTTATGTTCTATAAATATTGTTATATACATGCTTTCTTTCATTAGTAACATACGAGGGGAGGTCAAAAAGTTCCCGGCCTGACCCATAAGGAAATGAAATAAAAACACAAAACGTGCATTATTTTTCAATGTCCTTTGTTATTTATACATTTATTACATCTATTTATTAATTTTTCTAAACTCCCCAAATAATAATTTTCTTCTTTGGATTCAAAATGAGCATCAATAGCCTGTTTGAGTTCAATGTCGTCTACAAATCTTCTTCCCCTTAGGTCCTTTTTGAGGTTTGGGAACAGAAAGTAGTCACTGGGAGCCAGATCCGGGCTGTAGGGTGGATGGCCAATCAAATCAAAACCCAAGGTGTCAAGCGTAGCCATCACTTTACGAGAGGTGTGCTCGGGAGCATTGTCATGAAGCAGTATGATTCCTCTGCTCAGCTTCCCCCTCCTCTTCTCCTTGATTGATTCTCTAAGACGGGTCAGAACATTACAATAGTACTCTCCCGTGATTGTTTCACCTTTGTCTTTGTAATCAATCAACAGGATTCCTTCTGAATCCCAACAAATTGTGGCCATAATCTTGCTTGCCGAGGGTGTGACCTTGAACTTGACAGATGGCTTGTCGCCTTTCCTACGCCACTGCTTTGACTCCTGTTTAGACTCCGGATCATAGTGGTGGACCCAGGTCTCGTCCCCATTCACTATTCGTGTCAAAAGATTCATTGGATTTGAACCACAAAGCGACAAAAATTCTTTGCAGCAATCGATTCTCACTTTCCTTTGAGCTGACGAGAGGTTTCTGGGAACCCATCGTGCACTAACCTTTGACATGCCGAGGTGGGTGTGTAGAATGTTTAGCACGGTAGTTTCCGATACACCAACCATCCTCGCGATCTGCTTCTTCTTTAGACGGCCATCATTGAGCACCAAGTCCTCTATGCGGTTGATGATGTCTGGGGTGGTTGCTTCCACAGGCCTTCCTGCTCGCGAGTCGTCTTCTAAGGATTCTCGCCCCATTTTGAATAAACTACACCAATATTTCACAGTACTATAGCTAGGGGACAAGTCCCCATACACGTTCCTAAGGCGTTCAAAAATTTCTGAAGGCCTTATGCCTTCTTTGACTAAGAATTTCATCACAGCTCTGTACTCAATGTTGCTCATTTTAAAGACAAGTGCAAACTGATGATAATAAAAGTATTATATATATTAGACAAGTGATAGTAGGATTATAAAAATTTGTGTGAGTATTACTATGGATTAGGTAAACATGACAAGCTCAAAGTCCTTTATCTTAATTCCCTCCCTCATAGTTAGGCCGGGAACTTTTTGACCTCCCCTCGTATATAATAGTGATTTATATGTCTCCAGAACTCATTTGTCTGAACATATATTATATTCACAATATCTTCATTTTGAATCTTGCTATTACAATTTATTATGTTCTGTTGGAAATGTGTAGTTCCAAAAATGGAGATTTTTTTTTTCATCTGAAGTTCAGAAGCAGTAAAATAAATTTCATTACGTAAAAAATTTCATTCAATCATGAAAAAGGCTATTATTCTACCAACAAAAACACCCCCTCCCCACAAACACAAACACACGTATATATTTCCACCTAAACATTCAAAATATTTTTGATCTCTTGACAGATATAAAATAAAATAGCTACCAGGTTTTGAATGTTATCCTTTGTTTTTAATATAATTTTGTAAAAAATTTAAACTGATAATTGTTATTGTGTTTAGAATCAATTAGTGAAAATTTATTAATCGTTTCCTTCAAATTTCAGGGTTGGTTTGCTTATTACCCTTACCAGTGAAATAACCTATGGGAAAGCAAACGACATCGTTTCCAGAAATATTACAATGGTGTTAGAAAATCTTCTGAAGAACTATGAGAGCTCACAAACACCCACACATGGCACAGGTAATTGTCAATATACCACTTAAAATCTTCATTAACACTCCACGAACTGTAATTTTCTGAATGAAACGAATCGTTCAATAACTGAATAGTATGTTGGAGGATATATATCATTTAAGTTACCGATGACTATTAATAGTGCCACTGGTTTATTTCCAGAACAGAAATAAGTTTCTTAATAAGTCATATTACAGTATTTGTGTACAGTGTAAGATTACGATAAAGAAAATATACTAAATTCAAAAAGTAGTCCTAGATAATCACGTAAATTTAACGAACTATTTCTGCCCTTACCTAAAATAATAAAAAAATTCATTCCATTCATTTTTACACCAAGAGGGTATTCATTTGGGAGGGTAAAATTAAATAGTTCTGTCTGACTGACTTGGCTCAAGAGATCTTCAATTTGTAGAAAATTGGAATTGGCATATAGGGGATTCTGGCTACCGATAAACTCCATAAAATATCATACAATTAGTTATTTTCATTAATTGAAGCCACAATGTGTCACCAGCGTAATTTAGAAAAAAATCTGATTCAAATAAAACCAATATCACAACATGCCTTTGATCGCATGAGGATTCAGAATGGCAGAGTGGTAATTATATTTTGCTCTACATCTTGTGGAGCTCTATAATGTAGTTCCGAAAAGAAATGGATTTTAGCAAATGGCTGGCATAGATCACTGTAGCATTGGTCTTTGTATTATTGAATGACTGTAGACTATAACTAATACCTTTTTTGCAGGTGTACCAACAATTATAAAAACCAATATATTGATCAGAAGTATGGGACCTGTCTCTGAACTCGATATGGTAAGTATTCATTTTCTTTCAATTAATGTGAAATGTTAGAATATTAATATAAATTCACTATTCTGACAATTATTCAAACTTCTTTGACAATGTAGATTCAATGATCTATTTCAATAAAAAACAAAATCATTCCATTGATATTCATTAGTGCTCCCTACATCAAGTTTGGACGCACCTACCTACTCTACCAGGATTTTTAGGTTTCTACATTTGTTTATTATTTTATTTATTTTTACGTATTTTTGGTTAACAGATACCTACTCTTCGAATTAAAAACCATCGTTTACCATAGTTTTGTGCTGAATTTTCGATGCCATTCCAAAATCTTTATGAATCTCAAAACTGTATATATATATATATACACATATTTGTCTGTTGCCACTCCAGCGGTCGCAATTTTTGTTTGAACGTTAGCAAACTCGATATTTAGACGTTTTATGTAAAAAAAAAAAAAAATCAAGTTCGTTAACGGCTGAAATGGGACCAGGGGGAGGAGGGTTTAGGGGGGGGGAGAATTTTGGAAATTCGAAATATCTCCGTTACTATAAGTCGGATCGAAGAATTGTATAGAATTAATCTCATTGTAAATGTAATGTTCAATAAATGTTGTTATGTACATTTATTCTCTACCTTGAGTATAACCGAGATATTTGTATTTTTCAGTAAATAATAAACCACATTATTCGAAGCTTAAATACCAAATATTATTTTCCAGAGACCTTTATTATACGAGTTAGATGCAAATATGTTCTTGTGACCCCGCCACCGTCCTAAATTCTTGGACTACTAAAATTCCATTAATTGAGATAAAAATTATTCTGATTCATTATAAACTACAGTACAAGATAAAGCACAAAGTTTTCAATAAAATTAATATGTTAGATTTTGATATGTTTCAGTTATTGTTTTTCTTTCTGGTGAGCCGTTGGCAGACCTGTTTGTTTACATTTGAGACGCTTCCGGAAGGGGAAAGATTTCTTATTAACGTTTTCCTTTATTCACTTAGTATTCACGGTGTTGTTAGAAATATGTAGCTTTATCTATTACTGAACTTCACGAGGGAAATTACTTAGTTTACGCATCCTCTGCGTGACTGACATTTTTTACATATAATATATGGCTGATTTATAAGTATTTGGGACTCGTTCATGTGTATATTATATCACGGTATGTGTCATGTGATTACGGTTAATGATTGTAATCTCTTTTGATGCTAAAACTCTTTATACCCATTTCAAATTTCTTCAAATGTGTCGAAACACTACCATGGAGGGAAGATCGAATTCTAACATCTTGATTTGTGCTGTGAGGATCTTAGTTGTCTTGCGTTGTCTCGTTGCAAGAGAAAGTGCTCCCTATTCACCAGTGCTGGGTAATGATGGGCGTAGACGCGAACTTAAGGGACTGCACTTGCGGGCTATATCCTCAAAATTCCGCCATACATTTTTTTTTAATTGTTCACCCCTTGGGACGGGGATAGCTGTAGATCCGGCCCTAGCAACCCCTGGTTTAACCCTCTGTTGTAGGTTAGTAGGAGTTTGTTTAATTCGCCAAGTTTTCTTCACAATTCATAGTTTGTTTGATAAAAGGAATGGCATTTGTGGTTTCAGGAGATTTTCATAAGTTCTCACCCTTCGTTCTGTCTGCTGAGGCGTCAAATAATGTGGAACACTTCTGCAACTGAAACAAAGGTCGAGCAAGAGAAGGAAAACTGTACTATCAGATACTTCTCTTTTGAAGAAAGTTTTCGCGCGCAGTTATGTCCAATTTTTTCTACACATTCTCTCAGAGTGTCTGAATCGAGTGCTCTAGCACGTTCACTGCGGCATTTCTTTTCAAGAGAAAAATCTCCTTCCTTGAACTTTTTAAACCAAGCCTGTGTAACGCGGATAAGGCCTGCTTCTGTCCCGTCTACTTCTGATATCAGGGCCCGGAAAAGGTGTAGTGAATCCTCTTTTAATGTGGTACAGATAAACACAAATTTCCAGGGTTAACTCTCTCATGTAAAAAGAGTAAACAAAACTTTTAACCTCGTCTAAGTTTAATTTAAACGTAGTTTTGTTAATAGATACATTGTTTTTAATATTTTAGGAATGATACGACAAACCTAAATAGAACAGGTCGTTCTTAAGATTTATTTTAAACAATTATTTTCAATTCCTCTATAAAGTTCCTATGAAGCAGAGCCAATAAATGAAAAAAAAACATATTAAAATCATATCTGATGTTTTCACAGTTAAATTTTCAAAAACATCGCTTAATTTTACAATCGTTTCGTGCCCCTTTTCAATACGATTTTCTAAAATTTGTAAAATAAAATTTAGAAAAAGGAAACATTAATACCCAGAATATACGCAATTATTTTCATTCTACGTTTCATTTGAAAAAATGACTTTAACGTTTTTCTTGCACATTTTGTGATCTGGAATGGTCTGTTATACATGTTTAATGTTGAGGTACTCTGGTCTTTAATCACATTTCATCTGTTCATTGCTCTTATTCCCAAATATTCGTTCTCACACTTGCAGGATTTTATAAGTTTGGGAGAGAGTGCGTCCTCTATAATTTTACAATTATAAATAATAACGTCTAATATAATATACGTCTATAATTATTCCTATAAATTTGTTCTCCTTTTTTATGTTTAACCACTTCTCACCATTCCTTTGCCATTTATATTTCACCTGAGGTTCATCAGGTAATTTGATTACGTGGCCTCCTTTGTACTTCAAAAGTTCCGAAAGGATTTCCTCACCCCCAGAAGGCGAATTATTTTTTATTGACAAAATCATGTTCATCCCTTACGTTTCTGGCACAGTTTCATCCATGTTTACCACCTATCCTTATAGGTATATATGTCTTGCCCATCAATTACTAAGTTGTGTTGGAATATTCTTCCCTTTTGGGAGAATTCTATCTCATCTTTCTTTACCTCAAAACAATGAGCATGCACTCTGATCAACAATATTTTACAGAATCTTCCATTTAGCCTGAATCGAAAGGTGTTTCTCAATAAAAAGATATATCCTAGTTACACATTCCTAAGGTCACAGTCATAAGAACCCAAGTACAGTGAAAGACCATTTCGCCTTCACTCAGTAGAATTCATAATACCTATATATTGCAGCAGTAGCCTAAATGTATGGCTCATACTTCTTGACTCATAAAAACGATCGTATTCTTTCATGAACATATTTCTTGGAATGCCACACAATTTTTCTTAATAATACTACAAATAAGAAGTAAATCTGAAGAAACATTGTTTTACAAACAATGCATAAGCACCATCATAATATCTATAGAAATGAAATGCTGTACAACATTTTTTTTATTGTGGTTTATAAATGTGTTTAATTAAATACAAATTGAAAAATCGTTTAAATGAGACAAGGCAAAGGGGTTTCCAATTAAAATATTCTGGCCTATTTTTTCCTACGTTTTTCGCCCCATGAGCTTAATAGAGATAAAACTTTTTCCCTGCATTTTTTTGTAAAATCTCCCCTCTTCCAGAACATGATTTCACAGTGTTTATCACCCACATAAAAAAAAAATATATCAATTTCGATTCAACAAAAAGGCCTGTAACTGATAATATTGATATTAAAATTATCAGAGTTCTACAGTTTCCTTCTCTGAATAATAATGAGAAATACACTTTAAGAAGTGAGAAACTGCTAAACAGAAGTCTCAGGACAGACATAATAATTTATACGAGTCAGTGGTGTTGTAAGCAGTCGAGAGTAAGCCTACTTAGAATAAAAGGCGAAGTTGTGAAAGCACATCCTTTGTACACCCAAAGAGATAAAAAGCGAGAAACAATCGTTTTATTTCATTTTTCTTTTCTACAAACATTTTTCCTTTCTCATAGTATGCGTTCATGCTTGAATTTCTTTACGACATACATTTCTTGGGATTATCAATTATTAATTATTATTTATTTTAGTTGTCTGTTAAAATAATAGCGATTCATTCTATTAGATATATAATATGCAGCCACTTCTAGTTAATTGAAAGATCACTAAGTTACTAAAATTATTCTTTTAGTAATTTGTCATTCATTAACGTCCACTTTATGGTATCATGGGTAATGGGTTAGGTTATCTACAGGTTACCACCCTTTTCCATCCAGAGTGGAACTTAGGATTTTTTTTGTTGAGTTTTGACACTAAATAAATATCCTTGCTCACCCGAGAATTGAATCCTCGAATCTACGTTTAGCTAGTGAATTGTGAGTTACTTGTTTAACATGAGCCCCTACATTTAATTATACTATTAGTACTGTAATGACAGAATAATTAGTTCAATTATTATACATTTTTATGTTAACAAAATCCTTTCATATATATTCAACTGCTTTTTACAAATTTAAGGGGAATTTAGAAACGATGACTAGCAAACCGTATGCCTAGTAATTTGACTCACTCTGGCTGCGCTGTTTATTAACTTTTTATTAAAGATTTTTTTTTGCTTTGCTTCTGACTGCACAACTCTTGCCAGACACCGATGTTGTAGCTTCCACTTTATAAGTACGGTTTGTATAATAAATGTTTTAGTGGGCTTCTTATAACTTATTATAGACCCTGAAAGATTTCTTTCTTTCCTTTTCTTCTGCTTCAATTATGCTACGTTCTCATTGAGGCTACTTCTGGAGCAAACACTTAACCACCGTAGTGGAACGATTTAGGATACATGTAAATTAACTTCTCTTATTACTTCTGATGAAATTAGTTATAGATGGCAAGAGGCGTGTGAGGGATTCATAATAAATAACCTAAAAGATACTGGATATTTGTTGAAATTTTCAGATCTTCCGCTCATTTAGCTAAGTGGTACTCGTATGTTGTCTTTTTCCTATTACACGAAGCCATTTATTTATTACAGATGTAAATCGTAGAAATTGATGAATTGACCAAAATTATGACAATGAATCGTCAGAATCAATTGTTTTCTCACCGAGGACCTGGGCCTAAAATGTCTTAAAGATTAAACTCAACTAATAGCTCAGCCTCCTCCAGCAGAAACCAAATATCTCATGAGTTCTTTGGGCTCAGGTTAGCCATGTGTGTTAAAGCGTTGCCTTTAATCTCACATGGTAATCCTAGAGTGGCGAGTTCAATTCTCGCCAGAGAAAGAAAATTTTTTTAGTGCGGGAATTCATTAAATAACATCCTAAGCCCCACCCTGGCTAGTAAAGGATGGTAGGTAACCTGTAGATAGCCCATCCCAATTAGCCTGACTTACAAAACGTGGACGTTAATAAATAATCAAATCATGAGTTCTTGACAGTTGCAACTGCAAACTTTAATAGTAAACTATATTAATGTCAACTTCCACTAATCTCGAGTTTTTGACTATAAAGGAAACTTACTCATGACTTAATATACCAAATTCCATAGGCGTAGACTTTTAACTAAGGACGTAAGAAGTAAAACTCATTTTAAAATATAGACGTTCCGGCTATAGCCGAAATACAGTATGATGACACCAGCTAATAATAACAAAAAGATCAGTTTTATCCTCGTAAAAAATATATATATTTAAATTTGTACACTTCAATTTCCACACAGGCCTCACCTACCAAACAGCCCTCTTCAAAATCCTTGATTGCCTACCGTTAAAGGTGGATACTTGTATTTTTCGAAGTCTACCTCGTTGCTGTCAGGTGTCATTTTCTCTTGAAAGAGCATATCTTTTCTCGGAGACTTTTGCTTTGAGCCTGCATTCCTCGTCACATTATGCTTCTGTGAATGCCCAATTTTCACATAGGGCCAGGAACTTATATTTCTCTTTGTAAAGAATGTGTCTTTTTTTCCTGCAGGTAGGCCATTTTCGATGTTTTCCTCCCCAAACTATTTTATACCTTTCTAAAAGGCTACCTCTTCTGGAAACCAGATCCAGAAGTGAGAAAAATTTTCGATTATATTTTATTTTTTTCCTTCCTGTCTTCTCTTCTTGGAGACTAACACAGACATTTTTACTTAATTTTATTTCTCCTATATACAATCTTCAGACTTATTTATTCAATAGGTTAAATTTATTATAATAGGTTAAATTTATTTTAACATACTATATTATTTACTTGTAAATCATTTTTATATTGTTTCATTTCACTTTTTTTTCGTATTTGTTTAGTTTGTTCATAGTGTTATTTTTGTGTGAGTATCTTAGTTCTTTTCTATTTAGGCATCTTGTTATTTTTTCCTGGTTTCCATAATTGTGTTTTGTTGTACTTTGTTTTTACCTATTTCTTTTTATTGTATTCGTTGTTCTTTGTTTTTTAATATGTTTTGTCAAATTTCTTTTCTATTAGTTGTTTTATATTTTCATGATATTTTTTTTCCCTCTGGATAAAAATTACTTATAATCTAAAAGTAATAAATTACTTTTTTGATCCTTCCGTTGATATTTTTTTTTGTTTTGAGCAATATCGCCCTTATTGGGGAGTTCCGAAATAAATAAACAATCTTCAGACTTTAACATACTGACCCTGCAAGACATACACGTACAAATGCTACAGACAACATTAAATAAACTATAAAGATGTTGGCTTACAACAACAAAAATCACCTGTATGAATTAAAGGATGTTTTTGTAAGTCATTTTTGTATTCCATTGCTGTTCATTACTACTTTATAGTTCCGCACAAACATATATATATATATATATATATATATATATATATATATATATATATTATGAAAGGATGATGTTATCGTTTCAGATGTGAAGCTAAATGGGTTTTGTAATGTAATCTAAATAACTTCTATTTATAGGAGGAAGATACTAAGAGAACTAAAACTCTGGTTGTGGCGCATTCTAAACAGTATTATTTATGTATCTAATTTGGGTTCTCATATATGGTTATGATAATCCCTACAGTTCATAAAAATAAAAGACGGAAGCCATCAGTAACTGTAAAAGCTAACCATACGAATTATAGGAAAAATTAAATCAGCTACATTAGTACAACAAGTAAATTAGGTCTGTCATATATTGTGCAATGCGAATATTTGTATGCCTTTAAGAAACGAAACATTTTTTGGGGCGTAGTAACAACAAGATTTGTTTCAACCAAAATGTGAGAGGTAAACCATTACAAAAGTTTGAAACAGTATGTTATTACTTTTTCAAATCTTCTTATATTCTTTAGTTATTTTTTTAAATTGCGAAATTCAATTAGTTCATTTTGAATTCAATGCATGACTGAAATGAATTTAGTGTATTATGACTTTTTGTTTTTCTTTTATTATTGTGGCATATATATATATATATATATATACTAGCTCAGATACCCGGCTTCGCCCGGGAATTGATTTGAGGCTGAATAGTGATGGTATATTTTTGGAAAGGATTTACTTTGCACAACATTTTGACATTTACCCGTCCCAGTGTTTAGGGTTAATACCCGTTGTTGGCATTTATTAATAATAAAATTAATTTTTTATGTAAGTTTTCACTGTCCTCCAAATTGTCATGTTACCCGTCTCCTGTGCATTATGCATAGATTTCAGTTATTAAAGACAAAATATTAACATAGATTTGAATTAATTTTTCCAAGTGAGGTACCTCATAGATCAAATTGGAATCAATTGTTGAGCATATCAATATCACAACGAAAATTGCTTGCTCCACACATTGTTCCTGGACAAATGGAAAAAAAGTTAATCTAAATAACAAAGTAAACAGCTTTTGTTATGTACATGTTTGTCGAAAAACAAATAGACAATGAAATATCATGAATTTTTATTTCAAGCCTCCCTTATAACCCCCACTCCCGTTCTAACCTAAAAATTTTTATATAGCTTATAATCATGGAAGAATTAATGCTAATTGACATACCGAGTTTTTTTTAAGTTCGGTTTTATCGTTAGCGCCCAATGAAATGGTTGACTCCCGCTTTAGTTTAAAGTGTATATCTCGTATATAATTCGTTATACGAAAAAAGTGTATATAATAAAAGTTACTCTAAATAACAAAATATACAACTTTTGTTATGTTCATATTTGCCGAAAAACCAATAGGAAACGAAATATCGCTATTTTTAATTTCTGGCTTCCCCTATAGCCCCCACTCCTGCCCGTCCCTAGAAATGTTGGTATGGCTTGTTATAATAAAAGCGTTAGTGCTAATACATATACCGAGTTTTATTTATTTCGGTTGGGTCTTTTGTCCCAAATAAAATTGTTCATTTCCGCTATAGGTTTTAGCGTATATCTCGTTAATAATTCGGTTTACGAAAAAAGTGTATATAACAAAAGTTACTCTAAATAACAAAATAAACAACTTTTGTTATGTTCATATTTGCCGAAAAACCAATAGGAAACGAAATATCGCTATTTTTAATTTCAGCCTTCCCTTATAACCCCCACTCCTGTTCGTCTCAGAGGATATTAATATAGCCTAAAGTCTATGTAGGGTTAGTAGTAATATACATACTAAGTTTCATAAAATTCGGTTCAGCCGATTATGCGTGAAAAGGTAACAAACAAACAAACAAACAGACACGAAAGAAACAAAATGCAGTTATGGTGTCTATGACATGTGAAACGAAAAGTTATCGTGAAATTTCGCGAAAAAAATCAATGTACAGACAGAGGTTACAATTTTATATATATATATATATATATATATATATATATATATATATATATATAAATATATATATATACTCGTATATATATATACCATTGGAGTTTGTGAAATTTACACTGGCAAAGCATTATGCCGTTGTGAGGGCAATAACAAAAAAATGTTATCAGTTTCAGCTCCAAGGGAAAAAATGTAACATTTTTCTCTATTTCAACAGGACTTAGTCATAGAAAACAACACTTAAGTGACCATTGAATTCTAGTGACCATATTTGTGTGAATGCCGTAGGACTATTCAATGGATTGCTACTTCCGACAGTACTGGCGAGACACCCGACTGAGTTTTCTAGGGCCAATCAAAAGTCTCAGCTTGAGCATCAAAATGTTGGAAAGAATCTGGAGACCAGACACTTATTTCTACAATGGAAAACATTCCTACGTTCATACAATCACAGTTCCTAACAAACTCCTTAGAATTAGTCAAGAAGGGGATATCCTCTATTCCATGAGGTAAGATAAAATTTACTTCTCTGAAATTGAAACTTTTTTTCACTCAGACCGCACCTCTCTGAATGCGTTTTCTTAAATACGTCTCAATTTTAGTTATTCCGGGTTTTCAACTTCATAGAACTTATATTTTATGTAAACATAGTTGATTTCATTTAAAATTCACTTTTAATTTTGCTGGTTATTATATCCGATTCGTATTTTTTTCTGAGTTGTATTATCCTGAGGTTGGTGGACCCTTTGAATCAAGGGGACCCACAAATATTTTTTGTCATGAGTATTTAAATGGTTTTTTTTTTATTACAGAAAAGGATTTTCAATGACATTAAAAAAATACTGCGAAATAAAACTCTTAGTCCTTTGTTTTTAACAGTCCAGCATTAAGAACATAGATACATTCCTGAGTGGGCGATTTGACAGTTTGGTATTTTGTGGCCAGAACAAGAATTGTAGTATGGGTTAGTATTACTTGCATAGAACTTCACGTGGACAGCCACAGGAATTCTCGAGCCGATATAGGTTTGGGACATTCATAGCTACTCAAGTTCATAGAGACTGTACTACTTACTAGAAGACTAGAAATCTGTTGGCATAACTTTGGGACTCTGGGGTTGACCAAGTATTAGATATGTAACAGATAAGTGCCTAAACACATGTCCCAAGAGCATTATTATTATTTATTATTTATTTATTAACGTCCACTTTTTGCAACTTAGGCTAATCAGGACGGGTTATCTATAGGTTACCACCCTTTTCAAGCCAGGGTGGGATTTTAGGACGTTATTTAATGAATTTCGTCACTAAATAATTTCCTTAATAATCCAAGAGCATTAATATTCTTACAGAAACATTTATTGCAAAACTATGATTACCTTAGAAAAGATAAATGATTATAATTTCAGGAAAAATAAATCTCTTCATTACATTTTGTATTTCTAAATAGAACGTATTTTTTTCAGATTGACCATAAAAGCAAAATGTCCGATGGAGTTACACAATTTTCCGATGGACAGACAATCTTGTCCCCTGATTCTTGGCAGCTGTAAGTATATTTTAATATATCATAGTTTTAGTTTTGTTTTATATTGTGGATATAATTTGTATTTTTATCAATATTTTATTAATATTGAGCAAAACTCTTTAATTCATATCATTCATTAAATTTAATCATTTATTCTTTCACGAGTTGATTCATTTGCACTTAATGTCTGTTAATATATAATTGACTTGGGAATTGAACTGCCAAAGAAAAATTGAAAGAATGATCTTAAATAATTTCTGAAGGAATGAACCTATGACCTATCATCATTTCTTAATCATTGATAATTACTCAATGCAATTTTAAGATTTATTAATTACTAAAAGTTTAAATTTTAAATGGAGAATTTTTTTTTTTAAGTTTAGCTTCAGAAGTTCTGAAAATTTGCTGTATTTCAATATAAATTACTCTACACAGTAAGAAAGTAAAATGATTGGTTTCCAATAACTGTAAATGGCGATGATCAGTCAATTTCAATTGACAACCTCAGAAGCTACAGGGGACCTTAAAAATATAGGTCAGCCTTATTGAATTCAAAAACCAACCTTCTGATTTACTATTAAGTCATCATACATCTTACGGGTCCCCTAAAAGATAAAAAAAAATAAGAGAAAATGTCACTGCTTTATTAATAAAATTACATAAAGAAATACTTTAGAAGAACATTATAAAATACCCTAGGTCTTAGTTAAGATCACTAAACTCATGTTTTTCCTAAAATGGGTCACAAAGACGTACCGAGATTGTCCTCATTCAAAAAAAAAAAAAAAGAAAATGTTGAGCTTTGATATCCTAGATCCTAGAATAAGGTTCGAAGGCCTTACTAAGTAAATGAGACAGCAAAAAATAAATGTAAACCTTGCTACCTTCAAGAAAATTGTTCCCAACACACAAATGTGAGCTGTTTATTACTGGAAGAGTTATCTGATAAGAAAGTTCCTTCATTAAGTTTTAATTTTTAGTTACCGGTTTCACCACATCAGTAGGATCTACAGGCCTGAAATGCAAAACTAAGAACAATGTAAGTCCCAATAATATAAAATTTAATAACAATTTCAAAAAGTCTTAGATTCTATTCAAGACAGTTGTGCGCTTGTGGGCGGTGGCGTGGAAGGGGGAGGGGGCTTGAGCCAAGGCTAGCATTCAGTAGATTGGCAGAGCTGCGATAGCTCCCTTATTACCCGTTCTCTGTCTATATTATTATAATGTAGTTTTTGGTTTTTATTTTTATTTAGTTAAATAAAGAGTAAGTTCAGTAATTTTAATATAGATCATTGTGAAAATTTTATATTGTGGGGATTTAAACTGTTCATAATTTTCTATTTTACCCTGAAGATGCCACAGATGTGGTGAGACCAGTAGTTAAAAATTAGGATTTAATGCATCTTCACATCTTCATCATCCTTATCCTGAAGTGCTGTAGCATCGATCACCCAACATTAAGCTAAAATAGTTATTTCCAAAAGCACCGTAAGAATATTTCAAGACTATGTATGCACTTACTCTAGTACAGGGAGAGATCCGTATCGACTTGAAAATTGAATTCAACGATAAGACTTATAAATCACTTTTTATATACCAGAAACTTTAAACGTATCTGAGTATTTGTCAAATGCCATCCATATACATACTTTCATTAAATATCGCACGTCATAAAATAGAAATAAATTAAGAGAGACTATTGGAACTAAAATACTCATATGAGCTGTTTTGGAGCTCTTTAAGCGTGCAGATAATCCTTTTCTTTTTTTTTGGTTCTACCACTAAAATGTCTTGAATTCATATGGATGCATTTGCTTTGTTCTTGGCTTTCCATTGAACACACAAGAAAGTTCCTTGGGATGGTCAATCATAGAAGAATACACACATGATTGAGTTACGGTATAATTGCCTGCCTGGCCAAATTCATGAATAGTTTATATCCTGCGAGGGGATAATTGGGGGAAATCATGCAAAATGATACTAATACCCCTGGTGTTAGCAAATCCCTGATATTTTTACCTTCATGGCGCTAAACCAGTCCTACAGTTAAGTAATGAATGCAAAGTCTATCGTCAATATACATGAGTTCCTCCCACATTTCGAAGAGATTATGTATTATCACGTTAAATCAGGGCTTCGAACGCGCTCTTAAAATATCCTCTCATTCGTTAAATGTGATTTGAATTCTCACATCATGCTCCGTCAATCTCTAAATGAAGCACAAAATTTCGAATTCCAGGAAATCAAACTTACTCAATATTTGTTCCCGCTCTTCAGTTCAATAATTTAATTATACATAACGTATAAAGAGAATAACAATATCACCGGAAATAATTTGTTTTTTTTTTTAAGTATTCTTGTCAACTAAATATTAAGCGCCTTCAGAAGCTATTGCTCATTTATTTCTTTATTTTTTATTATAGATCTTGCAGATGTTTAGCCACCTAATACTTATTTGATGAAATCAGGGGTTTATAATGTTTTTATTTGGGTTTAAATACAATAACAAAAAAAATACTAACAACAAAATAGCATTTCCTCCGACTCTGCATATATTAAAGTACTTGTAGAGGACTTGACGTTTTTATTGATCCTGAACAAAATAACAATTATAATAAATCATCTAAACTATAATAATTCAAAATAAACAAATAATAAGGGGCCCCTAGTCCCTTGAAAGTCCGTAAAGGGCATTATAAAACCGGCGCTAGCACCCAAAAAAGGAGTTCTTATCCTTAACCTAACACATCACATAAAAACAAAATACAAAAAATAGAAGACACCAACCAACAATAAAATATAAGTCATACATAATAAACTATAAATAATACAACTTAAAAATAAACATACTTATAAAGAAAAGACGTTCCTCCTAAAGAAACAAATTACTTAATCACATAAATTATAACAACAAACAGAAACATAAAATAACTTATAGAAACAAAGCAATTGCATATATGATTATAAAGTACAAATTCCAAATACACTAATAAACAATATTACATCAATATATAACTAAATAAATAAACATAACTAAATAACATCAAGGCCGGAGCCCTTCGATCAGACTACTCGAGCATATCATACGCCCTTTCTGGGTCTGCCAACTGCCCTAAGCCTCCAGGAAAGGTGCTGAACTTGGCCCACACGAACCAGGTCAAAGTATTTAGTCTTACGGCCCAAGGCTTCAGGCTTCTGAGACCAGCTCTAGAGCAGCAATGTCGACACAAGGGCACTCTACGTGTTTCGGACATTTCCTGGCTGGGAATGTTCTTCTCCAAACCGCCCTTCTGCTCCAGGGGTCTTCTCGTCACACCTCATTGTGCAAATTTTCCAAAGACCTACGGCTACCTTCCTCAGACAATACATTGCCACTACTTTTGTTCCGGTTGGATCGTAGTCCGTTATCTAAAATGCATTCTTGTAACGAACTAGTCCGATATTTTCCCTTAGCAGGGATCCAACCTTCACCTGTCCAAAAACAATGCACCCACGCTATCATCATTTCATTACAAAATTAAATTATTAAGTTTTCATGTTTAAAAAACACTACCTAATCTTTTCAGACAAGCGTCCCTATTTTTTTGTAAAATAAACACAAACTTATTTACATCACCAGACACAAGTTTTTTAATTGTGCAAGTGACAGAAGCATATATTGATTAACAGTTCAATAAATTAGTTTTTCTTTTGGAACACGATTATTAGTGTCCAGCTTTATGCTCCAGTCATGTATAGAAAAGTTTTAATAAAAGCTATTGCTGGATGAAATATTCTTTGAGGCACTAGAATTTTCTGTGATATTTAAACTCTTCCATCAGTCTACATCTTGTAATTTCTAATACTTTTTCTTCTTCCAAGTTTTAAAATATTTCGTTGAATCTGTGTGTACTTGTAATTTATATTTCCAAATTGACAACTAAATTTGTTATTCTGACTTATTGTTACGAAACTTCTTTTAGTCAGAAAATGGGGTTATTTGATTTTTCAAAAGAAGAGAGTCATTCGATATGGTAACCATATATAGGGTATGAGATATATATTTGATTTACTTTTGTTATTATCTTGGTTGGAGTTTTGTTCAATACTGGAATAAAGCTGGTTTTTCAAAAAAAAAATAATAATAATAAATAAAACATAGATTGTATTATATGAAGTGCAATAAGTTTCAAAGTTTTGGAAATGTTTAAATCTGGAACATATCATTATTTATGTACTCTTATTTCCATAAAAAAAAATTGTTAACTCCTGGCTTTGAGGAATGAAATAAATTCAATGGGGTCAGCAAAGCAAACTATTTACTATAAGTCTTCTCAACTTTCATGTGTCCAGAAATTTCACTCAGTTTTTGGTAATTTCTTTGAAATGTTTTTGAGAATGTCAATCAAATTCTAAAACATCTGGACACTAGTAGCGGTTTTGTGATATAGTGATGTTTTAGAAGTTAATAAGAATAAATTATTGTTTAACACAGTACCTTCAAATGAAAGTGGTAGAGATTAATAACATTTTTTGGAAGCGCATTAATAGTTTGCTATTTGTTTATGAGAAATATGTTAGTCACAAATATTTCAAGCGATAACAAAAATAATCTCACATAAAAGAAAATTGAGAAGAAAATTATGAATAATGCATGCATTTTTTTTTTGTTCTTACGGACATTTGAGGGTTGTCCATTATGTTTAAATATTTATTAAAAATTTATTTCTGAGAATCCATCTTCTTTTTCATAGACGCATACCCAAGTAGACAGTTGGTCTATCAGTGGCAAAGTGGTAAGAGCGTTTCCTTCGAATCAGGAATGGCACTCTCACAGTTCGACCTCCTTGAAAGCCCTCAGAGGAATCTAACTCTCAGGAGAAGAGAAGGTAACCAGAGTATTATATATGAAACAGGATCTTCTACTACTTAAATTAAAATACGACTATCGAAACAAATCTGCATGCTTACAGGTTTTCCTCCTGCAATAAAAGCTTTCAAAATTTATATGTTCGTTTGATTAAAGTATTCTAACGCATATAAGTTTAAACGGATTACACACACACACACACAAAATCATATAAACCGGAATTGCCATGAAGAGTTAAGTTGGCCTTAGATTTATTTATACCGCCTATGGAACTTAGTTTTTCTATAAGGGTGAATTGAGTCAATGAAAGCATTTCTCATAAAATATAGGCCCCACCTGAAAAATACGTGTACTCTATTATAACGTAACTTAAAAACTCTTTTTTGAGGCCAAAATGGGATTACCATGTTTTATGGTGTCACTGACCTGAGTCCCCAAAAATCTAAAACATTATTTTAACTAAAACAAACCAATAACACCTCTGACAACACTTGTATTCTTAAATATACCTTCTTTTATGTGCGTAACATCTTTTTGTAATTGCTTCAATAAATTGATATATATATATATATATATATATATAATTTATTTCCTTCCTGAATTAACCCTCCAGGAAGGGAGTTTATTAGCCACACGTCCCGTACGACAATTTGTACATAACGTGTGCTTGATACATAACATTTTTTTTAACTATGAATAAAATTAAATATTTTTAAAATTATTTACAACAGAAAGAAAAGAAAAGAAAAAACGGTATAATGCAGTTGTAGTTTTATATTTATATTAAATTATTAAATATACAGTATTCCTTCCTTAACATTAACATAGTGCTGAATTTTCAGAAAAAAATTTAATATTATTTGCATTAATTGTAACTCTGCTACTAACTTTACTAGTCCATTTGTTGCTCTTATTACGATGGCTACTGTTCATTATAATAATTATTGCTAGTACAGAATCAAGCTTGTTAGTTAAAGGTCATTTATTTCGATATCTAAATCGTGATACTGTCAAGAGGATATTCTCATCATTCGGCACAGTAATATCAATGACATTTGACGATTTGACCTTTTCGCCATGTCAGTGATAAGTATATCAGGCTTATTATGTTAGGCAGTACTGTCCGGTATCATCGATGCAGATCTATACATTATTAGCACATTTCCCTTAAGGAAAATCAGCTATTGAGATCGTATTCATGACACGATTTTCGAAAAATTTCGACAAATATTCATCGATCCAATTGCATTAATAAAAGGCTTCGTCTGCCATAATTGTGGCCTCTGAAGAATCTTTTCAGTCCGTATTCAACCTCGCATCCTTCTCCAGTACTTCTTCAGCTGCCATAACTTTGGAATGACATACTTTTTATGGGGGATTCTTGATGAAAATCAAATTCTTAAACGAGTTTATATCGGTGAATTATTCGATTTGAAGCATCCTGCAGCCGTAAAATGCACAAGCATTTATTTCAAAACGACAAATTTTATTGAAAAATGCTGATACATAAGAATAGTAGTTAACAAAATTATCTTTAGTCTACGGGAAAATGAATGGAAAAATAAAAGAAAAAATACTATAATAATAATAATATTTTTCAGTTGCATGTTAATCAAAACGGTGCGGTATATTCCAGGGAAGCCTCCACTCCATGCAGTGCATTGGCAGAGTTCAGCCCAGTAGCATCTCTATAGGCACGGCCTACGCTCTGATGCTCTGAGGATGGAAATGTAATTCCATTAAGCGTTTGTAAATATTAATTGTGAGGAGCAACAAAAAAGTGGTTCTGATTAACCTCATTCATCACCCTCACTACCTGCTGAAAATAAAAATGGGAAAATATTTGCTTCGTAGCATCGTGAATCATTGTATTCAATGCGCAAAAAATAAATTTCGAATCAGGTGCTCATGAAATAAAGCATTTAAATAATCGTAATAAATAGTAAAAAAGAAGGAAGCGACAGAATGAAACGTAAACATAGTGTTAAAAGAAAAATAACAACAGTCACTCTGAAAAACCACACAAGAATTTAATAATGAAATCTAGGGTAAAAAAAAAAAAGAAGAATGAAACAGTAAGTGAATTCCAGAGAAATTCCTTAATATTACATGAGGTCAACGTCCAAAAATATGAGCATTTTCTCTTTGCGAGGGCTAATAAAAAACAGCCTGCATAGAAAAGAGAAGGATTCTTGGATATTATGAATTGTTATTATAAAAATTATATTATAATGAAACACAACGGCAAGGTTATAATAATTCGTGAGTGTTAAGGGTGTGCATTTGTTCAACTCAATACTTTTGTCAATCCCAGTATTTTTAAGTGTAAGTCCCAAGTGTAATGCGTTTCATATCTCAACCGTAAACTAGTGGTTATATTCAACTTTTTCTATATCACAAGAGGATTTTAAAGTTTTAACTTTTCTCTTCGTACGGGGCATGGTGCTAATTTTATATTACATATCTGCATAAGCTAAATTTCCATTCCAATTAAATTAATCTTGTTATTATTTGGACGTTATAATTTTAAATCTGCACTGGAAGTTGGTCACATACATGAAAAGGCATTTACTATTCAAAAATTGTTATATATATGTATATATATATATATATATATATATATATACATATTAAATGTATTATAATTAGTATTTATTTTTCAGGGGAATTTTCTTTACTTCAAGTAAATTTCAATCTACGCCGCCACACAGGCTACTTTCTCATCCAAGTATATGTACCCTGTATCCTGATTGTTGTATTGTCATGGGTCTCCTTCTGGATTCACAGGGAAGCAACCTCTGACCGAGTTGGATTGTGTAAGATAATTAGATTTTGAAACGTAAAAATATTAAGGAGTTAAATGTAGTGAAGCTTCTGTTTTTCACTTTGGTTTTTCTCAGGACATTTTTACTCATTCCACTGACTAAATCCTTCTAAAAGCCTTTTCTATAGTATTCTTCAAAGTTCTATAACTTTAGCTACAAGTAATCGATAAAATCGCAGTATCTTTTAACATGTATGTACAGTTAGAGCACATTCAGCATAGCCGTAAAAAATAAAATTTCAACAAAAACGTGCATTTAAACAATATAGTAAACATAAAACAATTTGCAGTTTGATTCTCATTTGAGATACTCAAAAGATACCAGCAGCATGACTGGCAGTATAAAATACCATGGTCCGATCAATACCAGAAGACCTCGAACAATGGATCATTGGATCCTAAGAGATTATAAAAATGTAAAGAAAGACGTTCATAAACTTAATTAGAATACAGATATAGAATATATAATTTTTAAAACCATCAATACCAATAGAAAATATTATTAGTAAAATTTTTAAAAATATCTAGTTGATATACTATTTCTTGGCTCCTTAAAATATTTAAAGTTTTTTTTTCTTTTTGTCATTGTTTTCTATTTATTTTTATTACTGAATGGATTAAATTTAATTTGATAACATAAATTTAAAATTTATCCAGCACAAAAAGTTATGGCTAATATTAAATTATATTTGGACTAAATTATTGTAAAATAATAATCAAATTTACTTTTAAATTAACGTACGTTCGGAAAAGGTTAGGGCTTAAAGAAGTTAAGCTAATTAAAATCAAGGGTAATATAACATTTATGCAAATAAACATGAGAATTGAAGTCAATGTCCGGTATTTTAATTTTGAATGAAAGTGTATATAGTACCTAAATAAATTAAAAAATATTATTCGTGATTAGAGTTTAATGGAATGAATTTCAGAACTAGAAACTTCCCAAAAACTAGAGCTCTATATTTCCTCTGTCCCTTATGATTTGTCAAACGTAAATAGCTGAATAGAATTCTAAGCTTCTGAATTATGCTAGATATGAGTAAATACCAGAATACTAGTTATCGTTGGATATTAATGGTATTTGAACTATTCCATTATTTGCATCATTAAATGAGACTGCTTTCGGAAAGGTTTTGCATATTTTACCCTCTATCTCATCCAGTATTAGAAATATTTTCATAAAATAATTTAGTAAATCACAACTTATTAGGTCCACTTATAATAATCATAACTTGTAGCACATTTTCTAACCAATTTAAATATTTCATGTAAAATCAAAATATCAATTACTAGGAGGATTGAAAGAAGTAGAATTATTTCATTTGTTTTTCATTCTCAGCTTTCATAAAACCCCAAAAACCCACCATGCAATTTTCAATCAGCTATTGAGGTTGGATTCATGACGCGATTTTCAAAAATGTCTTCAAGTATCTATTTTATGAAGGTGATGACGAAAATGTGGTCCGTTCAAAACTATATATATATACTAGCTAAGGTACCCGGCGATGCCCGGGAAATCATTCTTGACTGAATAATGATGGTATTTTGATATCAAGGCTTCATTGTGTACAATTACACTTCCCTCTACGACGTCGAAATAGCCAATCCTAAAGGGTAAATTTTGGGGAATATTAGAATAAAACTTTTAGTTTTGAAGAATAAATGAAAATGTGTTCCTAATCTATGCCTCCCAACTTTTTGACTCACCGTTTTTGAAAAATTCAAACCATAATCGTTGGTAGCATTTATTTCAATTGAATATCATCTATATCATCTATAATAAACATATTTCCTTTCAAAAGCCAATCCGAACTCACCTAATTTAGGCAAAGTTTTTTTCACGTAAGATTATATTTGTATTAGTGAATCTCACTGGAAATCGCTTCCAGTAATGCTAGACGGGAAATAAGTAAATTCAATTAACGTGTAAGGCTCCCGTCATCTTCTGCTCCCGAATGAGACTTCTCAACATTCTTCTACTTATATTATTGATGCAAAACATTATTTTATAATGTATCTACCGGATGGAATTAAATAATAGTGGCACCCTGAAAATATCATATCGAGTTTAAACGCATATTGTTTTTCGTCATAATGACATTACCATTAACGTTTTAATTGTTATTATATTAAATATTTGTTTCAATAACATCAAGGTAGATTATACAAATTAAAGAATGGAAATGCTCTTATAGTTTATATTTCTATTGGAAATAAATAACAAAGTTATTAGGAGGGGGTGACGAAGATTTATTTACCTCACTAATCCGAAACATTAGGAAACGAAAAAATCACTATTTTTAATTTCAGGTCTCTCTTATAACCCCCACTCCTGCCCGTCCCTAGAAATGTTAGTATGAATTTATTATAAGGAAGGCATCAGTACTAATTCAGATACCGAGTTTGGCTTAGCTCGGTTGAGTCTTTTGTGCCAAATAAAATTAGTGACTTCCGCAGTAGTTTTTAGCGTATAACTCATTTATATTTAGGTATATGACGAAAGTGTACATAACAAAAGTTACTCTAAATAACAAAATAAACAACTTTTGTTATGTTTATATTTGCCATAAAACCAATAGGAAACGAAATACCACTATATTTAATTTCTGGCCTCCCTTACAACCCCCACTCCTGCCCTTCCCTAGAAATGTTGGTATCGCTTGTTATAATGAAGGCATTAGTCTTAATACATGTGCCGAGTTTTATTTAGTTCGGTTGATTCTTTTGTGCCAAATAAAATTGTTGACTCCCGCTATAGTTTTTAGCCTATAACTCATTTATATTTAGGTATACGACGAAAGTGTATATAACAAACGTTCCTCTAAATAACAAAATAAAAAACTTATGTAATGTTCATATTTGTCGAAAAACCAAAGAGGAAACTAAATATCGCAATTTTCCATTTCTGGCTTCCTTTATAGCTCCCACTCCTGCCCGTCCCTGGAAATGTTAGTATGGCTTGTTATAATGAAAGCTTTAGTGCTAATACATATATCGAGTTTTATTTATTTCGGTTGGGTCTTTTGTCCTAAATAAAATTGTTCACTTCCGCTATAGGTTTTAGCGTATATCTCCTTTATAATTCGGTATACGAAAAAATGTATATAATAAAAGTTACTCTACATAACAAAATAAACAACGTTTGTTATGTTCATATTTGCCGAAAACCCAATAGGAATCGAAATATCGCTATTTTTAATTTCTGGCTTCCCTTATAACCCCCCCCCCCAACTCCTTTTCGTCTCAGAGGATATTAATATAGCCTAAAGTCTAAGTTGGGTTCGTAGTAATATACATACCAAGTTTTCATAAAATTCAGTTCAGCCGTTTATGCGTGAAAAGGTAACAAACAAACAAACAAAACAAACAGACACGAAAGAAACAAAATCCAGTTATGGTGTCTATGACATGTGAAACGAAAAGTTTATCGTGAAATTTCGCGAAAAAAATCAATGTACAGACAGAGGCTACAATTTTTATATATTTATATATATATATATATATATATATATATATATATATATATATATATATATTATTTATTAACGTCCACTTGTTGCTACTATGGCTAATTTGGACGGGCTATCTACAGGTTACCATCCTTTTCTAGCCAAGCTGGGACTAAGGATTTTATTTAATGAGTTCGTAAGTTGAAAAAAGAATTCTTATTGACCAGGCGGGAATCGAACTCACCACTCTAGGTTTACCACGTGCGATTAAAGCCAACGCTTTGCTTAGCCCCACCAAATATAAATATATATATATATATATATATATATATATATATATATATATAAAAATTGTAGCCTCTGTCTGTACATTGATTTTTTTTCGCGAAAATTTCACGATATATATATATATATATATATATATATATATATATATATATATATATATATATATTTTGCCACCGCTAGAACATTGACATACAAATATATATATATAATATATATATATATATATAAATATATATATATATATATATGTGTGTGTGTGTGTGTGTGTGTGTGTGTGTGTGTAAATTCGAGGCAGTTTTTGTTTTGTCGTTATCAAACTCGATACGTAAGGGTTATATGTAAAACTGAACATCAAGTTCGTTAATGGCTGAAATCCGACGACAGAGGGGTTGGATTTTTAAATGGAGGAATATCGAAAACTCAAAATATTTCCCCAATTTTGCGCCAGATCGAAAAATTATAAAGAATCAATCTTAATGTAATTTTCTTTATATATATACATATATGTTTTCTCTATCTTGAATATAATTGTTATATATTGGATTTTAGTTTTTGGCATTTAGTAATTCCACATGCCTAGACATGTCATATTATAATAATAAGCTGTTATTGTGTATCATTAACTAGTTCACCCCAACGTAAATTTCAAGGTTTATTTCATATTGTATTCAATCACTAAACATTATAATATTCCACTATAACTAACAATTCAATATATCTATATATTTATTTATATACATATATATATATATATATATATATATATATATATATGCGCGTATATATTCAAGGCTTAAACACACCCACACAATGGAGCGTCAACTCCAGAACTAATAGTTTGTAAGTCAAACAATCCAACGGTGTCGTTTTCAGAGAGAAATAGGTACATTACGGCTGGCCATAGTTCTCTCCTCTTGGCAGGTATTGGCCCATAATGAGCCAATCTCATCCATATATTCCGCTCTGGTTTGCACCAGATCATTATCCCATTTGTCCACCAGTGGACTTCGCGTTGGCTATTTTAAACCAGTCAGGATTTGAAGAGTAGTAACAAGTCAGTATATCAATCTCTATCTCATGTTATAAGCAATTTGGACTATTCTAATAGTGAAAATGATAAATATAAAATAGATTATAATATGGTTCGCCTCTATAGCAGATCAGACAGGTAATTCTTATTTTTGAATGTAAATCATAAGCCACTACGGAATCCGGAACAAAAATGTTGGAGTA
This sequence comes from Riptortus pedestris, assembly GCA_019009955.1. Classification (NCBI taxonomy): domain Eukaryota; kingdom Metazoa; phylum Arthropoda; class Insecta; order Hemiptera; family Alydidae; genus Riptortus; species Riptortus pedestris. Next base: position 131,091,262 of record CM032229.1, on the reverse strand, counting down.
CATTCCGGGGCTTTACAATGAACTTTGAATTGTTTTCCACATGGCTTAATTCAAAAAGAACATTAAGTATCATAAACTATAAGCTGGTTTAAAGAGCCATACAGTGATTTGCTACAGATGCATTGATTATCAAATCGTTTTCTGTGATTTTGGTAGCAATTCCCATAATAATGGACTTTCGGCGAAAAAAGAAATATCAAATTCCTTAGTACTTAAAATGGGCGCATGAAGAACAGGGTTTATTTAGAAGCCCAAAAGACACCATTCAACATACTTATACGGTTTAATTTTTACCCTACGCTACAAATGCTTATACGATAATCGGCTTAAAATACAATTCGTATCAGGTTTTGCTCTTTGTAAATTTTGTACACGATTAACGATGAAGGAAATGAAAACTCAATGCTTCAACAAAATTATTAAGATGCTATCGGGATTGTTCTAATGACAAAACTGCTTGAATACATGTTCAAATCTGCTCATCGCATGTGCTTCTTGACAAAAGCATTATCTGCACTGGCGGTGTACCTTGTGCGATATTTATGAAATGGTTAATATAATGCCAGATAATATACATGTTTCTGAAATATCCTATTTCATTAATTTTATTATTAATTCCAAGAATTTTATTTATTTATTTCTTAAAACGTTTTTGTTTTTAATTAGTTGTTCTAAGTTCCTTTTGTTTTGTACTTCATCCAGTTTGCACATGCCTGCCATTACCATCTGTTTTAATATATACGTAAACTAAATATTTTGTTTATGACTCTTCTAATTAAATCTAAATAAACTATAAGCTGTCTTTTGCTTTCAGCATGAAAGGCTACAGTCGCTATATTATTTCGGTAAGCCTTCTGAAACCGGCAGCAGTCAAAGGATTATGAGCAGAGCCTAAAGTCCATTTCCTTATTACTTGGCACGTACAGAAATTACGCAGCTCCTGCGTGATGGTCTTTTCATTGTTTGGAATATACTTCCATTACCTCCATGAAATATATTCGCTCTTTAATTGTTGCTCTTTTCATTTCTATACATACTGCATCCTTGTAGATATTATCGACCAAGGTCCTATCGAGCCAAGGACAACAGATTATTCTATGAATTCAAATATCTCTAGAGATCAGGTAATCACTTATATTTTATTTTTAGCAAGTGCAAGTAAAATTATCGTATTTATGTGAAATAGGTATTTTTCTCTCCAGATGTTTTGAGGATCTGAGACAACTGTTCAGTGCAAATGATATCATTTTATTCGAAGGTACAGGATTAGGGAAAGAGCCCTAATCTCCCTTTTTGAAACTAGTTAAATTTCAAATTAATGATTACTTTAGTAGAATCTAGTCAATGAGTTGGTTTTAATCTGGTAGATTAGTTAGAACGAACTTTTTTTCTACTTAAATTAAAATAATGAGACCGTCACATGGAGTGATTAAAGTGAGACGATTTGTGTCGGCCCATAACGTGTAATTTCTTCGTAACTAACAATTATGTTATATTTTTTGTTCACATCCAGTTATATATTATAAATGTTAAATTTCATGACACTGGGGCGGACCGGATATTCCCTTTCCAGTTTGTCAATGTTCTCTTCTCTGGCAGTTAAATATATACTGACTGACTGCAAAGAACGCCATTACATAAAGATACTACACGATTTACATAAACTACTGATATAGAGGAGTCCATATACAGAAACTATTCTCAAACATAAAGACTATACACTTCTATTGAAAAATCGAAACAAGTGATGTCATATTTTTATTTTAACATTTACAGTTTTATTTTTTTCTTAACATTTTTCGTGATGTAAGTATTCTTTTTAGTTTAAACTAAAACATTTTTTAGTGGTAATATTCTTTAAATTTCTTATTTTTTACCATATTTTTATTATATCGTTGTAGTACATCTGCTTATTTATTCATGTTTAATTATTAATGTATTTAATCTAATACATTTAATTGGTACTTTTTTTAATTTATTTTAACCATTTATACTATTTATTTGTAAACATGTTTTATAGATTGTTTCCTTTCACTTTTTGTTTCGTATTTTTTTTTTGTTTGGTTGCAGTGTTATCTTTGTTAAATATCTTCGTTGTTTTTAATTTTTGCATTTTTTTTATTCATTATTGGTTTCTATTTTTATTTTACGTTTATATTTTTTTTTCGAGTAACATAGCCCTAGTCTCCTCTCTCTCTCCCTCTCCCTCTCTCTCTCTCTCTCTCTCTCTCTCTATATATATATATATATATATATATATATATATATATATATATGTTTAAATTAAAATTAATTCAATTTCACTTCTAATGCTATACGCTCCAAAGGTGAATTTTTACAATAACATTTGAGGAAGGGAATGAGGAGGATCTAGAATGTTATTTTTAAATACGTTAACGCCTCAAGTACTTCAGTGTAAAATTTAGAAAGATCAACATCCGCAAGATTCAACTATAAGACATAACCTCTAGATCTTAATGCCACGGGGAAATGGAAAGAAATTGATTCTATAGCTATTCTATAATAGTTCTATTATAGAATAATTCTATGATTCGTATCCAATAATCGGGTGTTCACCTGAAATAGAGGGGACTGAATATATTCATGGGTATAATGGACGCACTCTGAAGCCCGTGTTCCTTGAGCTCACGTTCCTAGGATTCGTGAGCAGTCGTGTTGAACCTCACGCATGGCGGCCTCCCAATAACGATTATAGCAAAAATTTATAAAGTGCATTTATTGAAAGTGGAATATTAAATGTGGTCGTATTAAAGGAGCTAGGTACAATACATATTTAGTAATAAGTTATATTTATTACAAAACTTTAAAAAAAAAAAAATTTGCGTATCTCATTAGAATAATATATTTTTTTCATATTTTACAAATTTCTTCTATAGCATCACCAACAGATTAAAAATTGTCTTCTTGCTCTTCAAGGTAGTCATCGACACGATTTCAAAGTAACTAACTTATGCCACAGGTTCTGTAAGACCTGAGCCTCAGGAAATTTATTAGATATGTTTTAGTGTGTTTGTGCGAGTGTACAAATTTGTAGATGTACCGCAACTGGTATTCATTGGTAAATCATGTTCTTGAGCGAAATATATTCGTTTTCAATTTTGGTAAGAGGCGGAGTTTTTGGTAGGGAAGTGCGAAAATGATTGCAAATTTCTTCAACTCTAATAAGGGTAGCCATATTATGTTTAGAACCCCTTTGGATATCATGAACATATCTATAAATTAAGTACTCCAGCTGTTCTCGATTCAATAAATATAAACGAACATATTTACTGGGTTTGCCCTATTCAGGTAAATGACAATTATTAAAAGCCCAATACATATTTCCAACACTTGCACTCTTCTGTAATTTATTTTAGAAGATTTCATAAATCCATCGATTCTTCCCAGATGACGAAAATGAGGACCGTTCAAAACTTTAAATATATATGTATATAGTATATGTATGGGTGTGTATCCTAACGCTGTAGCAGGCACAATTTATGTTTTATCGTTATCAAACTCCTTATTCAAATGTTCGTTAATGACAGAAATCGAACCAGTGGGGAGGTTTAGATGGGGATAATTTTGAAAATTCAAAATATCTCCGTTATTATGCGTCGGATCGAAACATTAGCATGGAACCAATCTTATTGAAAATGTAATGCTCTATTAGTGTTTTATATGCATTTTTTCATTGTCTTGATTTTTTAGTTTTCGGGCTCTAGTGAACCCCCACTCCTACTAATGTCATATTAAAAGTAAGCTGTTATTTCATGAACCGCTTTATTTGAAGCTTAAATACCAAATATTTTTTTTAAAGATTTCTCGGTCTTGACTCAAAAATATTTATTTGACTTTTACAATACTCGATATTTAACAGTTGGTTTCGACCCTTATGATCATATCCGTTAATGGCTGAAATCGTTCGCAGAATAGTGTAGGTTTTAGAGGAGGAGGGCGGGTAATAATAGGGGGAGTAGTATGAAAAATGTTACGAAACCTATCTTGTTAATAATCTATTTATGTTCTAAAATAGTTGTTCCATGCATTTTTTCGAAGCTCAAATATTAATCGACATATTTGTGCTCTCTTGTTTTCATCTTTGAGTAAACTCCCATTCCTACTCATCGGATTTTTACTTAGAAATGTTCAATATATGATGATATAAGATCAATAATTTGTTATATCCGCTAGTATGAAATCCGTTTATTGTGCTCAGCCCCTTCGTGACTGACTTATTCATTATAGTCATTTATTTGAGTAGTAAAGAGCCAGGTATAGCTTTCCATAGAGGTCTGAGCCATGTAAGAGGAGCCAGAGTGCAGTCGAGTACCTCATAGCAGCTATTGAGCACAGTCGAACTGGATGCCCCCGGCCTTGCCGCCCTACCTCTTTGTCCACAATACCTCAATACAATGAAAGCTTCTCCTCCCTAAACCCTTCCAATTTCCTCCTTTTCACTAACGTCAACACTCCGCTTCTATCGGACAATATGGCTTTTCAAAGTAACAACAGTAGGCAAACAGTATTTAAATGGCCAATCCCAAAGTTTTTGGGCTCTCTCCTCTGCCTAAGTAGGTTCTGAACTTTATTACAAATTGTTATGTAAATATTTGGGTTCATTGAATCTATATTAATGAAACTTGACTGAAAATCTAATCATTTTTGTTTCTTCTTTTTCGGAGCCGGGTATATATATATATATATATATATATATATATATATATATATATATATATACACTAGCTCAGATACCCGGCTTCGCCCGGGAATTCATTTGAGGCTGAATGGTGATGGTATTTTTTTGGCAAGGCTTTACTTTCCATGATATTTTGACACCCTCTTTGCTGTGGATTTGTTAATAGTAAAATTAATATTTTATATAAGACTTCACTGTCCCCCATTTTGTCATATTCCCCGTCTCTTGTGCATTATGGATAGAATTCAATTATTAAGAACAAAATATTAACATAGATTTGAATTAATTTTCCCAGGTGAGGTACCTGGTAGTTCATATTGAAAAGAATTGTTGAGCATATCAATATTTCTACGCAAATTACTTGGTTCATACCTAAATAACCAAGTAAACAAATTTTGTAACGTGCACGTTTGTCGAAAAAAAATAGACAATGAAATGTCGCGAATTTTTATTTCAGGTCTCCCTTAAAACCCCCACTCCCGTTCGAACCTAAACATTTTAATATAGCTTATAATCATGGAAGAATTAATGCAAATTGACATACCGAGTTACTTTAAGTTCGGTTTAATTGTTAGTGCCCAATAAAATTGTTGGCTCCTGCTAAAGTTTTAGTGTATATCTCGTTTATAATTCGGTATACGAAAAAAATATAAATAACAAAATAAACAACTTTTGTTATGTTTAAATTTGACGAAAAATCAATAGGAAACGAAATATCAACCACTAACCTGAGTAAGCTGAAGGTAAAAACAAGTACAGATTCGATCCCCGCCAATTGAGAGCATTAGTTCACGATTTCTCAATCAGTTCAAACTACTGTTGCAGCTCTTGTGGGTTAGAGGGAGTCCAGAGAGTAAATACGTCTGACAGCCCCTCGGGATGACTAACGATTATGACTCTCTTAGATCACCTTCACAGGCATGCTGACAAAGGGTGAAGAAGCCGTCCACCCTCCAGGGAAGGACTCCAGGGGTGGTATAAATAAAATATTAGCCCCCTCAGTCTATTGGAGACAAATCATTCCAGGTCCTCCTTGGTTAAAGGTGGTTGTACGTCAAGTTGATCACTCTCTACGTAAAAACTCTTATTACGAATCCCTCAAGTCTTGTTTGGGGCGGATAAATATCTTTAATAATAACAACAACTAAAAAAAATATAACAACTTCCGCGTCAGACAGGACAGCCTTCAGAATGTATATCATTTTTTGAGTCTATAGACACCCAGAGCTCCATAAAGCATTAGTTGCAATCCACATGGGCTTGAATGATGAATGGGATTTAATAATCCTTTGCTGTAGAGAGTAGCAGATTAATATTCTAAACCACCAGAAGGCACAAAGTAAAGATACAATAATTGCATTCTATATCTCCCAGCCTCTCGTATAGTGTAACTACAACGTGGAGTAAAAGGTTTATACACGACCTCTGCTGTTGGGAGGAAAGTCAATCAGTGAATACTAAGAAAAGAAAGAAGTGATAGATCAGAAAGTTCAACGCCTCTACAATTTGAGAGTCCTTAGATAAGCATTATTAAGTCCATCATTATTTATGAGTGTATGGAAAATACCGACAATAAATTTTACAATTTTTAAAATAGATTATATTTATGAGAAAGACTTCGATTTCACCGGTATAAACTATTTCACTAATATGTGTGACGACTAGATCAATTATTTTAGCAGATTTCCTTTAAGGATAACGTAAACTATTTCACGCTAGAATTATTAATACTATTTCGTATTAGAATAATTTGAAAGATGCTTACATAGCAGTATTGTACAATATTGATTTTGTTCCCTTCCAAGCGCCACTCCATGTTTCTTAGTTTAAAAGGCATTATCTTTTCCTTGATTGAACTGAAGGTGAAATAGCAAAGAGAAATGTCTAGTAAGATATTTTTCTTAATCCATGTTTAACGAGGGTGAGATAACTTTGGAACCATGCATAATTTATTTTTTAGCAGATTCCCCTGAACCTATAGATGTGAAACTCACGACGTGATTCTCAAAATATTTTCTCGAAATTCCATCGATCTAGGAGAAGAAGAACGATATTGTATGTCTGCAGTGTTGATTCCGAAAACTACAGTATCTAATTGTAGACCCGACCATAAGGTATGGATGTAATGAATACGACCGATTCTTAAGGATTCAAAACGATAAAAAAACTTTTGATTAATTATTTAGCTGTGTAAGTCAGCAACTCACCGGACGTGAACAGCCATACGTAATCTTTAAGGAATTCTTTTTATAATTCATCTTCAGCCTAACAATATTTTGTATATAATGAGACTTATACCAGTGCTTTCCAATGCAATCATTTTAAGGAAATCAAGCACAATTACCGAATAGGAGCTTTTAAATCAGTTTTAGGTATCACTCTACTGGTAACTTTAGCTTATATATATATATATATATATATATATATATATATATATATATATAGATATATATACAGTTGTAACCTCTGTCTGTACAGTGATTTTTTGCGCGAATTTTCACGATAACGTTTCGTTTCACATATCCTAGACAGCATAACTGCATTTTGTTTCTTTGGTGTCTGTTTGTTTGTTTGTTTGTTACCTTTTCACGCATAAACGGCTGAACTGAATTTGATGAAACTTGGTATGTACATTACTACTAGCCCAACTTAGACTTTAGGCTATACAAATATTCTCTAAGACGAACAGGAGTGGGGGTTGTAAGGGAGGCATGAATTTAAAAATAGCGGTATTTCGTTTCCTATTGGTTTTTCGGCGAATATGCACATAACAAAAGTTATTTATTTTATTATTTAGAGTAACTTTTGTTATATTCACTTTAGTCGTATAGAAAAGTATACACGAGATATACACTAAAATCTAAAGCGGGAGCTAACAATTTTGTTGGGCACTAACGATTGAACCGAACTTAGCAAAACTCGGTGTGTGAATTAGCATTAATACTTCCATGATTATAGGCTTTAATACAATTTTTATGTTCGAACGGGAGTGGGTGTTATAAGGGAGGCCTGAAATAAAAATTCGAGATATTTCATTTTCTATTTGTTTTTCGGAAAACGTGCACATAACAATAGCTGTTTACTTTGTTATTTAGAGTAACTTTTGTTTTATACATTTTTGCGTAGAAATATTGATATGCTCGACAATTCATTCTAATATGAACTACCCAGGAACCTCACTTGGATAAATTAATTCAAATGTATGTTAATATTTCATCCTTAATAATTCAATACTATGTTCATAATACGCCAGTAACATATTGCGCCAAGTACGTAAAGTATATTGCCCCCCCCCCCGCCTTCTCTTCTTCGAAACATTAATTCATGAAAAACGCCAGTTTGCCCTTTATTGTATTTTATATTTTATTTAATTAAAACATCAAAAGTATTTGAAAAAACATTTTTAGTATTGTGAAGATAATATAATCCGATTTGTTAAAATAATGGGGCTCAGGTTAGCCATGCGAGTTAAAGCGTTAACCTTTATCTCACATGGTAAACCTAGAGTGGCGAGTTCGATTCTTGCCTGGGCAAAGGAAATTATTTAGTGACGAAATTCATTAAATAACGTCCTAAAATCCCACCCTGGCTAGAAAAGGGTGGTAACCTGTAGATAACCCGTCCCGATTAGCCTAAGTTGCAAAAAGTGGACGTTAATAAATAATAATAATAATAATAAAATAATTTAATGGGATACGGGATTGAGATCCTAAGTGAGTTGGCACTACGGAACATACGAGTGGGGTGGGGGTTACTTCCTTTGTCCTATCTGTTCTGCCGTTTCCCTGCCGACCTGATATTAGTCTATGTTTACATGATAATTGATGTTTACACTTTTAACAATGTAGTGTTATTCTGAGGAATGTGAATTTGTTTAATAATCATAAATAAATAATTTAAAAAGATGAACGCTGGAAAGTTGCATGGAGTTATTTCTGGTATTTATTATCTCTGCTCCATTAATATATGGTTTACTTTACGGAACACGCTATGTACCAACAGAGTATAAAGTTTGCAATCGAGACTTACAAAAGAGTACATTTAATAGCTGTTATGACGTACACAAAACAGCTGTCACCGTTGGGCTTTGTACTGCATCAAGGGAACGAAACTTTTATTCATACATGGTTTGGAAGATAATACATTCTATGATTATGATATATATGGTCCATTGCGTTTAAAAAAAAAAAAATACATGCACTTGACACGGGAAATATAAAAATATTGAGGACAATAAATCCTTAAATAACAAATAAATTAATTATTAACAAATCCACAGCAACGACGGGTGTAAACCCTAAACACTGGGACGGGGAACGTCAAAATATTGTGCAAAGTAAAGCCTTGCCAAAAAAATACCATCGTCATTCAGCCTCAAATGAATTCCCGGGCGAAGCCGGGTACCTTAGCTAGTATATATATATATATATATATATATATATATATATATATATATATATATATATATACGTGTGTGTGTCACTCTTATAAATAGCTGTTAAAAATAAATAAATATTCTTGTAAGTGCAAAAGTCACAGGTCCTCGCGAACTACTTCCGTTATATGTTTGCGCCAGAGGAGGGAGAAATATTAATCCGAGCAGCAAGGAGTTTATGTTCACTTTTCCAACAATCTCTGTGAATTAAATGTTCTATGAAGTTTCAGCTTTATGATCGAATGCCCTTCGGCATAGCACAATATTAGTATTTTTGAGATCGAGCGGGGGGTTATATCATTCTCAATGCAGTAAGTGTATTTAATATTACGAAAAACAAGATGCTGGAAATAGCTTTCATTTATTAATCTTTAAACATAATTTTTTTTAATAGACCTTGAAGATAGGGATCTAGGGCGTCACTGTCATTTAACAATGGCTAAGGTAGTTATTTCCAGATTTGTAAATTTTAGCATTGAGGTTTTATTCATGACGCGATTTTCAAAAAATGTATTCAAATGCACATCGATTATATACACACACACATATATATATATATCCATTAAGAGCTGAAACCAGACCAGTCGGGGGGGGGGGGGGTTAGAAATAGAATTTCGAAAAATGGAAATATCTCCGTTGTTATGCATAGAATCGAAAAAATGTATAGAAGCAATCTTATTGACAATTTAATGTTCTATAAATGTTGTTATACCTGTTTTTTTGTCATTAACGTGATTATTAACCGAGATATATGGTTTTGTAGTTTTCAGCCTTCAGAAAAACCCCACTCTTACTCTTGTCATATTATTAATATGCTTTTATACCTTGAACCACTTTATTCTAAGCTTAAATACTAAATATCGTTTTCAAGATAACTTTATTATATATGATGAGTGATGCATGAAAGTTCGTTGTGGTGAAGTCATTTATTATGATTTTACGTTCTTGTTTTGAAAACGCTTATTCGGTCTATTCAATAGTCGATATTTAACCTATTTAATCATCACTAAAGACCATATATGTAATTGGCTGAAATCCGACCTGGAAAAATGGGTTTAGATGGGGATTTGAAAATTCAAAATATCTCCGATAAGTCGGATCGTAAAATGTTGTAAAATCAATCTTGTTAAACAATAGATTGTCTATAACGTAAAATCATAATAAAATCCTTTGCGCCCTTTCAAACTATTGAATAACAAGTAGAATACCTCCGGTTTTACCAGGATGCTGCTAAATTTTAATTGGAATTTCGGAGAAAACGTAGAATTTTATTTGTCAAAGGAATAGCAAAGTAAAATATAAGGAATCAATTCTGGTTAATGTGAAACGTATATTATAAACAAATACTATCCATCAATGGAACTTAAGAGCGCTGAATCGAGTAACTCGGAATAAGACCGAATGTAAATGAAATCCAAATACTGAGAAAAACAGAAAGGCGAGCGGTATAAGCTCAGCCCCTATGATGTATAGGATTTCTCCTCTGGAATGCCTTTTCACTCAAACGCCAAAGACCATTCCCCTTAAGAAGCATTGTCTGCATGTGGTAATATCTTCTGGTGGAGAAGGAGAAAACAATACTGTACCCACGAGACACATTTAGGATTGATAGTGTTTATTTTAGACTCCTATAGCTCACAAGGCTCTCGCATTTCTCTTCTTTTAGATGGAACCATCTAAATAGTGAAATATCAGCACCTTTGTAGGTCTCCAGAATGAATGAACAAAATTACAGTCTGAATCAAATAAGAGGGAGTCCATTCAGATGTAAGGAGCAACTGATATCAAATAATTTAATAATTCAAACGTATGATTCAGGCTTAAAGCTATTAATTTCCACTCTTCTGATGAATACTGTTTACTCATTCCTCAACATATTAAGCGAAATACTCAATCTAAAATTCAAAGGCTCAGAAAAATATAATGAAGCTAAAGCATGGGCTCTTATAACATTATTAACCCTTACTGGAATGGATCTATTTAGTTATTATGTTGGTTTATATATTAATATTTTTACTACTAAAATATTTCAGTTACTTTGGTTTTTTTTTTTTGTAAATGGAGTGCCTTAGTATTTTTTTTTAACTTATCAATGACCTCCCCAGTGAGGAGAGGGGACGAGCACTAAAAGGAATGGTGCCTGAAGAGTTGGTATTTATGCAACGAAACATATAGGACATTATACAGTATGTAGAAAAATAAGTTTTTTTTTTTTTGGAAACCCTGGCCATTAAAATATGAAGAATATTTGTAAATTGGGTCCAATAAATCTATAAGAAAACCCGTTGACATTCGAGTGGAAGAAACAAGTATAGAACGAAAATTCTGTAATTTAACTTTATCAACAAGAATGTTTACACTGCACCTGCAACTCAAAAGAACCACTCCTATTTCAACCACCAAAGACCATGGCCATTACTGTTACATGAAAGGTTTATATACTGTGAATGATCAATTCAACATTCAAATCCTCTTAACAAAGGAGGTCATGGAGTGAGTTATTATGAGTTGCATATAAGAAATCTGATGACGACCAACCAGCTCGCCTGTAACCATGATGTAGAAGTGTCAAAGTCCTTCGGTCAGACCTACTTAGTCACAAGACTCCCCCTACGCCACAAGTGGACGCAGTGCTCTTTGTCACCTAAATTTATTCCTTGGCAGGGATAGAATCTACACCTATTTGTACAATCAGCTTATTGAAGTTAGCGAAGATGTACTCACTCGTTAACCCACACACTTCAGAGTCAGGGAGAGGGAGAGATCGATGTACATTTGAAGACATATTTGGAAAATCGCGTCACGAATACGGGTACAATAGCTTACTTTTCTTAAGCTTATCACTACGAAAAATAGTATGTTTCTGCTACTAAGGAATCATTTTATATAATTCATATACAAGTGGTCACAGCTTTTGATCTTATCAATGTAGATCTTAGCTAGTATACTTCAAACAGTGTTTTGGCTTCAAAGATCTAATTAATTCTTATTATACAAAATATTCTTGACTACAGTCACGGCAAAGGGACGAACTAGCTTTTGCCGGGAAACTCAAACGTTCGTTATCGGCCCAAATTTAATAAAAATGCAAATATCGCGGTTAATATTCAAGATAGAGAATAAATGTATAGAACAATATTTATAGTAACTTTAATTTACAATAAGATTGGTTCTATACAATTCTTTGAACCGACGTATGGTAACGGAGATATTTCTAATTTTCGAAAATCCCTCCTCTAAACTCCCCCTCCCACTGGACCGATTTCACCCATTAACGAACTTGATCTGTCTTTTTGCATAAAACGTTTACATATCGAGTTTGGTAACGATCAAACAAAAATTGCGACCGCTAGAGCGTTAACAGACAAATATATATATATATATATATAATTTTGAACGGACCTCATTTTCGTCATCTCCTGGGTAGGATCGATGGACATTTGAAGAAAATTTACGAAAATCGCGTCATGAGTACGAACTCAATAGCTGATTTCCCTTAAGGGAAATCTGCTAAAAGCATTCTTTGAATTTCTGCATACTAATCTTCCACATCCAAACCCAAAACAAAGTCAAGTCAAGTTTTTGAAATAAATAAAACACAGATGTACATATAGCAATGTGGGGGGAAAAACAACAATGGAGATAAGAAAAATGAACAAACCATTAAGAACAGAACAAGTCAGAAAAATGGAAAAAATAAGAAGATTTAATTGAATTCAAGTTCGAGGAAAGAGATCTGGAGTGAATAATGTTGAGTATAATAAAAGAGGAACAAAATACAGTGTCGAGTACTTTATTCAAGAAGAATCTGAAGCAAATTATACCCTCATTCATTCAAATATAAACCCTATTAAGAGTAATCTTCTACATTCTAAGGAAGCTTTTCACTAAAAGTACTTTCATGAAATGTTAAAGAATCACTTTGGAAAAATATTGTTGCAGGAATCAAGTAATAGAGTAAACGAATTTGAATTCCAAAAGTTGCCCAAAACTATTTTTTGCTTTAATATTATGTAATTATATTAGCCTAAATGCTTAAAGTGTCCAAAGAGAAATAGTTGTTCTAGAAAATTCAAGTAAAATCATAAGTGCAAATCCCCTTTCATTAAAACACTTTTATATTCAAAACTGGATTATGGAGATGACTTCTTGGAAGTTAGGAATTCGTTTGCTTCCATTCATGGCAAATCAAAGACTAAGACTCTAAACTCAATTTTTTATGAAAATTGGCCAATTGTTCCCTTTAGTTCTAGGCCTACATTCTACAAAAACGTTTTTCTCTCGGGGGAGTTTAATTTATTTTCTTTGGAAAATGGTATATATACATTATTTATAATTGAAGTTTATTTTCTATGATAATACTTTAAAAATTTGATCAAAAGGAAAAAGAAAACAACACTTACTTACTCAAATAACAGAGAATAATAAGAGCTGTGCTTCTTGTGCAGCTGTGCTCTTTTTCAACCTCTTTCGATAACTCGGGGTGTTAGGAATGCCCTCTCGTCGTGGTTTCCACCAGGAGTAGAATCTAAGGACTGAACATCTTTCTTACTACCAATTGCACAATATGGATACTCAAGGAATATATGAGTATACTCCTTTTTGTTTGGCAGAGCATCTTGGGAAGCAATCGTCATGTCTCATTCCTGAATTCTTGCCAATGACCTCTGTCTTGTCAATCGACAGTGAGAACCATGCGGCGTCAGTGAGATCCATGATGCTCTACGCCACTGGCACAAATGCTACACTATGATCCCCACAATGACCTTTACACTAATTACTGAGGTCTAGAGGTTAGAACATAATATGAATTTAGCATGTTACGAAGCTAGTTTTCATCCCTCGGGAAAGTAAATGATTCACTATTGAATTTTCTTAGAGTTGATAGACACCTCCAATGTATTTTTCGTGGAAGGCCTTTAATTTTCTTCTTTTTTCCTTCACACCCTTTCTGGAATCATGCGTAAACCATTTTTTGGGTGCGGTCCAACCTCAATATTCAATTACTAGAGTCGCCAGCAACATCCATCATTACGCCTGCAATGCCAATCACAAGGGTGAGTAACTCGGAGATGTTCTAGTTCCAATTCTATTTTATACAGATAATGAGTTTCAAAATCATTCATTATTCTCTTCAAATCGCTCGGTGTCTTCTGAATCATTCCCATCGATAGCCAGTCAATTTCCTGAAACTCTACATTTTGTATGCATTGTGTCTGTTGTATTTCCAATCTTTGATCTAATTCCCCGCATCCCGAAGAGTAGTTCATGTATAATTATGGGAGGTTTTGTCAAGATAGATGGTACTACTAGATTTTTTAAATGAATAAAGTCGTATTTTGCTGCTTCTGTGGTGGAGACTTTGTATAGTTGTCGAATTAGGTCATACCATGGAACCAACTGTAATTTTTTACCAACTGTTTTGAACTAAATGTAATAGCTACTAGCAACTGGATGGAACCAACTTAATAGCTTTTTACAACAAAGAGAAAATCGATAATAAAAATACCAAGTTCATGAAGCTGTGATTATGGGTACTAAAACATGATTTTGGTATGTTTGGCTTGGGGAGATCGTAAAATACCTCGGTTAGAATCATTGTCATTTTAATTTTTTGAAAAATAATGCTTTCTAAAAAAATAATTATAGAATTAAACATCTTTATAAAAATACGGTCAGAGTTTTATACATTTATTATAGAAATATCTAATTATTAATTAACATCACGTTCACAACGTAAAAAAGGATAAGTAGTACTTGGAGGAAACTATATGAATATAATCTAATTTATGGACTTTATGAGAAGAAACTGCCATAAAGTTTTAATGGTGATGGTGTCGTACTTTAGTAATTTTTTATATATCATATTTCAACCTTGATGTTCTAGGGGTGGATATCTACTTCGTTGGAGACGTCACATTATTTAAGAGACATTGATGCCTTGGCTGCATTACTCTTGTTAAAATATGAGAATGAATAGCCGAATACTGTGATTTAACATTATTATCTACATATCTTATAAATATTTTTAATAAAGATATAAAATACAAAATCCTTGAAAGGAAAATCTTTTAATTTTCTGGATTTAGCACAAAGTCACATATACCTTCCTAAAATTTAACAATGATTTTTTTCTTTTCTTCACTAATTACATTACGTCAGTAGAAATTACTACAGAATGAGAATTCACGATTCAATTGAAAACAGCATTAGTTAATCATCTGAGCAATGGAAATATTTTGAAATGTTTTTGTTAGAGAGTGAATTGATCGTCATATTTAATATCCTTGTGCTTACGAACAGTTTTCGAAATACAGACATATGAATGCAAATCAGAAATTCAGAACCAAAACAAAATGGTGAGTTATAGCCTTAGATAAAGCTGTTAATCCTTTTATTAACTCTAAAAAACGTTATATATGATTTTACAATATAAAAGGGCAATTTCATAAAATAATTTATTTTAAAGACTATTTGTTCGAATAGATCAAAGGAATCTATTTATATCTTGTTGGTTATTTACTTATATAGTAATATACAGAAATATCTTGTATCCTAATGCTGCCCAGGTTGAATACAAACATCCATACGCTCTAAAATAAATTAATGAGCAATGATTAATTATGTTGTTTGTTCCAGAACCGTAGAGAGATAAAATTTCATTAATTTCAACTATGTGTGTGTGTGTGTGTGTGTGTGTGTGTGTGCTCGTGTGTGACTGCATGTGAACGATTTTAGAAACTTTACCTTGGAGATCGGAAATTCTTCATATCAAGAAGCTTGTTCTAGAACTTTAATCGGATAAACACATACAAAGAAAGAAACTATGAACTACAACGGATCTGACAGGAAAAGCAGTTGTAAGCTCATATAAAGGGAAAATGGCAAAATATAAGGGGGTGGAGGGAAATATTCTCACTTTCCGGGTAAACATTTTTTTTTTCCAGCTATGAATTATTGACGTGTACAAACAATGCAAGTCAGAATAATTATCACATAATTCGTGTACTCAAATAAATATATTTCTCTGACCACCTGTAGTAGAATCTTGAATAAGGGATAATAGGATTTGTTATTGAATATACAGAAATTAAATTATATTCCTCTACCTCTCTATCCTCCCCAAACCCGATAAATTCAATTATCTGAAAAGCGACTACTGGAATAGGGGTTTTTATTTTCTTCCTAAATATATATGGGCATATCTTGTAGGTTGCTCCTGTCCAAAACAAATTCTCAGTTAAATATAATCAACTCTCATGTTAGTATAAGATATTGAACGCTGCAATTATACTAGACACATTAATCGAGTATTCTCAAGTTACCATTTGTACTAATGTAAAGCTTGTGGAAAAACGAGAAGGAACATTTCCAGAAGTCGTTGCAGAAAAGTTTGAGAAGCCTTGCCTGTTGACTTAATGAGCTGGATAGACGTGGTTTCTTCGTTCACACTTTCAACAATCAGCGAATCCGTAACTTCCACACAAATACAGTTAAGTTTACTTCGTCAGCATGGACTCATGGAATTAGTTTCTGACAGAAATACTTAATGATCTGCCTGACCAGTGAGCGTGGATGTTTTGCATGTTATCGTTATATCAACACTAATTGCACAGAATTAGGCTGCCTAGCTATTTGTGGTAGAACAAAATGGAGTGGAAATTCCTGACAACCATACCTCTCCAAAACCAAATAACTACTTCTGGAAATGTGAGAGCTTGTCATGTACTTTAGATGGTGAGGCATTCGGAGAACCACACTAATTGTCATCTAAACACGTTTCTCATTACACAAAGGAGAATAATTAGAACCCAAGAACGGGATAACGATTTTAAGATTAAATGCAGGTTTTTGTAGATCTATTACTAATATAGAGATGAAGAAAAGACTTCCCACAGTGTACTAATAATTACTTTCAACCTTGCTTTAACTTAAATAAAATGATATATCAGATTACCAACTGATAAATGATCTTACCAATCAACTGATCTGATTAATAACAAAATGAGTGGATTTCTAATGAGTTTGATGAAATTGAATTAATTTTGGATGCAAGGTGAACCTACACCACAACAGATTGAATGAGCAGAACAACAAAATTAGATAAGAAGAATTTCCCTCAGTAATATTTATTCAGTAAAACGTTAATCCAAAAGGTATCATTATATCCTTGATTTGTCCTGACTAAACATTATGGTAAGCTGCAGATATTTCAACATTTCTTCTTCACTATTGTTATTATTTATTAATTTATTATTTTGCTACTATGACTAATTGGGATGGTTTATCTATTGGTTACCACCCTTTCCTAGCCGTTGAATGAGTTAGTCCCAAAATTAATTCCTATAGCCTAGGCATGAATCGAACTCGTCACACTAAATTTACCACGTGAGATTAAGGCCAACGCTTTCACTCACATGGCTAGCCTGAGCCCCATATTCCTCATTACTCCATAAATAAAATTCCCCTTTCCAAATCATTTATCCTCCAAAGAGAAAGGTGCTATAAATATTTCAGAAGAGTTAAGTTAAGGAGCAATAGAATAGTTATGAATTGGAACACAATGGGCACCAATAAAATTGTTCAGGGTTATAATACACATTGTTTTATACCAAGCTGTTAAAAGAAATCAGAATGTGGTTTGACTATTGAAATAATCATTAGTTTTCATTCACCTTATCTTGTCACAGGTATAACAACCGTGTTAACGTTATCCACAATCGGGATAGACAGCAGAACAGACCTTCCAAAAGTTCGATACGCAACTGCTTTAGACTGGTTCCTTCTCATGAGCTTCTTCTACTGCATCGCCACTCTTCTTGAATTTGCTGGAGTGCATTATTTCACAAAAGTGAGTTTAGGGGTTGTTTTGTCTAGTTAAAATTAAAAAAAAAGTGGTTAAACCCTTTTAATTATAATTTCTTTTATCTTTTTTAGGTAGGGAGTGGAGAGATTCCTCTGGACGAAGATGAATGGGAAGATATGGAGGAGGTTGAAGTTGTAGGACACATGGATCCTCCACCTATTGACGTCATCCACAGGCGAAGAAAGAGCTCTCTAATATGCCCCATTTACAATGTAAATACAGCATATTTCTCAACTTATTTATAATACTGCAATCGCATCCGCAGATTTTACAAAAATTGTTTTAATCAAGCTAGCTAGTAAGGTTTTCATCATAACCAGTTTTCAAAATTGTAATCATACGATGCATTATAATAATATTGTTAAGTTTCTTACAAAAATAATAATAAACGTTGATTATTAGAGTTCTTTTGGATTGAAAAATTAAACACACAAACTTTAGCGTTTTTATCACAGCACAATGTATTTGAAAATGCACTACATATTTGGTAAAATATTCTTCACTACTACTCACAATATGCACTACTTATTGATTACTGATAACTACACTACTTATTGCACAGTAAATAACTCACGATCACGAGAATCACCGAAGATCACAAACCACAGCACTACACAGAACACGGCACTGCTCTTATCTTTACATAAATACTGCACTGATCTTCACATAAAACACCGTACCGCTCTGAAACTAAAATGCACTGTTCACTAAAACTGCACTGAACACACTGTTATTCACTAGAAAGAGAACTAAGAAATAACGGGCGGTGAGAACCAAGAAAAAGGTCCCAGGCTGGCCTAGATCTCAGACTGGCGTGACCGCGAACATTTCTGGCTCCCAAGGTTCTTCCATCGGTGGGTTGCTTTCATAAATATACTTTGTACTTCATAAATACTTGATTAACTCTGCATTATTTTTCAAATACGCAGTTTTCGCAACAACATTGATTTAGGAGCATTTAAAACCTTCTCATAAATCCGCATCATTTTTTAGATGATGAGACATTTTTTTTTATTTTTATAGTATAAGTCGTCATCACGGTTCATATAATAATTTCCTCAGAATATCATTTATTTACAGGGCTTTATAATTTCAAAAATTTCTCAAAACTGAATGTAAGTAATTTTGCTTCAAGATTTTTGATATCAAGCAAGAAAGTTTTGGCACTGTAGTTTCCCGTTCGACGTTTACTTCTTAAATCT
The DNA here is from genome assembly GCA_019009955.1 of Riptortus pedestris. Classification (NCBI taxonomy): domain Eukaryota; kingdom Metazoa; phylum Arthropoda; class Insecta; order Hemiptera; family Alydidae; genus Riptortus; species Riptortus pedestris. The sequence goes on along the minus strand of CM032229.1, from coordinate 131,072,060 downwards.
CAAAAAGACCCCAGATAAGAAAACAGATCTCTAAACATTTGCAGGAATAACCATATTTATTTCCAAACAATGGAGATTTGTCCCTATTGTACCTATCTGCTTGGACCTTCTAGACCTGTATAAATGTACATATTGCAATTATGTGAAGATTAAATGTTTCCATGATTTGTTTTTACAGGATCCTGCTATGGGTTCCCCAAAGAGACTCTCACTGACACAAGGACTCGTACCACTGCCTAGAGTACAGCCTACAGGGCATACAATGGTGGAGAGACAGACCCAAACTGATTACAAAGTGCCAAAATGGAAGCAAGTATTTTACTGCCTGGGTAAGAATCACAGGAGTACATGTATCCCTCTCTACCTGCACAATGTACAGTGGCACTGACGTGTGTGTATTTGTGAGTGGAAATATGGACTCTGACAGGTTTATTTGAGTTAGGACAACAAGTGTAGAACATCGATAGTTTAACAATACTGGTTCTATAACATTTTACGATCCTACTCAAAAAACGGAGGCATATTGAGTTTTCGAACCCCCCCCCTCTCTCGACCACCACTATTCCAGGTCCGATTTCTGCTTTTACAATGACGACCTAGAGTGTTGACTAAAACGGGTAAGTATCGAGTAGGGTATAGATCAAATAAACATTTTCGAGTAAAGAAAGAAATTTTAATTGATAGTGTTATCACATAACGTATTTACATGAATCTCACAAAGTAAAAGTTCAATGAAAACCATATTTTTTAATTAACCTTAGAATGAAGAGGTTCATGACATAATAGCTTATTGCTAACATGACTTGAGTAGAAGTGGGAGTTTACTAATTGGCGAAGACTAAAATATCGATTTACCCCGGGTAATATTCAATATAGAGAAAACGTGTACTTGAAAACATTTATAGAACATTACATTTGCTATAATATTGATTCTATGCGATGTTTGATGCGATACATATTAGTGGACATATTTTGAATTTCCGAAGTTCCCTCTGTAACCCCTCCCCCCTTTGCAGTTTGTATGTTATTCACCCTTATTATTTCAGCTCTAAACTTCTTTAGACGTAAAATAAAGCTATCTAAAAATCAAACTGACGATTGTGAGGGTGACAAAGACATACTTGCCAAAATGACTAGTCAAAAACAAAGTACAGGGCATATTCATAATACCTAATCGCGACAGAGTGATGGCGAATGGGCAAAATAATATGTGGAAAATGAAAGACATGTTATTTATAATTTATTGGGTATATATAGGATGGAATTTGTGAGGTATTTTGGGAGAAAGAAATGTGTGCATGGCAATGGCAGTTGAGTGACGACGATTCGGGCAGTTTTCTAATGGATTTTTTTTTTTTTTTTTAATATGAGGCCCTATATTATTATCAAAATGACACGGAAGAAAGGGAGACAGTGTAAAGCCTTGGGAGTGTAAGTAGATAAGGCCTCCATCTACTACTGAACTATGCGTTCTATTTTAAGGGGGTGCTGTCTAATTGGTCTAACTTTAGTCTAAACTAGAACGTCTTTAAGGAGAGCCCGGCAACGGGTAGTACCCGGCGGGTTGTGTTGAAAGGAGAAATGGATATAAAAGAGACAGGGATAGTAGGAGAGGAGGTCAAAAGATAAGAAGAAAGAGGGTGTGCAAATCAAAGGCATTTAACCTAAGAAGCCTGTAACTATAAATTCTAAAAGAATACATACTATCGAGGTTATACTTGTGACTATAATCAAAACTAATTCTAAAACTAAACAAACAATTAAGCTAATCTAAACTTATCTAATCCATAACTCAGATATATACAATATTTACAAGAAATTCTAGTCTGAGTTGTACTTGTTTATACATTGTAGATCATCAATCTATGGTTGGGTAAGGGGGTTCAGCAAGCCGAGAGAGATGGACTTGGGATTTGTCTAGGTCAGCTCTTCCACAAATCACCAGTGTGAGAGGGGAAGGGATATGTAGAGGAGATAACCAAGATATCGGGGAGAGTCAAAACATTTGATATTGTGGGATAAAGGCTACAGGGAGAATGTTTCATAGGCGTCGTGGTTAGGGCTCTTTGAAGAGAGGTGTGTCTGACTAATGGACCTTCTGGAAGGATTGAAGAGATCGGAGGGTGGATTTGGCTTGGTATTGGAGGCGAGAGCCCACAAGATGGAAGGCTGGAGGTCTCCCTCCGTTTCCGCCAGGATAAGACAAAAAGAATAAATCGCACTTGTAAGAGCATGAGACTCAGCACCGAACATTGCGATATCACTTTGAGCTGGGCGTCAATACTTGAACTGTTACATCGCTATATTTGATGCACTCGGCTGAAATCATTATGGTTGAGTTCTAGCTGGGGCAGATTAGAGTCATCAGCTGTTCAAGTTTTTATTCTGATCTAGGGTTGTATGTTCCAAGGAAAACTGTAGTGCTGATTGCTCCAAGCTCTACTGGTAGGCGAGGAAGAGTTCTTCCTTTTTGAAATTAAAAGGTGTAAATGTTAGTATCGAAATCAAAATGGAAGTTATGATTAGTTGACTTCGATGACATAAAAACTAAAATATAACTACAATACATCAAAAATAAATCGTGTATGTTTTCCTTTGGTTCATGAAGTCAAAAAATCTCAATAGCTGAGTTCCCTTAAGGGAAATCTGCTAAAATGTCGGTCACGCAGGGACAAACAAAGCAGATTTCACACATACTGGTGTGGCAGATGACACACTGGTCATCTCATCTCATCATCTATTCCCTATTTCTCACTTACAAGAAGCTTATATCAAAAGAATTTGAAATGTATTCAGTTAAATGCAGTAAACATCAAACGATAATAAGTGGGGGGTCTACTAAGGCTGGAAATAAAAATATGTAGAGCTCGCTTAATATACAAGATAAGAAAAAAAATTAAATTCCAACAACATGGGTGTGGTATTATCGATACATTGTATTTATTATAACTTAAATACCACAACCGGTTATATCAAAGTTTTATACATGACTAAGATATTTAGAATTTTCAATTATTTCTCTATGTAACACCCTCTACTCCCTCAAGTCCGATTTCGGGCATTACCTAAGGATCTTTAGAGTTGAATGAAACGGTTAAATATGAATGAATATGGTATAGATCAAATATCAATATAAAATATTTTCGAGAGAAGACCGAAAAATCTTAATTGATGATGTTATCACATTACGTATTTATATGTAGCTCACAGTAAAAGTTTAATGAAGACAATATTTGGTATTTAAGCTGCGAATAAAGTCGTTCATGATATAAGAACTTATTGTTAATTATCAGAAAGGTCCGATTATAGCCATTTACTAACTTGATCTGTGATATTGCATGAAACGCTCATATACAGAGTTTGGTAACGATCAAACAAAAATTACGACCGCTATACCGGTATCAGATATATATATATATATATATATATATATATATATAATTTTGAACTGTCTGATCATTTTCGTCATCTACTAGGTAGGAGTGATGGGCATTTGAGGAAAATGTTCCAAAATCTTGTCATGAGTACAACTTCAATGGCTGAGTTCCCTTATGGGAAACCTGCTAAAAAATTTGGAAGCAGAGTTATTTTGTTATCGAGCAATGTTTATGCAGATTGTCTCAAGAAGTGGGTTACACGTCGAGAAAGAGAGAGAGAAAGCTCCATGTGAAAATACGGCCGTCTCCTAATTCCTTGCCGTCTCCAGACATTCATCTCCTGAATGAAGAGGACATTCATGTCCTCTGTTTGAATGAAGAATGAAGGACATATGCTCCATCTGAAAATAGTATAGACCCATATATATAAAAGTAATTTCATCTTTACACATAAACTCTTAGCAGGTCATAAGCAATGGTGATCCAAATGTGGGCTGCTATAACTGGCTCGGTGTTGATATCTATGGTTAGATGGTAGATCTATGGTCTGTGAGTTGCTATGGGTGGATGGATAGATGAAGCTTTATCTCATGCCCAGGAGAGTAGCCAAAGGTGAAGCTATGCGTGATGATAGCTATAGGTGAATAGGTAAATAAGGTGATAGATATGGGTAAGTAGCTATAGCTGGAGATAGCTCGATGCAGTTTTACCCCCTTTCCAAGGAGATATACCCAAAGAGACATTCCAACGAGCAACAACCTGTATTATTATAGGTATTCACATAGCATCTGTAAAGGAAACTAAACTTTTAATACAAGTACAATTTCTTATTCGTTCTAAGGACAAATTGTTCACAACACATAAATTTCATCCTCAACACAGACATCACGGTACAAAAGACAAAATGTTTACTACCACATGATGAGGAGTTTTAATTGCCGGAATTTTTGCTCATGATGAATAAAAGTCACATATTCGTTGTATAAACTCACAAGCATTCTATTCCCGTGCCACAAGATATGAGGAAAATAACTCGTAACAAGAGGGGGATACAACTGACGAATATATCAAATCATTTATTATGAATTTAGATCATCTGAAGATGAACCTCATTTTCTATAAGAAAATCGATAGAATCTATTCATTAGATTTCTTCGTTTGGGTAGGAAACAATTTAAGTACTTAAAATAAATAATTCCTTTGATTAACACCCTACCACTAAACCCTCTTAAAAATTAGACAATTTCCTTTTTAGTGATAGGACTATACTGCAAATAAATGTACAATTAAATAGTTTACTTTAGATAGATCGTTATATTTTTGACTGAATAGTTTTATTTTTCTGTAGATTTTTACTGAGTAAAAAATCCAATAATTAAAGGTTATCTCTAGTGATATCTTTAGAAATAAAATCGTAGGAGAATTAAAGAGGACCGGTTATTTTTTCCCTAGAACTTAGGTCAGAAAGTCTAATTCTCCTGGTTAATTACCTTCACCATATTATTCACATGGCAAATTTTATCGTATAACAACACAAGTTCTTTTGCTGTATTTGAACGTGACAATTTATATATTGGATCACAGACAATTAATCCGTTTTTCACCAATTATCTGAAATATTGTATAAAATATTAAAACAATTTTAGGCTAATGTTTTAAACTGGCAGTTATCAGAAATCATTCTTATTAATTTTTCGATTTTCCGGCGGGTGCCTCAAAATTCGTTCTATGGAAATATATTAAGAAAATAGATTATAAATAATGTAAAGCTTTTTAGAAATAATTCATAAAATGTTTAAAAAATAACTGACCCCACAAGTGCTATAATCCAATAAATAAGTACTATGTTACTTATCGTAGTAAATTATGTTCTCGTCATAAAAGAAGTTAAAATTTAGTATAAAACATAAATCACTTTTTAATAGAGCCCCCACCTCTCTCTGTACAAGTAATTTAGAGTTGTTTTTTTTTTCCTACTTTATCGCGGAAGGAAAGTTTGCCATATTAAAGGCTTTATAGTCCCTTGACTGCATTATCGCTGTCTGTTCAATTAATTTTCTATTTTGTACACACTATAGGTGATAATAATAAAAAATACTTTAAATTTTCAATAATCCCTTATTTAGCAAATTTATAGTTAACTGCTTATTCTATATCGTGGTTGAGGACTCTTCCATACTATTACTCCTGAAATATTCCTACATTGCAATGGATTTCTCACACACTAAGATTGGCCTTCAGTAGCTGAAATTCAAAAAAAAAAAAAATAATGCATAATATAGAAGCAAGCTATTTAATACTGTAATTTTACTATTATATTTATAATGTCGTGAGTAAACGGGGTGAACTGTGTGAAACAATAGTATTTGGCATCAACACTAATAGTTTTTAGCAGATTTCCCTTCAGGGAAATCAGCTATTATTCTAATAAGGAAGAGTGCATACCAATTTAAATAATTGGAAGCAACCTATTTAATATAGTATCCAGAAGTTATTTTTGCCTTATTGCCAAGTAGTAGAGATTATTTTTACTATTTAAAGGCAGAAGAGCAATCGGAGTAACACTTTGGGGCCCCAAACTCACGCAAATATTTAGTGTAATGACGTCATGAAGTAAGATTTTACAGTCTTGACTCAAAAATGTTTATTTCATCTATACCATACTTGATATTTTACCTTTTCATTCAAAAGTAAAGATAATATTAATTAATGTCTGAAATAGTACTTAAAATAGAGGTGGGGTGATTCGAAGGGAGGAAGGGAGGGTTCGAAAATTCAAAATATATCCGTTTTTATGGTTCGACTCGAAAAATGTAATATAACCAATCTTGTTAAAATATTTGTGTTCTAAAACAGTTGTTCTATTCATTTTCTCGTAACTCAAAAATGTTAAGGAAGTTATTATTTTCTTATTTCACGCCTACAATAAACCTTCACTTTTACTCATAAATTGTGGACTTATAAATAGAGAATATATGGTGAGATGACAATACTAGTGTTTCATTATATCACGTGTGACAGACACCTGCTTACTTTACGCAGTCCTTGTGTGACGGACATTTTAGCTGATTTCCCTTAGGGAAAATCACCTATTGAGGTCGTACTCATGACGCGATTTTCGAAGTTTTTCTTCAAATGTCCATCGATCCTACCCAGGAGAAGACGAAAATGAGGTCCGTTCAAAACTGCATATATATATATATATGTGTGTGTGTGTGTGTGTGTGTGTGTGTGTGTGTGTGTGTGTGTCTGTTAACACTCTAGCGGTCTCAATTATTGTTTAATCGTTACCAAACTTGATATTTAGTCTTTTTATGTAAAAAGAAAGATCAAGTTCGTTAATGGTTGAAATCGGCCAAGTGGGATGGGGGTTTAGAGGGGGTGGATTTTCAAAAATTCAGTATATCTCCGTTACTATACGTCGGATCGAATATATGTAAAGAAGCAATCTTATAGGAAATTATATTTTCTATAAATATTGTACATTTATTCCCTATCTTGAATATTAACCGAGATATTTGCATTTTTTGGTTTTCAGCCTTCAGCAAACCCCCACTTCGAATCATGTTACATAAGCAATACTCCGTTACGTTATAAACCACATAATTCGAAGTTTAAATGCCAAATATTGTTTACAAGAGACATTTATTATACGAGATACACGCAAATATGATCTGGTGACCCCCTCTCCCTTCTTAAGTTTTTGATTTGATTGATGGAGATAATAATTATTGTGATTCATTACAAATTACAGTGCTAGATATAGTAAATAGTTTTCAATCAAATTAATACGTTATATTCGGATATATTTCAATAATTGTTTTTCTTTCCGGTAAGAAGTTGGCAGAACTGTTTGTTTACATTTCAGATGCTTTCCGTCGGGAGGTTTCTTATTATCGTTTGTATTTACTCACTTAATATTCACGGTGGTGTTGTGTTACCGGTATGTAAGTTTATCTATTCTTAAACCTCACGCGGGAAATCTGCTTAGTTTACGCAGCCCCTGCGTGACGGACTTTTTTATTTCCAGCTTACTGAGAGTACTGGTATCTGGATATGCCTTATACGACACCGTCATCGCCGTTATTACAATTTTAGCCTATTATTATTGCTATTATTTATTACATGTATGTACTGTATAATATATAATATGCCAATTACTATTTCTTTATTGTATAGTTGGAGATGAAAACTACAGACGAGAAAGGCAGAGAGAGGCTTCAAGAGGCAACAAGCGTGTCAACAGTGTGTCATACATAGATCGGGCAGCTAGAGTTCTCTTCCCAACTTCTTTCTTGCTCCTGAATGTTGCATATTGGTTCCTCTACTTCAGATACCAACCACAGTTCCACTGGAAACAACCAGCACAGGGGCTGTAGCTCCACACGAATTTAAAAATGAAGAAAATGTTTCTAAATAACATCATGGATAAAATAACCTTTAATGAATTTTATTCTGAAGTATATACATATTAATACATGTATACGTGGATGTAATTGTTATACAATGAAATATAATAAGTTGTATCAGTATTTTTATTAAAATATGTGTACAAAGTTTAATGCCAATGAAATGAATAGATAATTGATGTTAAAATAATAATAAATTAAAAGTTTATTGTAGAAAACATATAAAGTGAATGGAATATGTAAAGACATTTTACATTACAATCTATCAGACCCACTAGTTTAATTATGTGAAGATTTTATAGTAATTTTACGCGTTAATACACACCAAGAAATATATAATTTAAATTTGAATTAGCTAAGCACAAATCATTTATGGCTACATTAATTTTACAATGATTTCTTAACATTAATTTTTTTTTATATTAGTTATAATATAAACTAGATTGTTCCAGTCAGAACAATATATATATGTTAAGAAATGAATTTAATTATTTTTTATGTTATCTTCACCACGTACATGGAAAACACTATTTCACGAATTCCTTGATCCCAATTAAGGAGTGAGAACAAATCTACGAAACACTATTGGTTATCATAAAAAAACTTCAAATAACCTACATCATATAAAACTTTTCGTTCTGGATACATAAAAAGTCCGTCAAGCCCGGGTTTCTTAAACTAAACAGATTTCCCATCTGCTTCATGTCAAGCCGATGACGTCATATCTTAGTACATTTACTGTTCTTCGGCAATAAGAAATCTGCGTAAGCATAACATTAAATATAAGTTTGATATGACATGATCAATGAACCAGTTACCTTAAGAAGAAGGAGTGAGGGTTAACTGAACGATGAAAAGTTCGTATTGCTGGGGCTAGGTGTTCTAAGCAGATTTCCCAAGGGCTGGCATAAAACGCTATTGATCTCTCCTCACCTTATATTTTCTATTTATTTATAAAAATCCGATGAGAAGAACTTGGAATTTACTGAACGCAGAAAATAATTAGAAAGGCTGAATAGCTCCCCTAATATTTTAGTTACGAAAAAATGTATAAAACAACAATTGTAGACCGTGAATAGTTTCACAAGATTGGTTGTATGACATATTTTAATACTACTCATAATAACGGAGTTATTTTCAATTCCCGGATTCCCCAGCTCTACCCCCCCCCCAATTCTTAGTACGATTTTAGCGACTATGAATGTAAGTGTTATATAAAATGGTTAAATATCGATTATGGTAGAGATCAAAAGTATGGGAATCAACTCAATGAAAACAACATTTGGTATTTAAGATTTGAATGAAGTGGTTCATGATATAAGCGCTTATTGTTAATATAGCATAACTAGGAATGGGGGTTTAACACGGCTGAGAACTATAAAATCCAAATATCTCGGTTAATATTCATATATGAGAAAATAATTTTAAACAATATTTATAGGCAATTAAATTTACAATAAGGTTGGTTATGTATATTTTTTTCTATCCAACGCATAATATCGGAGATATTTCGAATTTCAAAATTCCTCCCCGTAAAACATGCAAATATTTCAGATAATGTTCAAGATGTAGAAAACGTGTATATAACATTACATTTGCAGTATGATTGGTTCTATAATTTTCGAAATCCCCCCCTAAACCCCCTCTCCCACTGGTCGGTTTTCAGCCATGAACAAACTTGACTTTTAGTTTTACATATTACGATTTAATACAGAGTTTAGAAACGATTAAACACAAATTGCGACCGCTAGAGAGTTAACAGACATATTCAAGGCGTTCAAGGTAAACTGGATCAAATGGATGATTTAATCAAACATTTGCGTCCGGTACGTAGGGACAACGTTAACTAAATAGATTTCCCATGTACTTGGTTTGACACAGTGTTGATCTATCTCCCCATATATCTTGGCAGAATTCCATTAAGGGAAATCAGCTATTGTGGTTGTCATCATGACACGATTTTCGTACTTGTTAAATACGTGATTTACTCTGCGTAATTTTTCAAGAAAGCAGTTCGCAACAATATATATATATATATATATATATATATATATATATATATATATATATATATATTGGTCTTTTAACGCTCAATCGAACACAATTGTTTGATAGTTACCAAACTCAATATTTAATCGTATTACGTAGAAATAAAGTCCGTCACGCAGGGGCTGCGTAAACTAAGCAGATTTCCCACGAGAAGTTTTACAATAGAAAAATCTGCCTAATAACAACTGTAGTAGTAAGAAACCTCTAAACCTAAAACATTATTTAGGGCGTAATAACCCAGTAGTTTCTAGCCCCCAAAAACAGTTAACCTAACCTCTAAATCTATTCACGAGGGACGAATAGTTATAGAAACGGCCGCCAGAGCTCTCGGCGGAAAGTCCGAACATAGCCTACTGGTGACCACACGCAGAATACAAATGCAAATATCTCGGTTAATATTCAAGAAACAGAATAAATGTATAGAACAATATTTATAGTAAATTTAATTTTCAATAAGATTTATTCTATACAATTTTTCGATCCGAAGCATAATAACGGAGATATTTTGAATTTTTAAAAATCTTCCCCTCTAAACCCCCTCTCCCACTGGTCCGATTTCAGCCATTAACGAACTTGATCTTCCTTTTTACATAAAACGATTAAATTCCGAGTTTGGTAAAGATCAAACAAAAATTGCGAGCGCTAGAGCGTTAACAGACAAATATATATATATATATATATATATATATATATATATATATATATATATATATATATATATATATATATATATATATACAGGGTGTCCCCAAACCAAACGGCCAAACTTTAGGGATCGATAGAGGATCGAAAAACTAAAACAAAAAGCCCTCTGGTATATGCCTCGTTTTCGCTTCGTTTTCGAGAAAATCACAAAAAGCTAAAAATAGTTGTGCAAAAACTAGTTAAGGCCAATGGAAGAGCGGATTTTATTCCTTGAATGAATTTTAGCAATAAATGTTATTCCAATACAATTATTGTATTCTAATCTTATACTAACAGAAAGGTAATTGAAAAAAAAATTATTTTTTATTAAGAAAAAATAATAAATACTTTTTTTATTCAAATATTCATAGTAATAAATAAAAATTACCTATTTAAAGTAGATAACATTATGAACAATAACTGAAGATTAAAACATAAAAAGAGATTAAAAATTTAGAAAATTAATAAAATAATTAAATATTCTTACTTGGAAAACATAAATGTTTCAGTTTTTATATGGGTCTACCTTAGTGAGAAAAAAAACCCTGAAAATTTTGAAGGTTTTACCTTCTCTAAAATTACATCGTTAATTTCTAAAGCGTCAACGTAAATGATGTTCGAAGTGCTGGCCTCTCGCTGCAATACACGCATCACATCGCGTACTCACAGATCGCACTGCATCTAAACATTGTTCTGCGGTGAGCTGGTTGCAAACCATTCTGATGCGCTCGATGAGGTCATCCCTTGTGCGGACGGGCTCTCGGTAGACATTTTCTTTCATGTATCCCCACACGAAGAAATCTAGTGGCGTGAGGTCCGGAGACCGGGGAGGCCAAGGCACCGGCCCACCTCGTCCTATCCAGCGACCTGGGTAGTTGATGTCCAACCAGTCTCGTATGGCTCTTCCGTAATAATGTGCAGGACAACCATCGAGTTGAAACCAGCTCTCAAGCCTTGTTTCCAAAGGGATATCTTCCAAAAGTGCCCGTAAGTCATTCTCCAGGAATAGATGATAACTTTCAGCGTGAAGTCGAGCAGGTAAAAATACGGGACCTATTATGCGGTTATAACAAAGACCGACCCACACGTTTACAGAAAACTCATGCTGGTAGTGAAATTCTCTAACAGCGCGGGGATTTTCATGTGCCCAAAGGTGGTAGTTTCTTTGATTGAATATGCCCGCACGTGTAAAAGTCGCTTCGTCCGTCCAGATTACATTCGAACTTAAGTTTACATCGTTTTGCAATTGTTCTTTGTACCAATTACAGCTTTCAGATAATCAGCGGGTATTAAATTTTGTACCTTTTGTAGATGGTAAGCATGACTGCGGTCAGCCCTTAATGTGCGCCAAATGGTTGTCTTTGGTATGCTTAGAACTGAAGCAGCTCTCCGGACGCTTGTGCCAGGGTTGGTATTGAAGTGCCTCAGTATCCGCTCCCTCCGCCTCAGGTCGGCTTCCATCGGAGCCTGCATACGGTTTACGCGGCGATTACATGAGAAGGACCCAGTCTCTCGAAGCCTTTTGAAAGTGCTGGTAAAAACACCTCTGTGTGGGGTTTCTCGGTCAGGAAACCGTCTGCGATATTCCCGAACTGCCTGACGTGCATTGCCATCACAGAATCCGTAGACGTAGACCTTGGCCGCGTATTCAGCGTTGGTAAATCTAGCCATATTTGTTGACTTCACTGAACAGTACTAGCAAGACCACTAATGTGAGAATGCGAGGCTGGATTCCCCCCAAAAAGGATTAAAATGATAGTAAACATTTTAATCCTTTCTTTTTAAGTTTAAACACTCAACCTAGACGTTTTATTGATAAGGAAAACATGAGAATATTCATGTTTTCTAAATTTACTCCTCGTAAATTAAAAAATTAAGCTTACTCAAAAAGCCAATAGTTTTTTGTAATTTAAATAAATAATTAAAAAAAAATACACTTTTTGCACAACTCTTTTCAGTTTTTTGTGATTTTCTCAAACACGAAGCGAAAACGAGGCATATGCCAGAGGACTTTTTTTCTTAGTTTTTCGATCCTCTATCGATCCCTGAAGTTTGGGCGTTTGGTTTGGGGACACCCTGTATATATATATATATATATATATATATATATATATATATATATATATTTGTCTGTTAACGCTCTAGCGCGCGCACTTTTTGTTTGATCTTCACCAAACTTGGAGTTTAATATTTTTATGTAAAAAGGAAGATCAAGTTCGTTAAGGGCAAAATTCGGGCCATTGGAAGCGGGGGTTACTCTCCGTAACTATAAGTCGGATCGAAAAATTGTACATAACCGATCTCATCGCAAATAGAACTTTCTGTAGATACACTTTTTCACTAACTTGATTATTAACAGTGATATATACATTTTATAATTTTCACCTTTCTGTAAACAAGCACTCCTACTCATGTCATATCAACTATAAGTTGTTATATCATGAACCTCTTTGTTCTGATCTCAAATACCAATTATTCTTTTCAAGAGAACTTAATTACGCGAGATACATGCAAATTCGTTGTATGATGACATCACATATTAAGAATTTACGTATTTGTCTCGAAAATGTTGATTTGATCTATACCATACTCCTTATTCGACCGTTTCAGTCATCACTAAAGATCATATTTTTTATTCACTAAATTGGACTAGGGATAAGGAGGGTTTTCAAAATATCTCCGTAATTATGAGTCCGACCTTTACGGTCCAATGTTGGTAATCTCTTAATGCTGTACAGTTGTTCATCGATGCATTTTTTCGTAACTCAAATATTAAGCGAGTACTTCGTATTTTCTTGTTCTTGGTCAGAATAGGGGATAGATGTGATAACTAGTGTCTTATCAGCACGTGGGAAATCTGCTTAGTTTACGCAGCCCCGGCGTCATGGGCGTTTTACATCAAAGTGAATATTCGAAGAGTAGAAGCGTTGTTTTACTGACAGCTGAAAACAACAAAGTGCGAATAACTCACTGAATATTTTATCTACAAAACAATGTATAGAAAGACAACTGTAGAGCGTCAATAGTTTAACAAGATTGATTCTATAACATGTTTTGAAATGACTTATAATAACGGAGATGATTTGAATTTTCGAAATCCCCCCCCCCTCAACTCCCCTTGTTCTTGACCTGATTGCAGGCAATAACGACTATAAGCATTGGTGTTGAATTAAAACGTAAAATATCGATTACAGTATAGATCAAATAGACATTTCTGACTTTAACTATTTATTTGGGCTTCCATACAAAAATAAATACAAAATATATACAATAAACCATTATCAATATCACAATATATTGAGGCTCAAAAAAAACTCCTTACATAAACTGGGGGTTCTCTAACCCTAACATTGTCCCAAGGGGACATTATTAATAAAGGTGCAAGCACCCTGAGAGTGAGTTTAGCCTATGTAATTGTCACCAAAAAAAAAAAAAAAAAAAATAAAAAAAAAATAACAAGAATGATAATATAATACATTAAAAAATAACAAAAAAAAACATAAAGGATAACAAATGCCACTACACTTCTTGGCCTTGGAGATGGTTCGTCAAGAGGAATTTCTATTCCATCCTCAGCCAGTGCCTTGTCTTCCATACAGTTGTCCATTCTCCTCTGCAAACACGCCCCAGACTGTCCAGGAACCACGAAGAACCAGGATGCTGATCCACTGCATTGCCGTACTCCTCATGCCCATATCCCGCAATCCGTCGGCACTCTTCTTACACCAGACATCTTTGTAAGACAGGGTCACTGGGAGTACTCGGACCATACCTAGCTCAACCTCGGCGAGCTGGGCAGCCGCCCCCCTCTTCAGCTCCAACCTGTTATATTTAAAACGCAATGTCTATAGATAAATACACATTTCTGACTAAAGAAGTCAAGTCATAATTGAGGAGGTCTATGTAAAAAGGGTGTATGGCGGTATAAGCCCTTTATGCGGAGATGGCATTTTTAGATTCCTTGTGGTCTCTTTTATATCCATAAGAAATTTCGTGTTTATATCTCTTTAATTCACCTTTTACCGCCCGTTTGAGTCAGTGGAGTGTAAATTGTGAGGTTGTATTTTGCTAGTTTGTTGTTGTCCTTTTTAAAAATGAGCAATTTGTAAGAAGTTATTAGTGATGAACGTATTTTCAAAACTTCCATGAAAAAAAGGAAAAATGAATATTTTCAAGATCGCAAAACCAATAAAAATAAACGATATTCGGGTGAATAGTTTACTTCAACAAAAGGTAGGCTGGATAGTAAGAACTTTATCTCGATATTGAATTGTTGTAGAAAAGCCTGTCGAATTAAAGTTATTGCAAATGAGCAAGAGAATTTGTTTGTTCATTTTTATGGTTGTAATAAGGAAAAACAAGACACACTTCTTGCGGGATATCTTATAGTGCTTCCTCTCACTGTGCACCACCACAAAGGTCCGTCACGCAGGGGCTGCGTAAACTAAGCAGATTTCCCTCGTGAAGTTTAGTAATACGTAGATAAATCTACATACTGGTAACACAACACCACCGTGAATAAATATAAACGGAAATAAGAAATTTTTCATCCAATTTCAATAACCTGCCGACAGGAAGCGTTAGGTTAGAAATGTAAACAAACGAGTCTTCCGCCTCACACCGGAAAGAAAAACAATTACTGAAATATATCAGAATATAACATATTAATTTTATTGAGAACTATTTAATATATCTAGTACTGTAATTAATAATGAGTCAGAATAATTGTTATCTCAAACAATCAAATTTTAGTAGTCCAAAACCTTAAGACGGGAGGGGGGGGAGTCACCAAGACATATTTGCATTTATCTCGTATAATAAAGGTCTCTTCAATACTATTTTTGGTATTTAAACTTCGAAAAATGTGATTTATTATGTAGCAGAGTACTGTTTATGTAACATGAGTAGAAGTGGTGGTTTGCTGATAGCTGAAAATTGAAAAATGCAAATATCTCGGTTAATATTTAAGATAGAGAATAAATGTATATAACAATATTTATAGTATATTTAATTTGCAATAAGATTAATTCTATACAATTTTTCGATCTGACCTATGGTAACGGAGATATTTTGAATTTTCGAAAATCCTCCCCTCTAAACCCCCCCTCCCCTTCCCGATTTCAACCGTTAACGAACTTGCTCTTTCTTTTTACATAAAACGAGTAAATATCGAGTTTGGTAACGATAAAACAATAATTGCGACCGCTAGAGCGGTAACAGGCAAATATATATATATATATATATATATATATATATATATAGATATATATATATATATATATATATATACATACAGTTTTGAACGGACCTGAGAAACGCCTTCGTGTCATTCAGGGAGAAATACGTTCTTGTAGTAATTTCACTGAGATAAGGGGATCCCAAACAGTAACGTTTCTTATACAGTAGGTACTATTTTATTAAAAAAACTAACCTTCTACATATAGCTGTAAATGTTTTTTAGCAGATTTCCCTCAAGGGAAATCAGCTATTGAGGTTGTACTCATGACGGAAATTTCGACATTTTTCTTCAAATGTCCATCGATCCTACCTAGTAGATGACGAAAATGAGGTCCGTTCAAAACTGTATATATATATATATATATATATATATATATATATATATATATAAAATATATATATATATATATATATATATATATATATATATATATATATATATATTTGTCTGTTACCGCTCTAGCGGTCGCAATTTTTGTTTAATCCTTACCAAACTTCATATTTAAGCGTTTTATGTAAAAAGAAAGATCAAGTTCGTTAACGGCTGAAATCGGACCAGTGGGAGGGGGGTTTAGAGGGGAGGATTTTCGAAAATTCGAAATATCTCCGTTACTATACGTCGGATCGAAAAATTATACAAAATCAATCTTATTACAAATTAAATTTACTATAAATATTGTTATATACATTTATTCTCTATCTTGAATATTAACCGAGATATTTGCATTTTTCAGTTTTCACCAAACCGCCACTTCTACTCATGTTACGTAAACAATACTCTAATACATAATAAATCACATTATTGGAAGTTTAAATACCAAAAATTGTATTCAAGAGACCTTTATTATACGAGATACATGCAAATATGTACTGGTGACTCCCCCCCCCCCATCTTAAAGTTTTGGACTACTAAAATTTTATTGATTGAGATAACAATTATTCTGACTCATTATTAATTACAGTACTAGATATAGTAAATAGTTCTCAATAAAATTAATGTGTTATATTCTGATATATTTCAGTAATTGTTTTTCTTTCCGGTGTGAGGCGGGACCCGTTTGTTTACATTTCTAACCTAACGCTTCCTGTCGGCAGGCTATTGAAATTGGATGAAACATTTCTTATTTCCGTTTGTATTTATTCACGGTGTTGTGTTAGCAGTATGTATATTTATCTATTACTAAACTTCACGAGGGAAATCTGCTTAGTTTACGCAGCCCCTGCGTGATGGACTTTTTTAATTTTAGTTCTTATTCAATATTATCCGATCTTACGTGCAATGCCTATGCAATTTTTGTTTGATCGTTACGAAACTGGATATTTAACCGTTTTATGTAAAGAGACAGATCAAGTTCGTTAGTGGGTAAAATCGGACTAGTGGAAGGGGGGGGTTTAGAGGGGGGGATTTTCGAAAATTCAAAATATCTCCGTTATTATGCATCGGATCGAAAACTTGTATAGAACCAACCATATTGTAAATTAAATTTACTATAAATATTGTTATATACATTTATTCTCTATCTTGAATATTAACGGAGATATTTGCATTTTTATGGTCTGTGCTCGGGTATAGTTCGGATTAGATCGGCCATTTCCGTCGGCTCAGGTGGGAGGGTTCTTCTAACCTGTCGTTCCTAACCTTACCTTACCTTTGTTACTTTGTGAGATTTATGCAAATACTTTCTGTTCATCCGCCCCCCCCCCTTCTTTAGTTCTTGGACTACTAAAATTTGAGTTATTAAAATATAAATTATTATTTCAATTCAAAAGCCGTTTCAGTTGGGAATTTATTTTAATTAACTGAAAGATTTCTCATTACCGTTTGTATTTAATCACGGTGGTATTGTGTTACCAGTATGCAGATTTCTCTATTGTAAAACTTCTCATGGGAAATCTGCTTAGTTTACGCAGCCCCTGCGTGACGGACTTTATTTTATTTCTGCATAAATTCGATCACCAAAAATTGAACTTAATTTCATTACTGAATGTTCAAGTTGCACAAGTTCCAGGTTAAACGATATATATAAGTGAAATTTTGCACTCACAATATCTCAATACCAGGTTTTCAGTTATCAGCCCTTTTTACATAACCTCCTCAATTGATGACTTCATACAACGCTTATGTATTTATCTCACAAAATAGTGATTCAATGGTAACAATAATTGGTGATTAAGCTTCAAATAAAGTGCTCAGGGTGTAACAGTTTATTGTTAATATGACATGAGTAGGAGTGGGGGTTTACTTATAGGTGAAAACTAAAAAAATGTATATATCTCCGTTAATAATGAAGATAGTGAAAAAGTCTATATAACAATATTTATAGAAACTTCTATTTGTTTGTCCAAATGTTTTGATCTCCAGATGATAACTATCTTTTATTACGCTCTTTTAATGTCCTTAAAAAGTTATTAAAGAACTGTGCAGTTTATTTCTTTAATAACTTTTCGATACCTTTGAAATTAAAGGATCTACATCATTGTAAATCTACTGTCCTCAAAGCCATTATAATTTTTCAGGTGACTTGGAATCTTCAGACGTATGAATTGGAATCTTGGAGATCTAATGCTTTATTCTTACATATTTTCGGCTAAAGTGCAGTTTAGTCTCCCCCTACGGCGCCATCTTGTTTCGTTATAATCCCCGCCCTCGCTTAAAACCACCGATGGCGTATTTTGGAAATTTTAAAGTGTTAAAAAATATAATGTTAGAACAACAAAACCCCCACCCTCGGTTTTAACCACCGATGGCGTATTTTTTGAAATTTTAAAGTGTTAAAAAAGATAGTCAGAAAAACAAAATGGCCGCCGTCGACATCGTTTGCCACTAAGGGGGGGACTAAAATACACTTTCACCCATATTTTCTTCTGCTTTCTTTGCATTTACAAGAATTTAAAAATAAAAATGAACATCTTTTTAATACCTTTTTTTCTGGTTTTTCAAAATCTAATTTTACAATATTTTCTTAAATTTAAACATTTAACTTGTCTATCGTTTTGTTGTTGGACCCTTCAAAAAATACAAGATCAGGACTTCTTCTTTGGTGTTCCTTTACATTTGTCAGTGAATAGTTATAATTTCAGTTATTGGTCAACATTGCTACTTATACGAGCGTCTGGTATAGCGTTTTAGGAGACACAATTAATAATAGGCCTTTATTTTCTTTAAGCTCCTCTAAACAAGTATATTTATAGAAACGGTTTGAGGGAATATGAGACAAAATTAATAACTAAGAAGTTAATAAGCGGTAAAATTCCATTATTAACTTTTCAATGCTCAAATTAATTAATTAAACTTCCACTATCATACAAAATAGCAACACAGAATAAAACATAAAATAGTTTATATTAGTGAACATAAAACATATAATAGTGTATGTTTAACCAGCACATTATTCATTGGAAGCGAAAAGACTTGTAGCAGAAAATATTGTGGAAAGGAGGGAAAGGCACGGTGGTCCCTCTAACTCAACCTCCTCCCGGTCCGAACCAGCCGTTAACGGACTTGATCTTTAGTTTTACATAAAACCCTTATATATCGAGTTTGGAAACGAAAAAATAAAAATTGCAGGCCGCTAGAGCGGTAACAGACAAGTATGTGTGCGTGTGTGTGTTGTAAAATGATGACCTCACCTCATTTTCGTCATCTCCTGGGTAGGATCGATGGATATTTGGCGAAATTCTTCGAAAATCGTGTTATGAGTTCTGCCTCAATTTCTGCAGATATGCGTACATGGTGTATTACACTCCTCCTGGTCCGACTTAAATATTTAGTTTAACATGACATAGTTAAATATCAAGTAACATTTGAGGCATCTAGGGAATAGAATTTTCACTAAATACTACCACATCGTCATTAACTCGTGTACCCCACTTGTTAAATGTTTGTTGTAAGCTACCTGGAGGATTCAAGATTAAAATATAACGTAACGCGATATAAAGTTATTATTAGTTTTAGCTTTTAGTTAAGACGAGATGAGTAGTAAACAGTAGGGATTTAAGTTGTTTTTTCTCCAAGGAGAACTCAGAGATAAGATTGTCAAGAGAGGGATGGGTTCACTAAGTGGGTTCATCCTAAGCGCCAAAACTATTTAAGGAGACGATCATTGGCTACGTCTGTTCAACTACTTAAGGGGACAGATTTAATAAGGACACTGGGTAGGATCGATGGGCATTTGAAGAAATTCTTCGAAAATTGCATCATGAGCACGACCTCAATAGCTGGTTTCCCTTAAGTGATATCTGTTAAAAACAACTTGTGAACAACGTTTAATGGCAAAATTTATTTAGTGGTGAACTCATTGAATAAAATCCTGAGTCCTACTCTGGCTGGAAAAGGGTGGTAACCCGTCCTAATTAATCATAGTAGCAATAAGTGGACGTTAATAAATAATAATAATGGCAAAGTAAGTCAAATGAATGCGTTCTACCTTAGGGTAGTGTTTCAGTGCGATTAGGAAGGCGATGAACAAGAAAAGTAAAGGGATGACTCCTTAATATTTAGCGCTAGAAAGAGTTTGGAAACAACATTTTAAAGAGAGTGAAAGATACGTCAATGCTAAAAACTTTTGTGTAATCGGTGGCATTACAATAATATACCTCAGTGATTTAGTTTTTGAATCTCATGGTATTGAAGGAGTTTAGTAATCGATTCCTACAATACGTAAACTAGTCGATTACTCTACCAATCATTCATTTTCTTGAATTGTCTTGTTTGACAGTAAGTTGGATACCTATCATAGGATTTTGTTCATTGAATTTTTACATGCGTTTTTATCTATTTATTTTTATTTTATGCGGACTTAACATACCATTAATCTGTACACAAGCCTAAAAGTAAGCTTAATGCTTTAAAACTTGGTTTTGACACTTAATTTTTATTATCTTCCTTCAATTTATTTCTCTTACCTGGAATTTATAGTAAGTTATTCATTATTTTTCTTCATAAATAAATTCTATAACTTAATACAATGCTCACTGTTACATTTAAATGCTTTTCATAACATATTTCATCCTTTATACTTACTATTAAGTTGATTTGAAAACAGATTTATTTATGTTTTACTTCTGAAGCATTTTGAATTATGCCCTAGGATTTTTTGTTATTTTCATGTACATATAAATTCTTAATCTTGTTGTTATGAGTTCTAATAATCCTGTACTAAGACAATTTACTACAAAGATATTGATTTTAAAACATTGTCATTTATGTTCTGAAAAATTTGTAGTTATAAATTAAGATGTTTGTTATTTTGGTTTAAATTAATTTTCATGGATAATGAGTTCTATAGACCACTGCAAAAAGAACCTTATTTATTGTAATCAATTCTTTTGTTTCAAATAAGAAGAAAGTGGTTTAACATACTTGCTCTATTATCATTTTGGTGAGGCATCTGTTGATTTGTCAATGACTCATCTTTTTATCTCATCCTCTTGTTCAAACTTTTTTAAATTAATATTTTTCCATGTTATGATTTTAAGCATTGTTATTATTTAGCTCCTAATGAAAACAAAAGCATGCAAATTGTTAATAAATATTGTTGATGGAGCCCTTTAGACTCTAGAGTTACATAACTTGAATATACCTGTTTACACCTTGTTTAGCTCAATTTTTGGACTTGAGCAGTTATTTTCTTCCTTAGCATTTGACTAGCCAATTAGTGGCTATAAACTGTATGTATTTATTATAAGTCATGAGTATATTAATTATATTTAATCAAATAATTTTAAGAGCCACTTCCATAATTTCTTATTTGATAGTAGAGTATTATACTTCTTTCATAAGAAACACATTTATTCAAGTCAATAAAATTTACCCCATTATTAATACAAAATATTTTCGTGCCAACATAACTTTATTGATTTTTATTCTCTATTAAAGAAATAATGACATAACTTATTATTATTAAATTATTCCCCCTTTATTAGGAAAGCCATTTTTATTTAAATTAACTGTCTTGTTTGCATTTTTTTTGTTGTTGTTACCAAACTTCCTAGTTAACATTTTATGCAATCTAAAGATCAAGTTTGTTAGTGGCTTAAATTGGATGAGGAGGAATGGTGGTTTTAAAAAATAAAATAAATAATGAATATCTTCGTACTTATTAGAGTGATGTGTAGGACCTTTCTTTATTTATTATGAAGAACTTTTTTTTTGGTGATGTGTTCTGAAACAGATACATCAAATGAAATAATTTTAAATGAAATGCAGCGGAACTATTTGTTTGATTAATTTACTATTTAAGGAAGTCATGTGGCCATCTGATTTGATTTCACATTAGATGTTTCATGTGTTTGTGGTTTATAATATTTGAATTTTTAAGGCAATTATTATACTGATCAATGTTCAGAGTTCTAGTCATGAACTTTATAGACGTTTTTCCTCTCATAAACCCATATTTATTACATTATTGTACTTTTTTCAGATATTTAATTGTTAACATTTCTGAGGAAAAATGCCGATTCTGTATAGCGTTATTGCTAGGCGTACAACTATTTTAGCAAGTTTTGCTTCATGCCCTGGAAACTTTGCTGAAGTTACTGAACAAATATTGGCCAAAATAGGACCAGAAGATGGGAAGTTGTCGCTCTCACATAGCAGCTACTTATTCAGCTATATTACTGAAAATGGAATTATTTATATGTGCATCACTGATGATGTATGTCAAGTTTAGTAACCTATTTTTTTTCAAATATTTCAACTAGTATTTGTTTCATGAATGTAATATGTATAGAATCCACTACTCATTTTATTATGTGAGCATGGGGGGATCTGGTTATTTTGTTCAGTAATCAACGAACTAAGCCACCAATTAGTATGGTGACTGCTTCAAATTTCCTCTTTAAACCAACTACCCCATGCTCCACACACCTTGTCAGTGGTTTCACAAGGAAACAATTTTCCTTAAGATAAAAAATAGATTACTGTTTGATATCTTAAGAAAAATTTTTTTGAATTACGAATATTTACCCAAAAGACTCTGGTTCAAGTCGGACACATTTTCTGCAATTTAAAAATTATTGAGAATATTAGTTGTAATTTTATAAATCAAATTAAGTATATATTGAACAATCTGGGCAATCAAGGTTCTATTTTATCTCCTTGTGCTAACTATGTGCATTTAAAAACAGAGTTAGTCATTTGCTTAACATTTATTTTATTTTATCTTATGACCATTTATTGACGCTTTTTAAGTGTACGAATAATATTGGCTTCTCTCTATTCTACTGGCATTCATTTTTTATCCACTTATTATATCTTGCTGGATAAATCTTCCATGAAAATCTCCATTCTTCTGTGGTTCCAAAGTGATCTGTGTTAATTTTCAGAGACAAAAGAATTATCTCAATATCCTCATCATTGGTTCATCTGAAGAAGCCATAAAAAGGATGGTCCCATGATTTAGCACATGTCTGAAGTACCAAATACGCCCAAACCACTGACCGTTTGCCTCGAAGAACTAATGAATAATTCTAGTTTTTTCTCCTTCCATCAGATCTATTTTTGTTATGAATCATCTTTTTAGTGCATTCTCAATTATTTTTTATCTGAATAGCTTTCTCATATTCATTGTCAAACCAATGGTACCTTTTCAACAATTGTTGCAAGCCCACCACCTATGCCATCTTTCTTCTATTGTTGGCATTGGTATCCCTCTGGTTCCATCTGGCAATTTTCCAAAGAAGAACACCTTTGTGTCTTTCAGATTCATTATTCGTATAAGCAGCTCTGTAGTGCCTCCAATACTTTTAGCCTGTCTAAACTGGCCCGATGTGTAGCTCTTGGGTAGGGGAACCGTAGGAACAGTAGGTCCTTAGTCGGCTTTGCTGTTAAGGCCGGGGATCACTCCGGCCTTAATGGGGTAAGTTCTAGCAGCTTACTCAATGTGAACTAAGGGCTGGGTGGAGTCCGGAGTGGAGGCTTGCCTTCACTGCCGGTCATAGACATAGTGGTCGTGTGTTCAAAGCCCGAGGACATACAGGCCAGAAAACTGGTACATGTGCTCACTCGTGTGGGAGCTGGCTAGTAGGAGACTGTCCCTTCCATAGGATCGCTAAACCATCGTAACGAATCCTCAGTTAGGCCTCACGGCTAGGTGCCTCCTACATTGCTGCCACACTTCGAATGGGTACACAATGTCTAAACTGGCATATACCTATCAGAAGAAAATGAAGAGATGGTCGGTGACCGACTTAAATCGACTAGTGAAATCCAATCTGATTCTCTCCTAATTGCCTCTAACTTCTAGCAAATTATCTTTGACAGGATCCTATAGGAAATGGAAAGAGTACTATACCCTTCTCTATTATGTTAGTTCTACTACTCCTAGAACCATCATATTCCTCTTTTGGGCCCTTATAGTCACCTCTATGAACAGGTATAGTACCGTTGGTGAATTCTAAACCACACCCAATATGGAATAACTTAATAATGTAATAAAATTGAAAATTGCAATCAAACATTATGTTAAATAGCAAATATTTTAATGAATTGATTTTTTTCACAGGAGTTTGAAAGATCCCGAGCATTCCTTTATTTAAATGACATTAAAAGGAAATTCATTGCTTCTTTTGGAAATAGAGCAAATACTGCAATAGCATATGCTATGAATAATGAGTTTTCTCCAATCCTTAGAGCTCAAATGGTAATTTTTTTCATCTTAATTAAAAGTATCTATAAATAATTATTATTTCACTTTTAAGTAGTGTTAGTGTTGAATGTAGTCTGACCTACTGTTAAAAATTCATTGGAGATTAATTCAGTTTTCTTTTAATGGTGATTATTACTTTATTTTAAGTTACTGTGTACAAAAAACATAAAAGTTTAAAATGTTTGAATTGTCTTTTTAAAACATAATAAATGTATAGTCTATGCAACTCCAAACTTAAGGAAGAATATGTGTTAACATGTTCGCTGCTGCAGTCTATATATGATATACTCCACCACTATCTGCACCGGTCCCCGGCGTCCGATGCCTCTCCTAACATTAAAATCTGTATTGGACCCCGGGGGCGGATGTAGTTTTCGAAAGTAACGCTATCTCTTGACAATTCTAGTGAACTAAATGAATGAATTAGCAGAGCCATCAGTCCTCCAACCCCAGAACTAGCACTAGCAAAGCCAGGAGAGGTCCCCGGCATCTGATGTCGTCTACAACTAATGTACAGTTTTTATCACATTGTCAGCTGTTATTTTCAATAAGCACTCTAAACTTGTAAGCTCTTCTAGGTCAGTATATCAACTAGAACATGAGGGTAAATAGTTCTTGTCTGCAAAACTATCGTCACTTGAAGTCGTATCACTCTCACTTTCACTGCTGTCTGCAAGAGTTGCAGATAGTGCTAACTCTACTAATTTCCGACTACGAGACATAATGTGTGCAACACAACGGTAAATGAGTGAATCAGGGGCATGGAAGGTAAAACAGACTCAAGTCAGTTCATGTTTGATCAAGTTGTGATTGGAATTAGCATCGGGCACCAGGGGGTGGCCGTACCCAATTCGAGTTTCTCTATTTCTAGATGGTTACGGCCCCCGGCATCCTATAGTTTTTCTCTAGGTTAACTAAAGCTACAGGTTCTAAGAATAAATTACATCCAATCCCCGTTAAAATATCTCTCATAATAAGCTTGCTAGAGCCTTCGTCTCTTTGGAGTAGACTGAAGGAGAGGGGCCCGTCCTGATAGACTTGATGACGATCGGACCCCGGGACCGATACAGCAGCAAATCTGTTAATCAAAAACTTATTGCGAAGTATGGAGGAAGGAATTGCAATTGGATTAGTAATTTGCATTTTTTGGGTGTATGGAGTAGAAGTTTACTGCCGTCTTGTTTACTATCTTCTTTGCAATTACATCTACCTCTTCTATACTTCTCAGATTGCAATTTATCTTTTCATTATTCTGAAAACAGAGATGGAAGTTTTGATAATCAATGGTCAGTATTATATATGTCAAGGTATATATTCCTCTCCAGAGTTATTTTAGCAGATTTTCTTTAATGGAAATGTGCTATTGAGATTGGAGCCATGATTTTTTGCAAAACTTTGTTAAAATGTTTCCTATTAGATGACAAAAATGTGGCATTGTTTTTTTTTTAAATTTGATGTCATGTATGTAATAGTATGTAACACCTTCTCGTCCACTGTTTTTATTTGTCTTATCAAAATTGATATTTAAAGGTTTCATGTAAAATGAACAGGTAATTCAAATTCATACCAGGAAAATACGGATTTAGAAAGAGATTAAAATGAAAAATGTTGTATAACCAGTTTCTTAATCAACTGATTTCTTACAATTTCTGTTCATTTTGGCTTTGACACTATCCAAATATGGGGCTCAGGTTGGTCGTGCGACTTAAGGCGTTGGTCTTAATCTCGTGTGGTAGACCTAGAGTGGCGGGTTCGATTCCCGCCCTGGGCAGTAGAAATTTATTTAGTGACAGACTCATTAAATAAACTCCTTAGGCCCACCCTGGCTAGAAAAGGGTGGTAACCTGTAGATAACCCGTCCCGATTATAGTAGCATAAAGTGGATGTAAATAATAATAAACAAACAAACTATCCAAATTTAATAGAATTGTTTAATTTTTATTCCATTTTAACATATATGTATATATATATATATATATATATATATATATATATATATATATATATTATTGTAATCTTATTGTAAATTTAATTTTCTATAAATGTTGTTATATACCTATTTTCTCTAATATGAATATTAAAAAATTTGGAATTTTTAGTTTTCAGGCTTCAGTAACCCCCCTTCCCCTCCTGCTCATGTCATAAGTACAATAGCCTGTCACATAACATGAACCTCTTTATTCTAAGTTTATAAACCTCAAATATTGTTTTCATGAGACCTATATTATGGGAGATCCATGTGAATTTGTTGTGCGATGACGTAATCAATTAAGATTTTACCTTCTTGTCTCGAAAATGTTTATTTGATCTATACCATACTCGGCATTTAACAGTTTCAGTCAACTTTGAAGTTATTGGTAGAAATTGCACCATGATTAAGAGTGGTTAAGGTTTACAAAATCAATATATATATATATATATATATATATATATATATATATATATATATATATATGTGTGTGTGTGTGTGTGTGTGTGTATATACATATATTATAGAATTCCCCACATGAGAAATATGCTTATTTTATGTAGCACCTGCTGTACAGACTCAGTAGAAACCTCACAATATACTAATGGTGCTTTTCTTTGTCGACCAAATGTCCTATTCTTCATTTATAAAAAGACAGTATATTTTTTTTTAAACATGAAAGCCCTGTGTAACATGAGTACCACCAACTTGGTTGTAACAGTATTAACAAATTTTGGCATTATTTTGTTTGATTTTCAGAATTGTTTTGGAAAGAAGTTCATATTGCTACTATCATACTAAGATAATGATGAAGCTCTAATGTGGGAAATAAAATGTGTGCATTTTTTTCTTGTCTTCACAAAGTTGTATTTTGAATTGCTATAAAAATTAAATTAAAGTTCATTTCTCACAAAAATGGGTAATCTGGATGGTTTGTGTACAGCTTAACATCCATTCCTGGCCAGAATGTGATGGCATGGGTTACTATTGTAATTATAGTATTTAATTTAATGACACTTATGAACACTTTTAATGCTTATAAAGCTTACTCTGTGTTTTAGAAACATTACTCTGAGGCCAAAGATATTGATACAATTAGCAGAGTACACAGCGAACTTGATGAGCTTAAAGATATAATGGTACGAAATATAGGTAAGACTTAAAAGTTATACGCTTATTACAAGTTTCCACTATTAGTAGAAGGCTTTGTGAAATGGCTATATAGTGAGGAGTCCATTATTAATATTATAAATTAAAAGTAGTTAATTCCTTAAACTCACTTGAAATACATTTCTTACATTATTTAACAAAGTTTATCAACACTGCCCTTTCTGCTGTTTTTTTATTTTTATGTAACTGTGTCTCCAAATATTCCTCTGCTATGCATGAACAATATTCTTTCAAAGCCAGAATGTTCCGAATCAAGCCAATACCTTACAGTCTATAAGGAAAAGACAAATATATATTTGATTCCTATTCTCATGAAACGATTCCACCTGTTTTAATAAATAATCTCCACTGGTCTTGTTAAGCTGCTTATTTGCCATTCATTTATGGATACATACCTGTTGCCTTAATACTTAGGATTAGTGGAATAACTAAGGGAAAAGTATAAAAAATAATAGGGGGAGTTGTAATGAAAATGTCATTATCTAGTAAATCTCAGAAGTAAATGAAGTAGAACAAGGGAAAATAAGAATAAATAAATATGTTAACTGAATGCCAGTTGTAACCTTAAGAAAAGATGATAATACGCCATAAGAAGAAAATAGGTAAGGTAAAATTTGAAGTTTAGGAAATATGACCTATATACCTTACAGAGATATGCACAGAATTTTGTTTTCACCTGGAGCTAAATGTCTTTGAAATATCAGGAAAATATGTTCCTTAAAGCTTGTTGGTTTATGAATATGAAAAGGTATTAAGACGAGTGCAAGTTACTTATCCAACAGCTGGAAAGCGAATGGTTTTGCAGGAAGGCAGAGATCAGAGCTTCCTAGTGCTGGCTATCTGCATGGCAATAATAACTCTGCTTAGTTTCTCAGCTCCTGTGTGAAGGACTTTTATTTTTGGATTCTAGGCTATATTACTAATTAGTTTCAGTTAAAGAAGTAATTCAAGGGAAAGAAAAGAAAATGTCTGAAAATCGTAGTTGAAAAATATTTAAACCTAACAATGATCAGTTTCCATTATTATATTAGTTTTTGATGGTTTAGAAGGCGTAGGTCTTAATTCTCTGGTATTTCAAAAAACAATTTTTTGTATTTTAGACAATGTTGCTATGCGAGGTGAAAACGTAAAGCTTTTGGTGGATAAAACGGAACAACTGTCAACAGCATCTGTTTCCTTTAGAAGTCAAAGCAGACATTTACAGCGATCACTTTTCTGGAAAAATGTTAAGCTCTATGTAATAATTGGATCAGTTTGTGTTGTAAGTATTGATTTTTCTACATTACTTTTGCATATATTTTTGTTCTTGATTAAACTATTGGTGAAAATTTACCTATATTTTTTCTTTAACTCAATCTAGAGGTCGATCTGATGTGAACAAATTTGGATGAATCCTTTTTATGAGAATGGGCTCATGACACTGCCAATTTCCCAAAGGTTATAAATAACAGTGGACAGATTCTAGAAATTCTGCCATAACAGTATGAGAATAAAAGATTTTTGTTTTCTTTGAAAAATTCACACTGACTTGTCAGCTGCTCAAAAATTGATAAAATTCATGAAACAAATTTGAAACGTGTTCAACTCAAATTTTTCAAATCTATTTACTTACTACTTATTTCTATTTGATTCTGCAATGTTTTGTATAGATTTATGAACATAATTAATAAAGGGTTGAGGACAAAGTCTATTAGACATAACATTAACAGACAAAAAAAGTTTAACATACAGCAGCCAGACTCAGACTTCAAGTTACCTCAAAGTTGATTTGTTATTTAATTGGATAATCCTGTGCTTCAGAATCATTTCAAAATAATAGAAATTTAATGATCTATGATAATAACGTAAAAAAATTGAAACAATTTTTGTTTTAGGTTGTACTATATATATTACTTGCTATGTCATGTGGAGGACTCTCACTGCCTAACTGCTAATGGTTTTGAGACCATCAAATGTGACAACTTCACCATCAACATATGAACTCTCATGTATTATACTAACAATAATTCATATTTCTGAGGCACATTTATAAAAAAAATAGGGCCTGCAAGGAAATAGTTTAATTTAGCTGTTTTACTTTTAGCAATGTGTTAGTATTTATTTCTGATAGATTCATTCATATAACTTCACCAACTTACTGAAGAATTTTAAATTTGATGCCTTAAAAATATTGTATTATATTTAAAGAAAGCATAAATTGATTTCTATATGAATTTTCAAGGCAACCACTTTCTTACAAGTGCGTTTGTATTCTGATTTTTTTTGTAAACAAAAGTCTTATTAGAAATGAGAAAAATCAGGGCACCACTTTTTCATAATAAACTTTTGTGGATGTTTTATATATTCTCTTAATGATTTCCTGTGGACTCCATCCCCCTACCCCACCCTCTACCAGTAACTATGATAAACATTTTTTCTTTAGAGGCCACAGTCAGAAGTCATGACACCATGTTTCAACAGGCCCAAAAATATAAGTGAACAAATTTAAAGTTAATTAGGAATTTTTAATATTTTTGAGATATGATTTTATATTAAAAAATATGTTTCACAGAATATACTAAAATGTTTAAAGGTTCCATAATTTGGTATTTAAATTTCATTATTACATTGGAATGCTATTTTACTTCACCATAAAATTAAAACTCTCTCAACATTAATCTCTTAAATATGTACAATCTGCAACATGCATGAGAATATTATTTATGAAATAGTCAGAGGTGTTAGAATGACAACAAATTTCTGCACACTGTGTTGATAGATTCAACAATGTGTACAGTGATTATTTTAAGTATCAGAACTGGAGAACTCATTTTGGAAGAGGGGAGGGGGCTGGAATTTTTGAATTCCAAGTAATACATTTCAACAATTTCTAGCTCTTTATTTCTATTAAAGGAATAGATGGAATGTATTGTCAGTCAGTATTACTAATTTTTTTTAAGGTGGAGAAAAATTATTTGATCCAATATGTTTTTGCCAGGTCTAGAATCCTGGGTTTCTCATTATCTGGGCCAGCACCTGACTTATTGGTAGAGTGCTGGCCTAGATATCCAGTAGACGTGGGTTTGACACTGACCAGATTCAAATATTTTGTTCTTAATCATAAAATCAATTGAACCTAGCCCTCTTCCTGGAACATGAAGTTAGTATTTCCCATAGGGAAGTACTCCAATATGCAATTTATAACTATCATTACTCATTTAGTCCTGTCCCTTGCAGTTTTAAATCAGAGAATTGAGAGCATAAAGAAAAATTATAAAAAATAAAAAAAGAGTGAATATTAAATTTCCAAAAGTGCTGAGGGAGTAGTTGTTATTAGACATCTTCCCTGTTATGTTTTTACTCCTTTTTCAGTGTATCAGCAACTGTTCTTTCATTTCTCCCACCTGATTTTATATTACCAAGATATGGAAACAACTATTATTAAGACTGACTTTAATTCTAAGATTGTGAACAATTTACAAAACATGTTTCATTCTAACAATTTGTTTCAATCAGAAATTGTGATGTAATTTTGTTAGTTTGGCCAATCTAGCCTATGTATTTGAAGTTCCCTAATCCGAGATTTAATACAGAAAACTAAATGTATTTATTAAATATCTGCAGGATTCACAAATTTCCTAAATAAGATTCCTATATGAAAATGGAATTTATTTGTATTTCCTATGTGGTGTACATCATCTTATATAAGCTTAATTTTTCAGAAATATCTGTCATTGAATTTATTCAGATAAATTGACTTATGAAGATATGTTAAAAATATATGCATATGCCTTCATATTTTATAGTTATTTATGTCATTTAACTGTGATAGAATTGTATTCATCTTATGATGTTAAGTTTGCGCTTTGGCTTTGAGTTATATAAGCTGTCATCTCATTTAGTATAGTTTTTATATGCATTTTACTGTTTGTTAAAATTATAATGTTTATAAGTTGTTCTTTTGGAATTTTATTTTTAGGATTTTTTTATTATATATATTATTAAGAATGGCCTTAAAGAAAAATGTATTTTTTATTATTTACTGTCTCAAAACAAAATATAACAGTACTTTATGAAACTAATTATGTGTCTCAACTTTGTTTTCCTTTTACATTAGTATTAATTAATTACTTTAAGATTTGCTGTTAAGCTGTTTGTTTGTTTTTTTTTTTAACCGAACAGGTTGTATAATAAATTCTGTAAACTACCTGGCGAATTAACCACCAAGAACCTATTTCATGGATAATCCAAAAAATAACTTAAGTGTAGAAAGTGAGAGTTATTTAAAACAGATTTTATATATTGCACGTATACAAATAGTATTAGGGTTTTTAAAAAAAATTATATCACTCGAGTGTGACAGATATTACCAAGTCCAAATAAGAAATCCCTGGAAAAAAAGCATTTGATTTAGTCTTTAAGAGGCTATTATTACTATAGGATCCTTGTGTTTCTTAGTTGATGGAGTAAGATAAGAATGAATTGCATATATACATTCTGCATGGAACTAAAATCATCTGTTACACCCCTCACAGGCCACTTGAATTCCAGTGGTACATCTAGCTTATCAGTTTGTGGCCACTGACGACCAGCTTCCAAAAAAAAAGTCATAAAGAATTGCATAATCCCTTAATGGAGCACACCAATAATTTGTTTCGACAGTACACCCCTTATATATTTCACTTGTATGTGATGACAATCCACTCAAATTAGAGAATTCATTTTTTTTTTTTTTTTTTTATTTTTTTTTTTATGGTTTAATACTCACAAGAGTGTGTGTATACATATGGGATGATATAAAAATATACAATATTTCCCTATTGCATTATGCATGCAATTTTGTTGTTAAAGAATAGAAGAAAAAGGGTTTGGAATTTCTCAGGAACATTATTATTTTAACAAAACTATCAGATAAAAAGTAACAAGAATAATAATAACATCAAAGAAGAAAAATAAAATTTGTGACGTTTTAGCAGATTTCCTCTAATGGAAATCAGCTATTGACGACGTACTCATGAGGCAATTTTCTAAATTTTTCTTCAAATGTTCATCGATCCTACCTAGTAGACGACGAAAATGAGGTCCGTTCAAAACAATATATATATATATATATATATATATATATATATATATATACACACATATAAATATATATATATATATATATATATTTGTCTCTTACCACTTTAGAGGTCGTAATTTTTATTTAATCATTACCAAACTGAATATTTAATTGTTTTATGCAAAAAGACATCAGTGGGAGGGGGGTTTAGAGGGGAGGATTTTCGAAATATCTCCGTTATTATAGGTCGGATCAAAAATTTGAATAGAATCAATCTTATTGCAATTAAAATGTACTATAAATATTGCTATATACATTTATGTTCTATCTTGAATATTATCCGAGATATTTGCAGTTTTCAGCCTTCAGCAAACCCCCACTTCTACTCATGTTACATAAACAATACTCGATTATGTAATAAACCACATCATTCAAAGCTTAAATACCAAATGTTGTCTTCAAGAGACATTTATAATACGAGATACATGCAAATATGAACTGGTTACCACCCCCTTTTTAAGTTTTTGGACTACTTAAATTTGATTGATTGGGATAAAAATTATTCTGAATTATTATAAATTACAGTACTAGATATAGTAAATATTTTTCAATCGAATTAATACGTTATATTCAGATATATTACAGTAATTGTTTTTCTTTCTAGTAAGAAGTTGACAGAACTGTTTGTTTACATTTCAGATGCTTTGCGTCGGGAGGTTTCTTATTATTGTTTGTATTTATACAATTTTAATATTCACGGTGGTGTTGTGTTATATAGATTTATCTATTGTTAAACTTCACACGAGAAATCTGCTTAGTTTACGCAGCCCCTGCATGGCGGACTTTTAATATTCAGAATACCTTTGGAAGACTCTTTTTCAAATAATATTCATCAATAGGTGTTCAACTTTTCAATCATGATCAAAGTTCCATGATCAACTCAAAAATAATAATAAATACTATAATGATGTAAAATATGATAAAAGTATCACTATTTATAAATAGAAATTTTCATAAATGTAAGAAATAACATTAAAGAGATTTTTTTTTTCTTTTTATGATAGTAGATATCATTTTGGAGATAAAACAATTTTTTGAGAAATATTTAAACTCTTGGCCTTCTTCTATAGTAAACTACTTGGGCGAATGAAATGTAAAACAACTCTGTAATCTGTAAAGACATTTCACATTCTCATTTGGCCCATGCTATAAATTTGCGTATTACTTTACTGGGTTAATTGACGATAAAATACAATAAAGTCTCTTTGATGGTATTCTGTTTAGTAATTGGGAAAATATACAAATTCCATTAAAGACACGGTTTATTTCAGCCAGTGAGTTTCTAAATATTGGGTTAAATTTTCTATTTTGTGTATATTTCAAGTCTTTAAAGGATAGGTCATTTTCTGTTTTTACAAGTGTATCATTAAATTCTTCATTTGGCAGAGGTTGTTGCTTAGACCATTTCATCAGCTTAGATGAAAACCTCAAATTTAAGAAATTTTACATGTGGGAAAACATTATTTTTCTTAAACATATTTTGTAGAAATTAATAGATTTTAAATTACTGTTGTATTATTACATTTATTTAAAATTGATTAACTTTACGAAATATGTCCAAAATGCTTTTTTTTTTCTCCCTTCTGTAAAAAACAAATCCGAGGTACAAGGTTTTCATTCTAAACCGATGGTATATGTTCATTGATTAATGTGAAAAGTTAAAATACTTAGGCCTATTATAAGGCACGGTAAATCTTTCCTCCTTTTCCACCATAATTGGGTCCATGTCATGTATTAATTTCATCCCCACTCAGGGGTAGTAAGGGTATCTCTCTCAGATGCCTCCAATCCCCCTCTATGATCATACACAAACCCAAAATAAAAGAAAACCACCCACTCACGACTCTTACCTATATTTTCACTTCTAAATACTTTACCTCTGATCCTGACAACACCCCTCCTTAGATTGATGAGCTCAAATCAATAGAAAACATAAAAGGAAATAGCTTCATTAATTTTTGAGTAGGAGAAAAATGTATAGAATAACGAATGTAGAATATTGCAATTTTAGCAAATTTGATAATGTTTTTCTCATCTCTTAATAATTGAGTGAGGGGATTAGAATTATTTGCTTTACCTCCCCCCCCCAACCCCCCTTTACTCCTGGTTTGATTTCAGTCATTAACAAATTTGATCTTCATTTTTACATAAAAAATTTAAATTTTGACATCAGACATATATGTATACAAATATATATCTTCTAGTTAGGATCAATGTATATCTGAAAAAAATTAAAAAATCGCTTAATGAGTGCAGCCTCATATCAGTTGTCAGTTTGACTTCATTAATAATAAAGTTTAATAATTTGGACTAATAATAGTTGTTTTGTTACCACTCTTTTCTTATTTACTTTTATAGAGTGACCACAAACATATATTTTTACAGGCGGTACCAAATCAAAACAGATACACCACTGTAATGACATCCAGGAGATATTTATGCACAGTTCTCAATGGAATTTCTTTTACATCACCACATCAGCATTAAGTCCTCTACCTTTCTCTCGAGAAACTGTTATAATCCTTATTATATGTGGAGAGAAGAAAACACGAAGAAGGTGAATACAGGTTGAAAGAAAAAAAACAAAATTTTGTTGTGGAAAATAGAGATATTTGTGTATTTAAGGATTTTTTCAATAAAGCACCAACAGTTATGTCAGTAATATTAAGGAGGATATTGTTTTCACATAGTTGTAAGATAGGTGATACCTTTGTTGGGAAAGACAAATATATATTAATTGGTTTCCTAAAGTACAATTTCTTAATTGTCTACGACACAATAACCATTTCCAACAATAGTATATGAAAATAGAAGTTTTACTTCCTTATATTATTAACCTATAGGATTTCCATATACTTCTATATTGCTAAATATTAATGTAGTCAAAATCACAGTTGAAGGCAGGGGGCATCGTGGATGCCGCAGTTTAAGTGAGCCATTATAATACAAACTTAAAATAATTTTAAGTAAAAGAAAGCAATTGAATATGGCTGTTTTCTTTATCTGTATACATATTATTATTCCACAAAATAATTATTGAGATCATTTTTATCTTTCATTGCATTCCATGGACAACTTTATAACAGAAATTTTTCTGAGGCCAAAGTTCAAGTAAAACAGATCCAGCAATGGTGTTATGATGATTAACAGAGATAATCCATGAAGCTCTACCAACATGTTTACACAGCTTGGACCCATTGTGGCTTCCAAAAGTCTCAAGTGCTGTTAACCTTTATATATCAGATTCCCAATGTAAAAATTTAATATATTTCAGTATTATGACCCTGACTTCTGCAATATTTTCTTTTGTCCCTTAAAATTTGGCAAGCATAAGATGTTTTGGTACACTCTGTATTCATCAACTATTATACAACGTTTTTTCTTCTTAACACTAATCCCAATAACATTTTTGATTATGAAAGGATTTATTATGAGAAAATCCATAATCAAATATATTATACAATTAGTGGAGAGAGAGGAAAAAAAATGGTGCTTACTAAATAAAATGGAAAGAACTTAACACTGTAACAACTCATATTGGATATACATCAAGGAAGCTGCTTGAACTACTAAACGGATATGTATAGATGATCAAGGGTAGAGTTACAGGGGTTATCGCTGCTATTAGACATTGCTCTGCAACTACAATAAATTCTGTTCTAGCTTTAGATTCAGCAATGTGTCTGAGATGAAGATGTCACTGTAAGGGATAAAAGTACTCTTCAGAAAAATATTTTCTGGAGTGACCGGGCATTTCCTTGACCCTGCTCAAATGGACTCCAACACTACAACCTTCAAGAGTTTGAAAAAAGAAGTTATTTTTTTTAATTGAAAAGTTAATTTTTAAACTCTGCAAAAACACAGTTCTGAAAATATTTA
This sequence comes from Riptortus pedestris, assembly GCA_019009955.1. NCBI lineage: Eukaryota > Metazoa > Arthropoda > Insecta > Hemiptera > Alydidae > Riptortus > Riptortus pedestris. Next base: position 131,035,536 of record CM032229.1, on the reverse strand, counting down.
TAATAATAGTTTTTATATGATGTTATAGTTTTCTTTTTATTAGCAGAGAATTAAGTACACGATCCATTTCAAACTTCATAGGTAGGGCACTAATTAAAGCCCATGGAAATCTACAAGTGTGCAAAAAGATTTCTTTTAATTAAACCCACTTACATTTTGCCCTTATTTCTTTCAATTCTTATAATTAAATTACATTAATTTGACTTGTATTTTATATCAACAATTATCTCATTCTATTCAAGGCAAATTATTATTTATAACACAGTGAAATAATATGAATTAACTTAAAGGACCAAATCCATTTTCATTAAGACATTATGATAGAAATAAAAGATAACACCAGGTTATACGAATACTAATAGGGAATGTCAAGTTTATGAACAATTCCATTTGAATAAGTATTATTTTATCCTGAGTAAATCAAATGCTATACAATTGTGTTATTATCTAAGACACAACACATACTAATTAACTAATCCTAATAAAATGTTTAGACAAAGTTTTAACACTGGAAAAATGGCAATTTAAGCAGAAAGTGAAGAAGTTAATCACAATTTTTTTCCCAAAGCAGAAATGACAAAAGAGTACGATTATATTTAAGAATATTTGAGCACTGGAGTTATTCATACTTATCTAAATCAAATAACATCACTAAACACTAACAGCATGTTTGAACATCATTATTGCTTATTAACTCTTTATCTTTTTTGTAGTTTAAACTTGTGTAAGTATCCATTACATGGATGTCGAATAATTTTGTTCATATTAAATGGCTCACTTATAAAAAAAGAAAGATATGTAATACGCTGAAAGCTCACACATATACACACATTTAGCCATATGGAATCACCATTACATGATGACAACATAATTTTTTACAAGGAAGTAAAATAAACATTTTTTCTCACAGCTAGAGTTCTCAGCAATAAACTGTAAAGCTAAAATATATTAAAAAAAAATACAAAAGTTCACAAGTTTTCACATTTAAAATGTATGGGTAATTACCCTATAAATTTAAATACAACACTGACTAGACCTATGACTAAGTTCAAGTTTTATTTTGTAGGTAGTCTTTCATTTCTTGTAGTTTAAAGAAATATTCAAAAAGGACTAAAGATAGTAATTTCTTTATACACATTTAGTTTTATGTTCTAATTTTCAATTAAATTCATTCTAAAGTAGGCATGGTTACTTTGTTTTCCTGACTATGTTTATCAAACAGAAAGTAATAAATATTCTTTTCTTTCCTCTTTAATGTAGGCTTGTAAACCTTTAGCCAGAGAAGTTTCATAACTTCTAATTCTTATTATGATTTTATTACTACATATTCGCCAATAATCAAATTCTTTCAGGCTCGCACACTTTTTAACATTTCTCAACATTTCAATGCTAGTGTTTTATTGTTACTTAATCTATACAAAATTTAATTATTTATTTTAAAATATTGCAGTATTTTAACATACTTTTATGATAAAAATCTAAAATTGGATCATGAACTTCCATAATATAAATGTTTACATCAAGAAAATGCATTATTTTTTATATCACATGCAATTTTTACAGTAATAATGTCAAACAATATTTATTTGAAATATAAATTTCATTTCATGAAATGCATAGGGATATCCAGGGTATCAAACACCTGTAGTACATAATTTAAGGTGTAAAGAACTTAACATCCATGCCATTTCTAGATGATAATAATAATAATAAATATGAGATACAAATTTTATTTTACTATTTCTGTTCTCAATTAAAAGATCAAACTTAAATCATTCACAAGACCTAATAATCTCTACAGTTTTAATTACTTCATAACTTGTGAGATGAAGCATTGATAAGAAAAATCTACTTTTTTTAAATTCTCTTAGATTGCACTGTTTTTCTTATACAATGGTGAAGATGAATAACCTAAAACTAATAAATCTCCAGTAGGAAATTTATTTAGCATAGAAATAAAAGCCCCCAGGGAGGTTAAAAAAAAATTGTATTTCCCTCAAGCCTAAACACTCATCTTTTGTAAGACAATAATGGTTTAATATAAAAGTTTTCTGTGGAGATTTTTTTTTCTGTTGGCATGGCTCTTGCTTTAAAGCTATCCCCAACCCCCACCACCACCACAAACCCATTAAGTCAACAGACTATTTCCTAAAGTACAATCATTTTCGGAGACGAACTATAAGTGGTTACTAAAATTTTATAGTTAGCCACTTATTTTGAGAAAACAAAGTAGTAAGAAATTATATTTGAAAAAGAAGAGTTAAAAACTGAAGCTTCTTGGTTGGGAGGAGAAAAAAAAGTTAATGATTATTTATCAAACATTTTATTTATGTAAAAAAGAATGCAGACCAATGGTGTCATACATAATTATAACTCTTTTACTACTTTTATATGACAAAAATTATTCGAATTTAATGAGGCTTGAACCAAGATGCCACTTGTGCCTAGGCCAGTTCTCTACCAGAAATTTAATTATTTACTCTTCTTCTGATCAACAAGAATAATAAATAATATATTATCTAATTACATTTAATTGATATTAGCTCTTTAAGAAATATAAGTAATATTGGCAAAGAACCATTGAACAATCTAAAGTACTGAAGATAAATAGTGCTTTGAAAATATCCTGCTTGGTTTTGGAATGAAGTGTGTTTAAATATAATTTTAGATGATTACATTAAAAATCCCAATAACCATTTAGATTTAAAATAAACATTAATCTCTTAGGATATCAAGAAAAATTCAGCATCTATACTCCATAACTCAAGTTGAGTTATTGACCACCAGAGCCAACAGACTCAATCTTAAATGGGAAATATTATTCCATTTTCATAAAAGGATTACTGCTATGAATTTTTCTCATTCCATATATTTTATTATATAGCATGTTATGTGTCCCATCTGTTTATTGCACTGATAAATAAAAAAAAATCAGTGAATCTAATATAATTTTACTATAGTAACATGATACCTATAACACATTTTCTGAGATTTGGTATAGTCAATTTTATCTATTCATTGTCATTTTCTGGTCATAACAAATACAGAAACAAAATGGGCAAGTGCAAAATGAATTATAGAACTACAAATATATATTGTTTGCATTACTTCTCTAAAATGATTCTAGATTATAATGCAATATGATAATCAATTTCAAAAATTAAATTATATAAGATGTGCTCACTATCCTTTAAGAATGATTAATAAGTCATACTCTCCCTTTTTCCAGCACTCCAATAGATAATTGAAACAATAGGTAAATTTGCAAAACTAAAATAATTAGTTAATGCTAACAAATTATACTTTGAGAAAGTAATTATTTTATTTTCAAAATGAGATATATGGTTTTTAAAGTAAAACCTACATTTATGTTTTAAAGTTACATACTATATTTGGTTTATGAAAAGTTTTATCTCATTATAGATTTAAAAAAAAAAAGTAATGACTTAAAATATTTCTTTCTTCTATACAACAATTTTTGGATTTAGAATTATAAAACTGCTCAATAAACGCTGAAACTGTATATTTGAGTTAGAAAGAATATTCTGAATTTTGAATAACTAAGACAATTCAAAAGATATTACTAAACATCTAATAGGCCGCAGATCCAATAAAAAAGTATAAAAATATATATAACAATTAAGCACCAGTAAATGGGATATAAAAAAAATGTATTTCATTTTTATCTAATTGTTAAAAAGTACTTTCTATCAACTTATCTAAAATTCTAGAAAAAATACTGCCGCTTAATTAATAATATACCTAAACAAAATATTCTAGAGGTATTAAAACTTTATCCATAGTCAGGAAACAAATAACACAGTCTTGAAATGTTTCACACCTCAGAATAAGAATAACAGAACAGAAACAACATGATTACTTAAAATATAGCCCTCAATAACAGTATTACATCTAATTATTGGAATTGCTCATTTATTCACAAAGACTAATGGAACCGAATCACTATACCTAGTTTGACTAGATGTTTTATTAAATTGAAATATATTTAACTAAGGATATAAATAAAAACAATAAATCAGTTTAGAAGGAAGTATTTTCTGAAAGCCTGATTGTCTTAAAAATTATACATAAATAGAAAAGAACATATTCTTTTCTAAAATCTTCCACTTAACAGGCACTTTGCAGAGAAGACAAATCAAAAGAATAATTTATTGGGTAAATATAACAGCAAATGTGCTAAGTAATCATAGTTTAACATTATAAGTATATTAATAAAGAGAATGATCAAAGTATTCTGTATATATTTATATTGTTCTAAGTGAAGATTGTTATTTAAAATAACCTAGCATTTAGGAGGTTAGAATCCTCTATTTTAAAAATATTTTTCTTCTATCATAATCTTTTTCCACAATTAGTACAACTCCCATATCACAAATTTTGGTAAGTAAATAAATTACTACTTCAGAACAACATTTAACATTCCCAATACATATCCAAATAGATAATTTATTTATAAAATCTATTATTAAGAAAACACTGTTTTTTCCCTTGCCAAAATCTAATATCAAAAATCAAGAGATATCAGGTACAGAGAACTATGGACAACAAGTTAGAGCTAAAGCTATAAACTAGTGGACTTGCAATTATTTCCTGAGAATATACAAATATACGTTTTCAGAGACAATAAGGATTAGTTCTCTAATTAATTTGTGTCTGACAATGAAAAATAATTCTGAGATATATACTATCAGTATAAACTAAGATTGCTTTTTTCTTTCGTAATTCCTAAAAGAACATTATAGGCAAAAAAAACATTTCCTATATATATTAACTTCAATCTATGTGTAAATTAGTTCAACTTACGAACCTAAGCATTTTTTATAAATGTACAAAACGTAATAGAGTTAAATATCAAGAAAATTTTGCAAGCTGTTCAATCATAACTCTAGTTGACAAGCACATGATTAAAAACAAAATGGCCACTGGCCTTCAAAAGAACAAGAAATCCTAAAAATCCTATAGCACCGCTAACACAGTTCAATAATTAATTAATTGGAGGGGTAAAACTCAATTTCTATATGGGATGAGGAGGCTTGGTCTAAAGAATTAGAGATATGAAAATAAGTAATCAAAATGAGATGTATAACGTTTTTTTTTTTTTTAATAGGACATGAAATGGTTCAAAGATGGCATTGAAATAAAGATTGCATGTATTTTGAAGAATAAGCTTAATAAGTAAGTAAATTATCAATTTTCTCTTTAGGGCTCTTTACGATTAGCCATGTGTGTTTAGGCATATAATATAATCTCTCTCTCTCTCTCTCTCTCTCTCTCTATATATATATATATATATATATATATATATATATATGGACAACTTTGAGTCCATTGAGGGAATCAAAGAGATTCCCTCAATGGGGATTTATTCAGAGATGGACTCTATATACCAAATCTTAGTTTTGCCCTGGCTAGAGAAGGGTGATATCTGTAGATAACCCATCTTAATTAGCTTGAGTAGCATAAAGTAGAAGTTAAATTATTTAAATAATAATAATACAAAGAAGTGTAGCATATGCTTCAATATAAACAGCTAGTAAAATTCCTCTAAAATGGCCTATAAAAAGTTAAATTCATTGGACCAATCATCTTGTTGTGCTCCATAATTTTGTATATCACATTGAGTTTCAAAGACCAATGATAACAGTATTTATATAAAATGCTTATCACTCTATTCATTAATTTAGGTCAAAGTGAAAAGGATGTTACATTCTATAGACTATATATAGAAAAACAGGAATAAATTGAATAGACAATATATTTATTCATAAGTTCATCTATTTTAATGGATATTATTGAGGTCACATTACCAAATATCCAATTACTTATTTTACTAAAAACGCAACATTGCTGAAATATATGTCTAAAGAAGGGAAGATATATTTTCTGTTTAATTCCAGCCTCATGAATTCTTAGTGAAAAGTAGAAATGCAACCAAATTAGTAATCACAGTCATTTACTTAAGACACCACTGACCAGTAAGAAACAAACTGCTATTACTTTACACAAATTAATTCTGTTAAAATATCATAGGTAGGTTTAAAATGAACTTTGAATATTATATTCAACATTTTATGACAAGAAAGACAAAATACTTGTTTCAATATCTAAGTATTTTACTGTCATTTTTGTTAACCCTTTAAGAGCTAAGCCAGAAAATCTGAGCATATCCACTAGGTGTGAGGGTTTAGAAGGAGAGACCCAGTGGGCACAGCAATCCTGGTGATGGAGACTCCACCCCAATGCTAGCCGTTTCATAGTGTATCCACTGATGCTAATTCAAACTCACTAATTTTGAATGGATTTGTAATGCTTTTCTCTCTCCCTTTCTCTTTATCAGATATAGAAGTGAGGACTTACTTTGAATAACATTAATTATATTTCTATAGGGAACAATTTTTATTTCAAAATACAACTACCGTAACTACTTCCAATATGACTCTCCACCTCATAGATACTTCCGTGGTATTACAGCAGAATCCCTGAAGAGAAATTTATCATATTTTTACCCCCCTTTATATTATTAAACTTATCTCCACCTAAGAATAATAATAAATTTGTCAATGGTGGGATGATTTTATGCACAAAATAATCCAATCTTTACATTCCCACAGGAAACCAATACTACTATTTCATCGCAATAATGGGTAATGTAGCAGTCTGAAATATACCATTACACTGTCACAAAGAACAAATTTCTTTATCCCAACACGACTTCGATATTTGGGGGTGTATTGATTAAAAAGAAAAAAAAGTCTTCCTTCAAATAACAATAAACTTTCGCTTACACACAGTTTTTCATGTGGCATGTAAATTTGTATTTTTTGGTAGGGTCAATCACCAATATTAATTTGAAAACAGGGTCTGCTTTGAATTTTTAGGAACTCCTCTTCAACAACAATCGAGTTCACAAACCTCCCAAAGTTTTTTAAATGTAAAAAGTGCAGAAGTAATTTAATTATTCAACTATTCTGAAAGAGAAAATCCAGGAGAACTAAGCACATACTCAAATGACCAAGCTTTTGACAAATGATAGTATTCATTTCCAAATAAGAACTTTAAAGAACTGTCTACAGATGTATTTAGTATTAGTATTAGAGCAGAGAAAAAAAAAGAAAACAAAGATACTCAAAAACACCATATGCACAAAATAAGTCCATAATCTAAAAACAAGGACACTAATGGTACACTAAGTCACCTACAATTTCAAGAGGCTAGCATTAGATGTTGCTGATAATTATAAAAAGAGACAGAGTAAAGAAAGAGCAAAAAGAACAACAGAAATAGGTAAATTTCAGCCACACATTGATCTGTCATTAGCACTTTCCCCACACAACATAGATCTAATCTACAGCAGTAACACTCAGGGCCTTTCTACTCTCTGAAATAGGTCTAAATCAGTAGCACATAAGACCTAGTTCCCCCACAAGGTAAATCTCACCCGTTAAAGGGATAAACATAAAACTAAATTTTTATTTTTTTTATTTTTCATGAATAAATGGTGGAAGTTGTTGGTTTAACTTTCACATAAGCATTCAGAATTAATTAATTGATAAATTCACTAAATAAAGCCTTTAATCTTACCCTGGCTAGAACAGGGTGATAACTTGCAGATAAACAGCACCAAGTAGCCTAGTAAAGACTTTAGCAGAGAAGTAAAGAACTTCCAAAAGACTTAACGATAGTAATTTTAAACATCACTCACACTTCTGCTTGGTAAGGTTAGATCTTCATGATATTGAGGGAAAAAAAATAACCCAATTGTAGCAACATGATCTAATAAAATTAGAAACCTAAACATTATAACATTTGATCTTAAATGCTTTTGCTGCAAGGTAAATAATTTTTATAATGGTCTCATAACTTGCAATAAAAACTGGTATTATATAATTTTTTTTATATTCTTCATATTTTATAGCAAAGATCTCCAATAAAAAACATTTTTTCCGGCACAAACTTTACTGAAACTGCCCTACATGTTTTGTGGCGTACTTTCCACCTCTTTAGGGGCTATCCATTAGGGCAGTTTCAATAAATGTTTTTTATTGGAGACCTTTGCCATAAAATATGAAGAATATATTAAAAATATTGGGTCCAGAATAAGAAGAATTTTTTTTGTTTAATATAATGACCCAAAAAGTAGAATACATTTTTATATTTTAGCTTTGATAATTCATAGCCAAATTGCTTTTTTGAACAAGGGATTATCGCCTTGATAGGAATTTGGAGAATTGTATTTTGAAATCAAATAATATTGATAATGTTTGTTTTTTCTTTCATTACTGTCATATAGTGGAAACTAACATTTCATATGTTCCAACTCAATACATTCAATAAATAAAACAAAAAGTTATTGAGTGGAATAAATGAAAATAAATGACAATAGTTCTTATATTATCATAGAAATGCCCAGAAAAGTGATTTTTCTAATATAATAACTCATCTGGAAGTCGACAAAATCTAAAATATACGGACTAGCAAAATTAACTCAACAGAAAACTAGATTTGTGAAAAAAAAGAAGTCTTTTTAATAAGCTAAAAACTCAAAATTAACTTCTAACAAAGAATTATGTTAAAAGAATTCACCAGCACAAGTACTTCAATATATATATTTTTTTTTTAAATAAGGCCATATTATAACCATACTACAATAAAACAGTAGCACAAGTACGAATATTTAAGTTAAATACATTTATCCTTAATCTGACTTCATATCTCAGGAAAATGGAGTTATCTGAAATATTACAATAATTTATATAGAAGAAAACCATGAGCAACCAGAGATAGGAGTATTTATTGACAAGAAATTCATGAAGGTGACCTCCAAGAAATAGACATTTCAATTAAAATGCACTAATTCAAGACTGAAAAGTTAATGGAAAAGATAGCCCATAAAATTCAACAAGGTGATAAACTAGTCTAGTAAAACTGTATTTTCCACAGAACTTGTTGAACATAAGGACTATTAATATTACTAGACTTAAGCTAAAAGTAGCCATGTCTCAATTACGCTTCATTATTTACCCATGAAACCGAATAATGAAGTTCTGTGTAACCTTATTCTGGCAAAATTATTTTTATTAGAGTAAAAAATAAATATTTTTATTTTCTTTAAGGAGTGACATATAATTTATGAATAGTTTGGGACAGCTGACAATAATTGTAGGTGTTAGTAATTTCAATTCCTAATCAAACAGATTTAATTTGTTAACACACTTAAAGTTTAGGTTTAAAGTCGCAACTTGGCTTGAGTTGCACTAATTAGATATAACCCACTCATTAATGAGCCACTATTTGCCAAGTTTTAGTGGTAAGTATTATCTTTGAATCTAACATACCATAACTAATAATGTTCAAATTCTATCAGTATATTATAAAACAAAATAATTAATGCAATAAACTTCAGTTATTACTATCATAATAAGTCCAATAGAATCTAAACTAAGGTGCACCATTTTGTGCACAACAGAAAAAGAAAGAAAAAAAATCTAGTTTTGAAAATTAAACAGTCAGATATCTAGATAAATGAGATAACTATCCATTATATTCACATTCGAGCATTTTTGATTGGCAAGGGAATGATTTAATCTTTAACTTTCCATAACACGCATATCTTATTTATAAATTTTTTAAGATTTAAAAACTGCCTCCCCTAAAATACATATCTATTAAATACTTAAAAAAATAAAATAAAATACAAAATATAGACTTTCACTTTGTCTAATTTGGTTCATGATGAAGGCTATTAAAGAACATTATAAGGATATATTGAAGTACATGGAGCTTCATGTTCCTAAAATGTTAATAAGAGTTATATATAAATATATTCTTTGAAACTACTGAAGAGAACAAATAGTAGAAGCATCTGTTTGCTGGTCCATTGCTGCTGCTCGTCTCTTGATTGCCTCTAAATATACTTCTCTGCCAAAGAGCCCAGCATTGAGGGGTATACTGTAAAATAAATAGAGACATCGATTTTTCATAACTGTCCAGGGAAATGTATGTCTGTCCTCAATTAGCCATTAAAGAAATGATTATAATTCAGACTGGCAACAGGCTACTAAGAGCTGTATTAGGTAAAAACATACACACAATGTACAAAAACTTTTGTTCTAAAAAAAAAAATATATTAATTAACTTTTGACTTTATAATAATAAAAAATTAAAAAAAAAAAAAGAATTATTTTTGGTATACTTTAATGTGGTATGAAATCGGTATGAAATATTTTTGTATTGTTTTAAGGATATTATCAGAGTACTCAATTGAAGACTCATTGCCTGGTTGCTAGAAGAATGTTGCTCATGTGAGAAGACCATAAACAAAAACCCTATCTTAAGCTGATTATAAATTAATGTTGAGCCCTAATTGAGCACACACAAGAAAAATATCTTCAAAAAATTATTATATCAATGAAGTAAAATGCTGATCAGACAAAGTACACAAAAACTCACGTATCTATTCCAGGCCTGATTGCAGCTTTAAATAATCCCCAAACTGGCTTGTGATCAGATGTGCTGACAGATTGAACAGCACTATAAGCAAGGCATTCAAGCCCTTCATCTTTCCTCCGAGACTTGAAAAGAATTCTATCAGTGTACGAAGGAGTACGCTGCTTGCTTGAAGTATCATACACTTGTGTTCCAGGATCATATTTATATGTAGGTGGAAATGTTAGAGGACCTTCTTCAAATCCTTTTAGTGCATTTCCTAAAAGAACATAAGTAAAATATCACAGATGAAATATCTGTATAAAAAATAAATATTCAGTTTTATTTTAATACATTTTAAATTTCCATTTAATTGTAGAATTAAATCGAGGACCTTTCCTTTTTTATTTATACATCTATTAGAAGGTTATGCATTTTTAACCAAAATATACACCAAGAAATGTTGGGTTCTGAAAGGCTGAGCCAAAAAATGTACTATGATACATGTAGAACAGAGGCCAACAACCTTTACGAAAGAGAAAAAAAGCAAAAATTCTAAGAAAGCCACACATTTACTACAATGATTTTTTTTTTCTAGAACTTCCTCTACACAGTGGTTTATAAGAACTAAACTTCTGTAAAGCAAAGAATTTTTTCTGAGAATAAAAGTGAATATCTACAATTAAAAATTAAAAAAAAGTTCTGGGATCTAATCCACTAATATAAACAAGGAGAGTCGATTTTACTCTCTGAGTGCTGCACTGTCATTCTGCGACCAATTTATAATAAAACTTTTGAAAATTAAATAATAAAAAAAGTTATAATTTTTGTTTTTATTTAAATTACTAGTTTTACCATTTAAGATAGATTGTGTGAGCTGGTCCCCTGGTGTTGATTGTGCAGGTTGTGTGAGAGGAAAACTCCTTGAAGAAATCCATTCCATTACTTCTGAGCGAGGCCGACTTAGACGAAAATTGAGGTCACCACTCCAAAGTACGTAATCATATTTCTCTGTCACATCTAGCAAGAATATTTTGAAAAACAATTAGAAACATGATTGCAACACAATTCTTTTATTTAACTTATGTTAATTAATAAAAGCTTTAAAGATTGGTGAAGGGATTATTTAAACATGATGAAACTGAAGGTAAAATCTCAAAGAGGAGGGATTGAGCTCACATTCCCAGAGAGCCCACAACTTTTATAAAGCTACAGTTATTTAATTAATTAATAGTGAAATTATTGAGGAACACAACAGAAGCTTTTACTCTTAAGTAACAAAATAAGTAATCATCATAAGATGACCATATGTGTAAAATATTCATTTTATATTACAGTCAACCATGAAGATGACCCTTACCATTAGCTGAGCTCCTTATAGGTAACCGGTTTGGAAGTTCTAAGGATTTTACAATCCTCTTTATGTCTTGAAGGCGTTCTTTAACACGCTCTTCATGCGCAGTTAGATGACAAGTAATGAACAGGAATGTCGAACCAAATAAGTAAAATGAAACACCAACTGCACCTTTTGTTCTAAAAGCTGTACCAGGTCGGACACTATATGTAGCTTCATCGGCCACTGAAAAGTAACAATAAAATGAATGAAGCACATATTGCACTACTCTAGAAATAATTATTTTTCAACCTTGCTCAAAATGAGCTTAAGGTGAAATGATAAATACTTTTATTCCAATTTAATAGGGTAAATTTAATCAGTTTCGTTATATAACTTCTAACCCTAAATGTTCCCCTAAACCACAAATTTAATTTTCCAAAGGGAAACAACATTTAAAAGTTTTATTCAAACAACTTTTCATTCATTTACATATTTTATTCAACTAATCAAATCCCATGAAAAGCATTTATCATATAGTAACAATAATATACGTATAATATATGCATAAAACAAATATTGAGATTCTTTTGTCACCAAAATGAGTAAGTAAGTTAAGTTCTTACTACTGTTAAGGTTTAAGTTTTATTTTCAATTCTCTTGTTTTCTCTTGCTTGTTTGTTGTTTAAGAAATAGAAACTTTCTATACATGCATAGAAAGACATTTTTGGTAAGGATAATAAAAGAAAGAAAATGAAGAGTGAACCCACTGTGTGAGAATTTAATATTAGGCACTAATTCAATCTATGAACCCACACTCCTCCAGTGTCAAGGTCAGATAAAATTGCTCCCCCTATTTTTTTTTCATATCAGCAGCAATCCAGCAGTCCATATTGATTGAGATCTTTCCCACTATAGTGCTATCATATAGAAAGAATTACTCATAATGTATGGTGTTTTAGGTAAACGTACCTGAACAAAACCAAATGAGATCTCTACGAAGAAACACTGCCAAATGAATGGTCCCTAGTGCAGCTGAATGATAAAGCACATGAGATGGTCCAAGAGTTTCTTGTAAAGTAACTTCCCACGATCCTCTATCTGGATAACTTTCTTGAGTCCCAACAACAACTACTTCAGGAACATGGTCGATACAATCAGGAAGAAGTAGAGCATTAAGGGCATTTGGAGGAGCCTATGAATAAAGTATTGATAAAATAGATAATGATGCACATTTTGTATTTATTTGATCATCCTAAACTGTACTTTAAAATTTACAATTACTATATTTTAAACACGTAAAAGAAATAATTTAAATGGTTAAAAAAGAATAACAGTATCATAATCAAGAATTAGGTAAAAAAAAATCACCAAAATGACAACAGTAATTATTTCAATGAAATTAAAATGTCTTACAACGAATGCTTTTCCAACAGCCATCATACAAAAGGAGTTGTTTAATAATAAATAAAACATGACATTTATATTTACTTCCTTTAATTTTTTTTATTTGAGTGGCAAAATGATTCTATTACCTAAATACTAATATTGACTCCAAATTTAATTTACAATCTTAAATTAAATCATCAAAGTGGAAGAGCAGGAAATTTAAAAAAATAATATTTCATTCATATATTTATTTAGACTCTACTACGTTTCACACTTCCCAGAACTGCTTCTCAGGAAAATATATAATACAAAAACATCTTTCATAGACCATGATTCAAGGAACACATCACACTCAACTAGGCCACCTTATTTAACTAGCCAAAGTGCCAATAATACTACCCTAATGTTGTTTATGATGCCTAGGGGCTAACCATGGGCTGCAAAAGCAATATTTAGAGTTATGATCCTGAGGAGGGATTCTAGGAAGCATGTAATATGAAGAGAAGTTTATATAAATATGAGCAAATATTTTCTGGAAGAGTTTTATTTAAATTTGGCCTAAATGAGCTATTGTGAAAAATAATCTCTATTTCTTTTTGTTTAAATTTCAAAATACCTATACATACATACATATCAAATGTTAATGACATCAAGTGAAACATTATCATTATGGATATTATTATTTATGAATTAATATTCCTTGTTTAATAATCATAGATAATGTAGACTCGAATTAACAATAAGTCAATTATAGAACTTATAGAATTATAAATGGGGTTTTCAGAATAACAAAAAACAGTTGATTCAAAATAAAATTTAAGAAAATGGAGTCCAATAATACAAAACATATATGCCATAAATGAAAAGTTGTATAACTAATTTAGTAGTTTGCAGGCTCAATGCAGGTCACTGTGCATGCAGCACATTGGGCTGGTAATACAAATGGTGTCGTTTCACCATCTCCGTTTATTACTGATTAAATACTCTACAAGAGTTATAAGAATCAAACTAATGTGTGAAGGTTATCTATGAATTAATTCTCAATTTCTCGGAATGAATAATTTAATTTTAATTTTAAAATTAAAACTTAATTTTATTTTCTGCAATCCTAACCCAAACCCATAAAACTCATAGTTCTTTTCTCAAATAATAATAATATCATTATTATTATAAATAAATTATTGTTTATTTTTTTAAACTCCTAATAACTTTTGCATAATATTTTTCTTATTTATTTTAGAAATCATCTTGGTGAATAAAAATATCTAATCACAAATTTCATTGATGACATTCATTCAATTCCTGATTGCATTGTGTGTGTTTTATTCAACTAATAAATAGAAAATAACTTCTAAACATAGCTAATTATCGACAAGCTGTGAGTACTAAAAGCACATGCAAAATTAATGTTGGCATTATACTCAAGAAATAAATGAAGCAAATAAAAAGAAAATATTGAGGTTCATCAGTTAGTGATCCAATATTTCTTAAACTAACTCTTAAAGATTAAAAACAACACAATACCGTTTTGAATCATTCAGTCTTCTTGCATTTCTGAACCTCTTCGAAAACTTAAAAACAAAACATTATGAGCCAAAATATTTGTTTTAGTATCAGCTAAACTATTTGGAATTTAGATACAACAGTAAAACATATTGAGAAAATAAAAACAATAAACAGGAATATGTTCTACCTTAATAACGGGAAGTCTGCTCTAATTCTTTTTGATGACAATGTTAAGTGGTATTTTGCCATAACCTGGTTACAAACAATTATTACCAATTTGTGAGTTAAATATATGCATTCACTAGAATAAAAATCAATTATGCATTTAATTTCCCTCATAATAAATAGGTTTACCCAGATAACCAATACATTTTAAATATTCTTAAAATTTTAATTTTAAAGCAAAAGGAACCCAAAGATTACAGACCAATTATACACTTGAATGAAGCTAATAAAATCAAGAATCATACAGTCCAAAATGAGTTATTAGCCCTAGAACAACTAAGCTACCAGAGCAATTTTAAAGGAGCTTACAGAGATATAATTATGTAGCTAAGATATATCATAATGAAATTTAAATGAAATTCGTTATGGAGGACAGTAAAGTCCCATATTATTGGAATAATCCTCAAAAAATAAATGAAAAGGACAATATTAAAACTTATTAGATGAAGGGATGCTAACAGATCAAACTGTCCACCAAAACAAGCCGGACATTCCCTGGAGCATTTCCCTATCATTAAAAAAGGAAATACTTCCAAAAGCACAAAATATTTAACTTAACCTGAAGAAATAATTTGGCAACCACAAAAATCTGTATTACCGAGATAGAAAGAAGATTCCTAAATACCAAAGGAAGTAACCCTTTTTGCTGGTAAAAATATTTCCATCCCCCCCCCATAATAATAAGTCTTGGTTCAATACTGAGAACTTGGAGCCCCCAAAAACATGGTACAAAAGATTCCAGGGGAATAAACATTTATTTTTTCTGCCCTCAATACAAGTCCTAAAAAAATTAAAACCACATTCAAACTGAACATAGATAATTTCTCACAACTTTATAACAATATCTCCTGCATCCAAAAATATATAAATCTTAAAATAAATGGATGCCAATAAAAATTCTTAAAGTGAAAAATTGAACATGAATTAATAAAGCTCTTAAGAAAGTACTATTGAAAGTTCTTTTTAATTAATAAGATTTCTTGAATTTGACTAAATACAATCCTAATATTTTATAAAACTGCTTGGACATAATTTATATATGGTAGTTAAAAATTCACTTTACCCTAATTCTGATTTCATCTAAAAAAGACATTTTCAGATGGGGTAAAATAACAGCTAAAGATGAAAAGACATTTGCACCACAATGAGCTAATTGGAATGATAATTTACATAATGGCTAAATACTAAGAGAGAATCTTAACCATCTATTAACTGCTAACAAAACCCTAATAGTTCCTGGCACAAAGCATACTAGATCTCTTTTTTTATACAATAAAAGAAAAAGTCCTAAAAGTTTAAATAGATTTATGATTGTATAGATGCAAATATGCTTGTACCTGAAATATGTTTCATAAAGAGAGAGAGACGATACAAAAGAAAAGAAGAGTGGTAAAAGATTGACTGATTTTAAAATGAGGAATGTTATAATCCCTTGCTTCACATATTATCCTTAAGTAATTATTATTTTGACCATGGTTTATTGCAGTGTCCTAAGGTGATGAGACACAAACATATTTGTGTTATGACCTCTGGATGAAATAATAGTCAGAATTAGAGCACCTTGTCAGGGTGCTACATTTACAGAATAGATTAATTATCCAAGATCAAAGTTTATAATAAATAAGTAATCTATAAAGAGCTTAATCTTAGTATATAAATAGCATAAAGTAAGGACAAGAAATGAATTCATAGCTGTTTTCAACACACCAAGCAATAATCTATATATATATATATATATAAAATTGTAACCTCTGTCTGTACATTGATTTTTTTCGCGAAATTTCACGATAACTTTTCGTTTCACATGTCATAGACACCATATCTGCATTTTGTTTCTTTCGTGTATGTTTGTTTGTTTGTTACCTTTTCACGCATAAACGGCTGAACCGAATTTTATGAAACTTGGTATGTATATTACTACTAACCCAACTTAGACTTTAGGCTATATTAAAATTCTCTGAGACGAACAGGAGTGGGGGTTATAAGGGAGGCCTGAAACTAAAAATAGCGATTTTTCGTTTTCTATTGGTTTTTCGGCAAATATGCACATAACAAAAGTTATATAATTTGTTTTTTAGAGTAACTTTTGTTATATACACTTTTATCGTATACCTAATTATAAAGGCGTTATACGCCAAAAAGTGATAGCAGAAGTCAACAATTTTATTTTGCACAAAAGACTCAACCGAACTAAACCAAACTCAGTATGTGAATTAGCACTAACGTCTTCCTTATAATAAGCCATACTAACATTTCTAGGGACAGGCAGGAGTGGGGGTTATAAAGGAGGCCTGAAATTCAAAATAGTGATATTTTCGTTTCCTATTAGGGTTTTGGCAAATATGCACATAACAAAAGTTGTTTATATTGTTATTTAGAGAAACTTTTGTCATATACACTTTTGTCGTATACCTAATTATAAAGGCGTTATACGCCAAAAA
The DNA here is from genome assembly GCA_019009955.1 of Riptortus pedestris. Classification (NCBI taxonomy): domain Eukaryota; kingdom Metazoa; phylum Arthropoda; class Insecta; order Hemiptera; family Alydidae; genus Riptortus; species Riptortus pedestris. The sequence goes on along the minus strand of CM032229.1, from coordinate 131,018,196 downwards.
GTGATAGCAGAAGTCAACAATTTTATTTTGCACAAAAGACTCAACCGAACTAAACCAAACACTGGTATGTGAATTAGCACTAACGCCTTCCTTATAACAAGCCATACTAACATTTCTAGGGACGGGCAGGAGTGGGGGTTATAAGGGAGGCCTGAAATTAAAAATAGTGATATTTCGTCTCCTATTGGGGTTTCGCCAAATATGCATATAACAAAGTTGTTTATTTTATTATTTAGAGAAATTTGCTCAACAATTCTTTGGAACTGCAAGGTACCTCACCGGGAAAAATTAATTCAAATGTATGTTAATATTTTGTGCTTAATAATTCAAATCTATGCATAATGCACAGGAAACGGGAAATATGACAATATGGAGAACAGTGAAGTCTTACTTAAAAAAATAATTTTATTATTAACAAATCCACAGAAACGACGGGTATTTAAACTAAACACTGGGACGGGTAAATGTCAAAATATTGTGCAAAGTAAAGCTTTGCCAAAAAAATACCATCACCATTCAGTCTCAAATGAATTCCCGAGCGAAGCCGGGTATCTGAGCTAGTATAAAATAAACTAGAAAAACCATAAGTATTTTTACAGAGTAGGAACGTCTCATTTGAGTATAAGCATTTGCTGGATGCTAGAAATAGTTGGTAGAGAAATAAGCCTGGCATGTAGAGGGCTCATTAAACTAATAATTTGAATTGGTGGTGCAATTCTGCCATAAGAATGACAGTGGAATATCTATCTGAAAGTTCACTGATAAACTAAGGGTGCTTAACCTTTAGGGAAGGCCCAATATAAATAATACCTAGTATTTAGATTTGAAATGAAAACCTGTAATGAGAAGATAGTTTAATTGGGCTAATAGAAGGTGGAGTTAACTAATATCTAAAAACTAGAAAACAAACAATTCTGTTAATATTCAAATTACAGAAATATGTATAAAACAAAACTAGTAGATATAACTTTCTCAATAAAGTTATAACAAAGATATTTGTGACTTATCATTAAATACCTTTACTTAACCTCAACTTCTCCTTATTAAGTCAGTAATTAACTTGCTCTTCAGTTTTACCAACCTTTTTTTAATGTTTGCTCATGATTAAATAACAATTTTTATTTATATTATCAATAACTAATAAAAAATCAACTCATGTTTAAACAATCATGCTTCAAAATATAGACAAACTCTGACTAACAAAGGATTTTTCATACAAAAATAAATGGATTAAATTAAAAACAGAAGCAGAAAATTAAAAATGGTGAGGAGTATTATAATCGTGCAGTAAGACAATATTTAACAAAGAAATGCAAAGTGAACAGAATAACTTTATTAGGATATTTAAACCTTTAAGTGTAGCTATAGTGTTCTAAATAAAACATTTACAATTCTACTGAGACTATTAATAGGTATCATCAATTTTGAATTCAAATTCAAAAGAAACCTTAGGGTGCACTTGCCCCAAAAAATAATTTCAAAATTATAAAATAGAAAAAAAGTGTATTATTTTCTTTAAATGTAAACATATGGGTACTCGCTGCAATAAGGTGAAAACACAGTGTTCTGAGATAATAGCAGAGTTAAAACAACCTCTTCCCCAGAAAGTACAGACTTATCAGTCCTGAAGTAAATGTTGGTACAGCATGAATGTTGCAAATTTTACACTTTATACAAAAAACACGATCTAAAATAATTATTCTAAAAATTTACAATAAACTAGGGAGTTTCATCCTTTGTAGATCTTTGAGCAATGGCATTGCTGTAACAAAATGCAATGTGTAGCCATATGTTGAAATGTTGGATAAACATTAAACAACAGACACATATTGGAAAAGAATTATTGAGAAACAAAACTTGGTAAGGAAATTTCTAAATGTGAGTTTTATTCAAGGGAGAAAAAATTGTTTCTATTGCAATTCTAATATTTCTACAAAAGAAATAAATATTTTATAATTAGAATTATCCTAACATCTTCATTTTATTCTTAGCAATGAACAATTTTATTGGAAACATTTATTTACGATACAATACTACTGATCTAAGAGCCTAGTTGTAGACATCTTCTAACATTCGTGCAAGTAAAATTTATATGGACCGTCAAATCAGCACTGAAAATATAAAATATCTTTGTGGATGACACCCCTGTTACTGCTGATCTTCATACTTATTAATTATAAATTACTATAAATAATGATAACTAAAACATTAAAAGTTAAGTTCAAGCTGAAAAGCAGGAAAACGTCAGTAACATTGACTGTTTCATAGGGTCAGAAATAATTTCAAGTCTGACCATCATTAGTCGTCTTATTGAAACTTCAACATCAAATTCTCTGTCTTATGCCATTCTATTGTAGATGAAAGCCTTTTTTCAAAAAACACCTATTTGAGAATAAAGGATTATCAGTATGCCATTATAGTTGCTTGACAACAGATACTTTCAGTGGCCAGGCTAGGCTAAAACTGATACTTAAGACTGCATGAAAGGCATGCAACAATCAGTACTGGAAATATTTTGCTGCTTTTCAGCTTTGCATTAGAAACTAAAAGTCTCCAATTCTTACATCAAGCATATCAAATTTATTTGTGAAATAGAGGAAAAAGGAAGCTTAAAGTTTCTAAATTTCAGCACAAAACAAGCGGGATCAAACCCAGAATTTTCAGTTTACAGAAAACATGCATCACAGACATGGCCGATACATATAAAATATAAGTTGGTTGCCTTCAGATGTCTTATAACCAGACTCCATGATACTCTTATTAACTAAAGTGTTATAGGAAATTGCTCAATAATAATAAGTGCCCTCACTAGTCAGGCACCTCAACAGCAACTGGTTTGTGGGATCTCTACCTGCTTAAAAAAGACAGTTAGTTGAAAGAGGGGTTACTGAATATTGCATGGAAGAAAGAAAACCTATCATTTTTAGCCATAAAAAAATCGAATATCTTTTTAGGATTTGATGTTGAATGCGATGTGCAAAATGATCTACATAGGGAAACTGAAAAATAAGTTGCAAGGAGGAACTTCTGTTTAACTTTATAGGCCTTTCACTTCTTGTATCTTCCAAAAGAAAGGAAAATGTGAAGAACTGTAAAGAAGAGTCACTAGCCAACCATCATAAATACATTCCACAAAATACCAAGCAACTGCCAATTAAAAATGCTTCAAGATGGTACATTCCCATTGAAAGCACTCTTACCAAGTTTACTTGACCACCATTCAGTAATAATCGCCTTCACCAATAGAACTGACAACACCTTTTAACTCTTATATGGATATAGTAATTAATAAACAACAATATACAAAATAATAATAAATAAATTAAAATAATTAGAAATAAATGATAATAAAAATTTAAAAAATTACTAACAAAAAATAAAACAAAAATCCATCATGACATCCAAAGAAGGCCCTTATTACTAGAATGGTTCGAGTTCCACACTAGAAAGGACTACACACTTGCAAAGATTTGAAAAAAAAAACCTGAAATGTAAACAAACTTCCACAGATTAAACAACTAACAGGTGGCCATTGGACTACATAAAAATAGGAGTTTTTATGCATATACTTAGTACAACTTATAAGAGGCTTGAAAATGGCCCTCACATTGAAGGCACTTGCCAAATGTAATTAATGCTGTCAGTAATGACAGCATCTCCCAGCAGATGTGACAATAGTGTAACCAAAGTATGATAATCTTAAAAGCATCAGTGGCAGTTAATAAAATAATTAATAGGAATAAAATTGTTCAATATTTTGATTATTTATAGCAACTTTCCATTTATTAAATAATCTATTACCGTAGCACGCACGCACGCACACACACACATGCGTGTGCATGCCCACTCACACATTTTTATAAAGAAGAAACATTTTGAAAATCATTTAATGAGTAAAAAGTCAATAGCTGATTTTGTTGAGATGAGGAGCTGGGGATGATAAAACTATACGTACAAGTAAGTAACAAATTAAAGCTTAAAATATATAGGGTCAATGAATACCATTAACTGAATACCTAAACAGAAAGAATGATATTTCATGTGTGAATAAAGAGTAGAAAAATTAATAAATTCTGTTTAAACAACAATCAAATAATAAATTAATATACAACAACAATCAAAGGTAAAAATTAATTTAACCAACAAACTACTAATTTTGTCGTTCTTCACAAATATATCTATATACTAAAGAAAGCTCTAATGTGCCTGAAATTCTATTAAGTTTCAGATCATTCTAAGAACAATGGCATCAAAATTGAAATTCTTATCACTTTACTTAATCCCTTAAAAATGGCTAAAATAATTTCGATGATCACTTTTTTTTTGTCAGTTAACTCATTCCTAGGTAAAACCATAGGCTACGTAAGAATTCAATATTACAACTAAGGAGTAAGGAATACTTGAACACCAAAACTATATTCTTGAATATTTTTGTTAATGTTTGTTTTTTGTAAAAATGTAATGAACAAATTATGTTTATCATATGTTTTTTTTGTCCTAAAATGTTGTCTACTTTTAGCAGATTTCCCTGAAGGGAAATCAGCTATTGAGGTCGTACTCATGACGGAATTTTCTTCAAATGTCCATCGATCCTACCTAGTAATGACGAAAATGAGGTCCGTTCAAAACTGTATATATATATTTGTCTGTTACCGCTCTAGCGGTCGCAATTTTTGTTTGATCGTTACCAAACTCGATATTTAGTTGTTTTATGTAAAAAGAAAGATCAAGTTCGTTAACGGCTGATATCGGACCAGTGGGAGGGGGGGTTTAGAGGGGAGGATTTTCGAAAATTCGAAATATCTCCGTTACTATACGTCGGATTGAAAAATTGTACAGAATCAATCTTTGTATTGTGTGTGTGGTCGGCAGGAGTCGGCTATGTTTGGGACTTTCCGCCGAGAGCTATTGCGGCCGTTTCTGTAATTATCCTTCTCTTGTGAATAGATTTAGAGATTCCTCACTACTGCCGTTATTAGTAGGCAGATTTCTCTATTGTAAAACTTTTTGTGGGAAATCTGCTTAGTTTACGCAGCCCCTATGTGACGGACTTTTATTATCATTTGTGACAACAACGCAGTACAATTATGTAATGACTATATAGAGCTGTATATAAAAGTGAACCTGATGAAGTATTAAAAATTTGTGAAACTAGAAGAGCAATGAAAAATTGAACTAAAAAGTATCATATTTTGACCTTCTTCTCAAACCCTCTAAAAGCAACAAGAAAGAAAACTACCCAAATAAATAAACATAATAACTATATTGTAATCTTAGTGAGTACAAATTATAAATAAGTGTTGTAACCTAATGTAAAAAATTATATAAAAGTTTAATATATTTTATTTTAAAAACATAAACACATAATTACAAAAATAATGATTACAACATTGGTGCAATTCTACTAAAGCAATGTGTCACTTAATACGGGCACCATGCCACAGAGAGTCCATACAAGAAAAAAACAAAAAGACCATATCAGGGGAAACATGGGATATGAAACAGTTTTCAACTAACCTGGCCATTCATATTCCAAGTTGCTACATATATTCTAACTTCTCTTTGTGGCAATACACGTTCTAACTCAACTTTTCCAAGGAGAGAGTTAGCGGCTATGCGGCCACACAGATAATTCCTAAACAAACATTTTGTCGTAGGACTTTTCTTGCATAATTCAAAAAACATAAAACCGAGGTGTCTCAATTTAACTGATATATTAGATGCACTCAAATAAACATATGTATATACATATCACCACCAGAAGACAATATTAACCTTGTGTATCAAGTTCTTGACTGTAAAATTCATTTAGAATAACTTATTAACAACGAGAACTATTGATACATTTTTTCATGAATGATGACATTCTCCATATGTAATGCATGTGTTATATATGTACGTAAATATGTATGTGTGCGTGTGTGTTTAAATATATATATAAAACATGATAACATACTCCAAGCTGTATTAATGTTTGCAAGATGTGCTAATAGTGTAGTAATTAACTCTAGTAATAATAGTACTGCAACACAACCTAGAAAATTAGTGAGAATAGATCCATAAAGAAAGATATTAGACAATACTATACTGATCTTGAAGAAAATGCTCATTGAGTTTTAGTTATTAATTTGTAATGGCTACTACCATATTAGTTTAAAAAAATTGTAACTTCTAAGCAACATTAAAGATAGTAGCTGTAAAAGTAAATATTAATAACTTCTACCAGATTAAACAGAAGACAAAAATAAAATTGCGAAAAAGAAATTTTGCACATAAGCTATAAATATTACAGTTTCTGACACTCCTGCTTAGTAATATGTTTTGAAAATCTGAGAATCAATGAGACGTTAATTAAATTTATTCTATTTAATGATAAACAATAATTTTTATATCCATTAAACCCAGATGACATAATTAAGCCAAGAGTCAAAACCAATAATAAAATGTACGAGACCTACCATTTTAAAGGGTCATTAAACTCCTCTTCCTCATTGCCCAAAAGTGGGTGATGATAGTTTATTAGATGAAAGTTTCCAAGGCAAAGTTAAAAATGAGCACAATTTTAATTAAATGTCAAAGTTCTATAATTTCCCAGGTGTATTCTAAAGGTATGGAAATAACATTTCAGAAAATATACTTTAGAATTTTTTCTTCTAATAAAAATATACTTTAGAATTGTTTTCTTCTAATAAAAATATACTTTAAATTTTTTAAATTACTGATCTACCTTGACTTAATGACTTAATTCACATCAAGAACTATTAATAACCATACAGGGTTATTTAAAAAAATATTGATTTCAGCTATTAGGACTATAGGTGAGTGTAAACAAATTACACGGAGTCTAAGGGTCAAAAAATATAATCAGGCTAGGCCTAAAAACTGGCCTCATCTTCTGATAAGTATAATTCCAGATATAAGGCCCGAAATGGTTCAAACTCTAAACATTAAAAACATAATTAAAACTGTTTATGGTGTAATTATTCACACTGATGACTAGACAAGAAGGCTCTCGCCATCTTGGGGTCAATAGCTGTCGAATGAAAAATCATTAATTTTTGAAGCCTTAAATACTTAAGCCTTAGTATAGTGCTTTAATATGTTTGACTTCCGCCGGCATTCTACTGCAGCACTCTTCCCATTAAAGGGAAATCTAAACAGATGAATGAGTTGCTGAATATTACCTTTCCAGGGAGGAAGTTTACAAAATTATAAAGTACTTTCATATTGTTTTAGGGATATATTTATATCAAACATTCCTGAAACATTGCTCAACAAAACATTGAGTTTATTATTGAATAATCTTGAATAATTAATCGCTTTTACACATAATTTGAAAGCCAAGATGACTTGGATGACATGATATAGAAAAGTATTTTACTGTGACACAAAAAGACAATCAAAATAATTTTTAAAAAATCATGCACAATTACTCACAACTAAAAAAAAATACAATGTTTGGTCTTTTATGGTCAAGAAACTCAGTTAATAGAGAAGAATATTTTCCAAAAAAATTTAATACAATGTTTAAATACCTATTAAAGAACTTATTTCTACTATAAGTAAATAAGAAAGCATCCAAACCAGTAGATAATTAGAAGCATTTATTATTTTAGTAAAACTTTAGTGCCTATCCAGAACATTCAAACTAATATTTTCCTTGAACTTGATGTCATTCCACAAAAAAAAATCTACCGATCACCCACTATTATAATAATAATAGTATGTTCAAGAATACTCAATTCTATTATTGTTTTAGAAATATATTTTATGAACCTGTAATGAGGATAAAGTAATGCAACTTAAACAGTGCTAGATAATATGTGCCACAGGTACATTCTATAAAGTAAATGAGATTTTCAAAACACAGTAACGACTAATGGGAAGATAATGTCAAGCACAATAATTATTTATTGAAAAAAATACCTTTCTCTAGCTTTACTGGCTGGAATAAGATGAAGTACTTGTGCAGCAAGAAGAGACTGCCTCGCAAGACTGTCAGTAGAAGCTGTTGCTTCACCATCTTTACGTGAAAGAACAACAACTGATGAAGGTCTGCTCTTCCTTTTCCTCCCTTCTGGCTGGCTACGAGTTGATGTTGGAGATGACCCAGTAGATGAAACTGCTATGTTATCAACAGATCTTCTAGAAAGAAGCCACCGACCACGGCTTACATGGAGAGAGGGAGAACTTTCCGGGGATTTATCTTGTTTTTCAGTATTTTTATCGACTGACCCAAATAAACCTCGACTTAAACTGAATGACCTTTTGTGGCTCTTTTTCTTTGATTTATTTGTTGTGTGTGGGTCATTGGCAACTATGCTACTTTCAGAACTAGGTTTTATGAGTGGAGGGAGCCCATTTGGAGGTAAATTTTCATTTGCATCTGCAGCCTTGTAACCTCCAATTCTTTGTAAAATACTCTGTTTATTTAGTTCACTATCACTTTTATCATCCCTATTTCTGGACAAATGTAAGGGTGTTTGAGAGCTTTCGGTAAGGGCACAACAAAGTGCAACATTTGTACTATTGGTTAGGTCTGCAGAGTTTTGAACAGATGATTCAACATCAATATTTTTTGTTTCTTGATTATCACTGCTGGATTCTATGTAATTATTACTGGACTGGGTACCTGATACAGCTTCAACACTCCCACTAACAGGGCCAGATAAACATCCAATCTTCTTCTTTTTACTTAGTAATTGAGCAAAACTGGAAACTTTCTTCCTACACTTATTTGATGAATTTAAAGAAGTAGCCATTATACAGATATTTTAAAAACATTTGTTATCTTTTTTTTGTAAACATAGTTTAAACAGACAGCTCTCAAAATAAAAATTAATATCACGTAAGTCTGAATATAACAAATAATTTGGAAGGTTCTACATAGGTAGAGAATATGCTACTAAAATTTATGTAAAGGATTAGCATTTTGTACTATGCAAGGACTAACTGATTATTATGTAGCAAGCATTATTGTCGAACTGTCAAAGCAACAATAAAGCAGTCAGGTTATTTGTGAGCAGGCCAACTTTTGTTGTTCAAAGAGGTAGGTTATATTACACTGTATAAATTAAAAATATCACTTCTTCCTTTCACCCAGCTAGGAAAAGCCAATAATTCACATCTGATTTCTCCCAATTAGGCTTAACAGCATTGGACATTAACAGTAACAAAAAAATCTGATGTAGGTACAACATGACTTTCTTATACTCCTATTTAAAAAACAAACAAAATGATTTGATGGACTTCATCTACAGTGATGTCATTTGATAGTGGTGTAGCGGCGACTCACGTAGTCGTTCGCTAAACAAGGTAACCTCGCGGTTTAAAAAATACCAGATGGTTTTAAAATATGTTCGGTCAGTAAAAAAAGGGTTAACCGGATTGCGAGTGTAAAGTTAGAAGTGCGAAAGAAAATATCTGGTGTCTCGCGCTAGCTGGAACTTTATTATATTGAGTATACTGAGACTGTGTTGTGTCCGTCGAAAATGTGCGAAGTGTAAATACTCTAAATAGACTTGTTTTGTGTAAATATTACATCCTCATGATGAAGAGGTTATTTTGTGATTGTTCTTAATATACAAGTTGAAAAGCGATCAGAACTATTTATTTTACCGCACTCAGTCCACTAAAGTAGTATACAAAATTTCCGTTCCAATGATCAGATCAATAAATATAGAACATAATTTTTAGATGATAAACAAAATTGGTTAACACAATTTTTTTGTAACTCTAATAGAAAGAAATTTGCAATTTTTTAATTCCCCCCTCTCTATAAAAAGGAAGGGTACAATTGTAATAAATATGAAATTTTAACATTCTAAGGCTAGTCGTTTTGCGAGATACGTACAGACGTCACTCCGGAACTCGTCAAAATGGGTTCAGGGAAGGTCCTTCTTCTTTTTCTTCCCTCCCTAGTGCCTATATTAGTTTTAGCAGATTTCCCTCAAGGGAAATCAGCTAATGAGGTTGTACTCATGAAGCGAGTTTCGAAAAATTTCTTCAAATGTCCATCGGTCCTACCCAGGAGATGACGAAAATGAGGTACGTTCAAAATTATATATATATATATATATATATATATATATATATATATATATATATGTCTGTTAACGCTCTAGCGGTCGCAATTTTTGTTTGATCGTTATGAAACTCTATATTTAACCGTTTTATGTAAAAAGACAGATCAAAAGTTCGTTAATGGCTGAAATCGTACCAGAGGGAGGGGGGATTTTCGAAAATTCGAAATATCTCCGTTCTTTTGCATAGGATCGAAAAATTGTATAGAATCAATCTTATTGCAAATTAAATTTACTATAAATATTGTTATATACACTTATTCTCTATCTTGAATATTAACCGAGATATTTGCATTTTTATGAAGTCTGTGGTCGGGTGTTGTTCGGGTTAGTTCGGCCGTTTTCATAAGTCTCGGCTCTGGCGGAAGCTTCTAACCTAACCTAACCTTCGTTACGTTGTGAGATTTATGCAAATACGTTCTGTTCATCCTCCCCCCCCACCCTTCTTCTTGGACTACTAAAATTTGAGTTATTAAAATATAAATTATTCTTACAATTCAGAAGCCGTTTCAGTTGGGAGTTTATTAAAATTACCTGAAAGATTTCTCATTACCGTTTGTATTTACTTATGGTGGTGTTGTGTTACCAGTATGCAGATTTCTCTATTGCTAAACTTCACATAGGAAATCTGCTTAGTTTACGCAGGCCCTGCGTGACGGACTTTTTTTAGTTTTATGTTTGTACATTATATATATATATATATATATATATATATATATATATATATCTATATGTTTTTTTGGATAAGTTTTAATTTAATTTATAAGTAGTTTAGTTTGATTTTTAGTAGTACTAGCTCAGATACCCGGCTTCGCTCGGGAATTCATTTGAGGCTGAATGATGATGGTATTTTTTTGGCAAGACTTTAGTTTGCACAATATTTTCACCTTTACCCGTCCCACTATTTAGGATTAACACCCGTTGTTGGCATTTGTTAATAATAAAATTAATTTTTTATGTAAGTCTTCACTGTCCTCCAAATTGTCATATTTCCCGTCTCCTGTGCATTATGCATAGATCTCAGTTATTAAGCACAAAATATTTTGGTGAAACGAAATATCACCATTATTAATTTCAGGCCTCCCTTATAACCCCCACTCCTGCCCGTCCCTAGAAATGTTAGTATGGCTCGTATGGCTTATTATAAGGAAAGCGTTAGTGTTAATACACATACCGAGTTTTATTTATTTCGTCTGGGTCTTTTGTCCCAAATAAAATTGTTCACTTCCGCTATAGGTTTTAGCATATGTCTCGTTTATAATTCGGTATACTAAAAAAGTGTATATAACAAAATTTACTCTAAATAACAAAATACATTTCCGCTATAGGTTTTAGCGTATATCTCGTTTATAATACGGTATACGAAAAAAGTGTAAAACAACTGAGGAAAGAAAGAGGGAGTGAGAAAGGTTCTAGATTACAGGAAGGTCTCCCCACCCATCCCTGACGCTCCAGGTTAACCAACAGAACATGACTAACGGCTAACTCTCAATTCCGCTAACATTACCTTATATTCAGATTCTATTTTCAATTCTAATTATGTATGTTTAAATATTTTCGTTTTTTGTGAATTAATTGATGTTTTAAACACATTAAAGGATGAAATTACTTACTTTCGATTAATTAATGTTCCAGTGAAAGACAGAGGAAGGGGGGGGGAGTAATATACTTTGCTCCTCATGAAACAGCTACTTGTTTTTAAAATGCTTCATACAATTGAAATGTTCTTGTTTATCGTCATGTTCATATTTGCCGAAAAACCAATAGGAAACGAAATATCGCTATATTTAATTTCAGGCTTCCCTTATAACCCCCACTCCTGCCCGTGCCTAGAAATGTTGATATGGTTTGTTATAATGAAAGCGTTAGTGCTAATCGACATACCGAGTTTTATTTATTTCGGTTGGGTCTATTGTCCCAAATAAAATTGTTCACTTCCGCTATAGATTTTAGCGTATATCTCGTTTATTATTCGGTATACGAAAAAAGTGTATATAACAAATGTTACTCTAAATAACAAAGTAAACAACTTTTGTTATGTTCATTTTTACCGAAAAACCAATAGGATACGAAATATCGCTATTTTTAATTTCTGGCTTCCCTTATAACCCCCACTCCTGCCCGTCCCTAGAATGTTGGTATGGCTTGTTATAATGAAACCGTTAGTGCTAATAGATATACCGAGTTTTACTTAGTTCGGTTGAGTGTTTTGTGCCAAATAAAATTGTTGACTCCCGCTATAATTTTTAGCGTATAACTCATTTATACTTCGGTATATGACGAAAGTGTATATAACAAAAGTTACTCTAAATAACAAAATAAATAACTTTTGTTATGTGGATATTTGCCGAAAAACCAATAGGAAACGAAATATCGCTATTTTTAATTTCAGGTCTCCCTTATAACCCCCACTCCTGTTTGTCTTAGAGAATAATAATATAGCCTAAAGTCTAAGTTGGGCTAGTAGTAATATACATACCAAGTTTCATAAAATTCGGTTCAGCCGTTTATGCGTGAAAAGGTAACAAACAAACAAACATATACGAAAGAAACAAAATGCAGATATGGTGTCTATGACATGTGAAACGAAAAGTTATCGTGAAATTTCGCGAAAAAAATCAATGTACAGACAGAGGTTACAATTTTATATATATATAGATTAACCAGTTTATAGTAAACATACATGTCTATTGTCTGTAAGAGAGGACCATTGGTCCTAAGACCAACGCCTTCATGGAGTTAAGAATCTTTCCCTTTTGCTGTCCTAGTCTGGAGATGTGGTCCGTCCACATAAGTCTAGGCCTTCCTCGAGTGCAACGCACAGTGGTCCAAAAGCCACAATAAGCGGCAAAAACCTATTAACTTTGAAACTACTTTAAAAAATGCTTTTAGCAGATTTCCCTTAAGGAAATCTATTATCTATCTGTCATTCTATTGGCAATTGAAATTATATTAATTAAAAAGGCCACCCAAACACAAAGGTACAACCAATAAACTATAAAGAAATCAAATTCTCAAAACCAAATTTCAACTTTTGCTGAAATAGGTTTTTGCCTATTTACCTTACTTCGCACCACTGTGCAACGCCCGGAGGGCCTGGCTTCAAAGAGCTTCCATGGATCCCGGTCTGCATTCATCCGACATAGACGACAGAGCTACTTCAGTTGACTCTTTTCAATTGAACTTCTCAGATCGGGTAGACCAATGTCCACTCATAGCCTCTAATTTTGGAGATGGCCTGCCATTCTCCGAAGACACTTCATCTCAGCGACTGTAACGCTGCTCAAGCAGAACCCAGCTTTCTTCTTCTGAGTTCCCAGTTGACTGATTTTTTAACACTGCAATACCCTTTCCTGGGCGCCATCATCACTTGTGTTCCGAAGTGAAAATTCTACATTATTTAACAGCAAACAATATGTTTAATTACTTTATTTGTCTTAAAAACCACTATGTATTTACACTATTATTTTTATAAAATTTCCCTTGGGGGAAATCAGCTTTTGAGGTCGTACTCATGACGAAATTTTTGAAAATTTTCTTCAAATGTCCATCGATCCTACCCAGGAGTTCAAAATTATATACATATATATATATATATATATATATATATATATATGTATATATATATATATATATATATATATATATATATATATTGTCTGTTAACGCTCTAGCGGTCGCAATTTTTGTTTGATCGTTACCAAACTCGATATTTAAACGTTTTATGCAAAAAGACAGATCAAGTTCGTTAATGGCTGAAATCGGACCAGTGGGAAGGAGGGTTTAGAGGGGGGGATTTTCGAAGATTCGAAATATCTCCGTTACCATACGTCGGATCGAAAAATTGTATAATCTCATTGCAAATTAAATTTACTATAAATATTGTTCTATACATTTATTCTCTAACTTGAAAATTAACCGAGATATTTGACTTTTATTAAATTTGGGGCGATAACGGATGAGTTTCCCGCCAAAAGCTAGTTCGGCCCTTTGCCGCAACTGTTCGGCTCTCGTATGGAGATTTCTCTATTGTATAACTTCCCGTGAGAAATCTTAGTTTACGCAGCCCCTGACGGACTTTTACCTTTGGAGAAGATTAGCTTCATTCCGCACACACTTTCAGAAATGTCTACTTAAAATCCGCCGATTCTTTATCAATTGTGTCTTCCATGTTTATTCCAGTAAGTTTCCGATTCAGGAGTACTCTATAACCACATTTCTTTTCCGGAATATGTGTTTTTGCGATGTCTATTGTAAGTTTTGGGCCGTTTTCTGGTAGATCGAACGATTCGTGTGTCTCCGATCAAAAGAAGTTGGTCTGAGCCAATTTTACCACCTCTTATTACTTTTACATCGTTGAAGTAATTTTTCATTTTTCTTCTGTATTCAAAGTAGTCTATTATATTATTAGCATTTCTTTCTTCAGCTGAAATTGCTATTTTGTGGACAATTTGATGAGGAAAAAATGAGATTCCAATGAGAAGATTGTAATCTACACAGAGATCGATGGGCTTTTGACCGTTTCTGTCTCTTGTTTGCTTCCCTCAGGGTAGTCTCATAACACCACAAATATTGGAATCTCTTCCAGTTCTGACATTGAAATCGCCAATTAAGATATCTCTATTTTTGCTAGACCTCTGATTATTTCCCTCCCAAGGTCAGTATAAAACTGTTCTTTGTCTACGACATTAGCATCCTCTGTCGGGGCGTATACTTGTATGAGAGAAACCTTTCCAGTTAACAAATCCATGTTTGCTGTTATAATTTTAAATATCCTTTAAAATTGCTCCCAATCTTATACTTTCACAAAGAGGCTTTCCTTCATGACGATGCCAACACCCTCCTTGGTTCTGAAATCAGCTGGCACTCCTGAGTATGTGGCGGAAGTGCGCCGGAACAATAATAATAACGGTTATCTTGAATAGCTGTAGAGGTAACCATAAGATAACCTGCCGGGAAGTGATGTAGGGAAACAGGAACTATATGCGCCGCCAGGGCAATATTTAAGTCAGTTATGTAAATGGCGGAGACCAATATAGATGTGTTGTCCCTAGTTGTGTGTGCTTTAATTAATTTTCTTGTTACATGTTTCATTAACTATGTTACAACATTCAAAATAAAAGTGATGTGTTTGAAACGTTTACTTAACCCTTCACAGGCAAGGCTGGGTCGCTGGTGACCCAGAGGGTGTTTAAAATGTTATAAGGGGGGAAATAGGGGAAGGAGGAGTGGGGTTTGCAAGAAACCCTCCTTCTGAGTATTGCTCCTGACATCTAGGAGGGAAGCTGAGTGGTCTTGACTATAATATTAAGCCTGTTTCTTCCTGTACTCTAGTAACCTCGATCCTGGGTCACATATGACCCGCCTTGCTTTTCATGCACTTATATTAATCAATTTTTTTCTGTAAATTTATGTTTTTTTTAAATTTATTGAACTGACTGCTCAACACAACTGAAAAGTTTCTGTAACAGAATAGCATCTGAAAATGTTTTATTTATGACTGCTGAGGAAATTCTACAATAGCTTGAGCGACAACGGGCAGAAGAACCTGATGATGATTTCCAGGATTCAGCCAGTGAAGATGAAAATCCAGAGTTGGTAAATGATGACTGCGTCAATGATGAGTTTCATCCACTTCCTGAGGATGATTTTGATGAGGATATGTTCCAAGTTACTCATGATGAGTGACATTTCTTCGAAGGTAAGGACTTGGAAACAATATGGATAGACAAACCTTTACAGTATCCCTTTTCGAGAACACCCTCTCGGAATTTGTTTAAATTCCCAATGACCAAGAATAGTGCAGGAACTACCCGCGGAGAGTAGGAATGTCTTTTCTTATTATTTTCACATGAAATGATAGAGAAAATAACTACTTTCACTAATGAGGAAATCGCAATCAGGGCCAAAAAATTTGCCTCCAAACAGTGGTACATTGGAGAAACCAATACATTAGAAACAACAGCATTACTTGGCTTGCTCTTGAGAGGAGGCACATTACACAACCTGGACGACTTATTTTGCTGCAATGGATGATCCTTTTTCCTAATAAAAATGAATTCATTTATCTTTCACATGTTGAATTTTTATAGACTCGTGTATATCGTTAAGTACAATAAACTTTATAAACTGTGTTTTCCTTTATTTAATTTTATTTTTAAATACCTCCTAGGATATGTAATATGAAAGAATACTGCTATAAATATGATGGGGTCTCCCATGACCCAGCTTGCCTGCACTGTAATTATCATATACCTTGCCTGTGAAGGGTTAATTATTTAACGAAGAATGTTAAAGTGATCCCTTCGTTAAAAGTACATGAGCATTTAGTACTTGTTTAAGCGTAATTCCCCATACTCTTTCTTCCTTATTTCGTCATTTTCAAAGATGTCTTCCCTGAAATTATCCATTGCTTCAAAGAGTTCAACTTCTTTGCCAGTTAAAATTTTAATAATCCATGTTCCAAGCCCAATATCCTTTTAAGCTCCGCGGTGTAATTGTTGAGGCTGTCCAAATCCGAAGCAACTTAATGTTCTTTAAATGAATTATTCCCTTTTATATGTGATTGGCCCAGCAGAAGTGGCCTCGTATCCTCGAGACAACTGGCCTCCCGGTTATTTATGACCCCTCGGGAGGAATGGTGGCCGGGCTATACCCTCGATAGTGACTTTTTCATTTAAAATAAAACAAATAATAGGAAAGGATTTCAAATTTAAAATCATTCCCTAAAACATGTCTTAGGAATAAGACCGAGATATATGGTACGTTAAATAAATGAAGCAAGCTCAAAACTGAACATATAACAGTTTTATGTTTGCTATATATGTAAATAAATATTTTGAGTAGTTTTTGGCCATCACAGTGCCCCTTAAGTATCCCAAGTCTTCACAGTAGAACATTGGTTGCCTTAATTTTGCCTCTCCCAACTCCAATTAGTGCTAAGCCATAAATGAGGAGGGGAAAACGGGCAATGCAATATTTTCTTCGATTTCATAACAAAGAATTCCATCTATTAATTTAGATAGCAGGAATAAATAATTAAAAATTAAATTCAGCTCTCTTATATAATTATTTAAGCATATTCCCTGTAAGGGAAATCAGCTATTTGGATTGAATGCAAGGCAATATCTTTGAAAAAAAAAATTTCAAATCTCCATAAATCCTAGTTAGAATATTACAAAAATGAGGTTTATTAAATATATGTTTATAAATATAAAAAGACAGATACATACTAGCCAAGGCACCCAGCTTTGCCTTGGAAAATATTCAAACAGAATAACAACCACTACTGTTGAATTGCTGTATTATTGTGAAGCTTTGATGGATAAAAGATAATTTGCTTCCTAACAAATACCTTCTCTCTATTTAAAACATCATGGTCCAAATAATTCATAACCATGAATTTTATTCATCATTATTAAGTACCATGTAAGTACAGAATTAAGTAATGATTAATTTTTCCTGGGGCTATTTTGTGGAACAAATCTCCCATTAACCTCATTCATGATTTAAACAATTGCAATTTAACCTGAAAAGATAGCGTTTAAAAATAATGCATGCAGGTGCTGCATGAACTAAGCAAGTTCTCTGCCTACAGCAATTACATGCTCATGATGTCATATCACAATCTATTCTCTATTTCTCCTGTAAGCCTATCTAAACAGACCTTAAATTCTAAGCTTGTCATGAGACCAGAAGTAATGGATAACCCATGTATAGGTAGCTAACTGACCAGTGAATTTGCAGAGTTTTAGGGCCAACAATTGGAGAAATTTGGCTGCTGACAGCAAATAGTACTGGCGGTTAAGCCTATTGAGGACTAGAAAACCTTTGAGAATTGGTTGAGCACTAACAGAACTGAACCAAAAGTTGATGCGGTTCCAATAGTTAGTGCTGGAAGTCAGGATAATATCGATTTTTAGGCCCTTGTCCATTTCAAATCATTTCTAATTTCAAGCAATATAAATCATTCACGAGTTAGCTTTTAACGCAAACATCATTAAAAATTACTACAATATATTCATTGTAAGAGTCCAAGTTTCATTTCAAATAAAAGAAAGATAAAAATAAAATTACTGTAAAGCATAAATGGCTTGCTTTGATCAAAGGATTTTATTAGTGAAATTACTGTTTGATTACAAATGTATGAAATAAAAACCTATTTTTAGCTGTTAATACTTTCTTAAAGATCATCAACAAGGTCTAAAGAGTATGTCATTTAGTTACAATCACGGGTTTCTGTTGGAAGCTACTCTTTTCAAGTGTTTTTTTCTCTTCAAAAGAAAGTTATGTAACTTGTAATGTCAGTATAACATACTTCATCTAGGGTAAAATCATTTACAATACTTGCAAGATTTATTTTTACTGATTTATCATACAATCAATTAAACAATTTTATATACAATTAAACTAATTTGACAGTGATAAGGATATTCTATAACTCCAACAACTGTATCCTAATAGAGCATGAGTCTAAACAGATGCTTCTAAATATTATGGTCTAAGTTGCGGATGCTCATAAGTAATGAATGATCAAGTAATGAGTTGTAAATTAAAACTAGGAAATGCAATATTTATGGCTGAAATATATTCAATCTACTAAGCTGCTGTCCACATAGTGAAACCCAATGAAACATTATTTATTATAGCAACTGAGTTCATACAGGGACCTTAAAAAGAAGGCAAGTGGATATTGCTTAACTGGAGATTGATTACATAAAAAATTAAATTTCCTATTAGCTCATTTACTTGTACTATAAATTAATTATTTTTCACAATGAACTGATATAGCAGTACCAAATTTCAAAAATGTATAAAATGGCTCAAAGAGGTATGGTATATGTATATATTTTCCTT
The DNA here is from genome assembly GCA_019009955.1 of Riptortus pedestris. Classification (NCBI taxonomy): domain Eukaryota; kingdom Metazoa; phylum Arthropoda; class Insecta; order Hemiptera; family Alydidae; genus Riptortus; species Riptortus pedestris. The sequence goes on along the minus strand of CM032229.1, from coordinate 130,999,258 downwards.
TCTAAAATCAAATGCAGTCTTTGTAAATATGTTTCGATATGCAATACGTACTTATAGACCTTTTCTCTACACCTACAAGTAATCCAGTATTTCCACAAGTATAAGTATCTAGTTAGCTCAATAAAAACTCCTCCTGTTTGAAAAAATGACCCAGCATTGAAAATAAATTCATTCAATACAGAAGGAACTCTTAAACAAGCTCACCTAAAATTGTAATACTCTTAAAAGTTGAAAACATTTTTTAACAAAAAATAGAATTAGAAGATAATAATACTTACCTTTATTGCAGTGGTTTTATGATACCCAAACATTTCATTGGAATAGTCATCAGACAGAGGAGATAGGAGAGGTGGGACTAATTTCTACAAATAGGCACTAATCTTCGGTAAAATATATAAACCACTTATGATTATAAATTCCTTAAAAATAGCTCTATTTTCTAAAATACTACAAAATGGGCAATAGTTTCTTAGATTATTAATTGAATATGCCAATAGGAAAAAAAAAAAAAACTGTGATGCAGACATTACATCACTTCTTGAACTTGTTTTACATCAAATATAAAAAAAGTTTTGCTGCACTTCATATGAAATAATTTTATTTTAAAGTGACATATAACCTATTTGATTTATGAAAAATCTTTTGTAGACCTAATAGGTTTGTAGAGATTTGCAAATTTTTGTTTTCACCTCCCTCTAAATTCTCCACTCCAGCTTAGTCTATTTCAATCAAAAGGAAGGTGCAGTACTAGATGTTACAAAATTCCTAAATATGACATTTCAACATTCTAAGGTTAATCGTTTTCCATTGATGCAAGATATATATTATATAGATATATGCGTACAATTGTCACTCTGAAGCAAGGCTGTACTGATTCAGGAAGGGCCAAAAGCAATAATTCAATTGAAATCTGAAAACAAAAATTGTTCTGATTATACTTCCTTTACTTCGTATAACAAATCAAAAATGATATATGGTGAATATTTGGCACCACTGAAATGCTGTACTAAAAATGCAAAGCTGAACCTAGTCACTGTGCACTAAATTTTATTTAGGTCTGGGATGCCTTCCGACATTGGATTTCTATATGTTCACCCAGAACATCATGATGCCAATGTGCGTCTAAAAATGAGGAAAGTTAAGCAAGTTTTATTACAGTCATGACCATACTTTCTCAAAAATATATGTGAAGGTTGGGTCCATGGACACAGGGGAAGAGGGAGGCACAGAAAATCCTACTTTGAGGTCATCAAACATCTTATGGATTTCGGTGATTATAGCAATATGAAAAAAGCAGCTTCTGAAAAAACAAATTGTTTGAAACTTCAAAAAGTACCCTCAAGATCATAGTGATTACAGCTAAGTGATCATCGAAAAAACAAGGGCCTTCAGATTTAGGGCCCACAAATAGTAGGCAAAGAAATTATACAGAAATAATTAAACGCAATGATCATGCATAGCATAGTGCAAATGTATACTAAATTTCAAGAATTTAGATTAACTAGTTGTAAAACGATGAAAGTATGGATACATGATTGGACGGACAAAATGAAAAGATCCTTCTTGCAGATAAGAACCACCAAAATCTGAGGAATACATTAAATTCTACTTTTAACAATATACAAATAAGCGTTTATTTAATATGTATGTAATATATGACATAGGTTAATTACAACAAATGAAAAAGATAATTTATTAACAATAAGATAAATGAATAGAAGTAATTTGTGGCACTTGTAAAAATACTTATATGGAATGTAAGTACAAGATAACATTGTACAACTGTATATTCAATGAGATAAGCAATATGTACAGAATTGAAAAGGAGTATTTTTACTTAAATACTTTCAAATACAATAGACATCCAAGAATTCCAACTTCACAGATGATTATTAAAATAAGGAGCAATTTATTTGTGAAAACACCTCGTTTCATAAAGTTTATAAGTTGTCTTGACTTAGACATGGTGCTATCAATGTCGTTTAGCCTGTTCGAAGCACGAACTAATGTTTCCCTTTGCTGTCCCAGTTCATTAATAACTGATGTTCCCACATTCTCAGCTTCTATTGCTGCTCGTTCTGAACGTTTTAAACTTTCTGAAGTCCTCTCCAAAGCTCTTTGCCCCTCTAAGAGAGCCTCCCTTTGCTTTTGTTCCCATAATCTTTCACCCATTATTAAAAGTAAAACATTTACAACTGTCCTTATACCAAACTACTTATATTAATTTATTTTTTTTTAAATATTGTTTGTCCGTTTCAAAATCGAAGAACATTCATTCACAGCATTCACATTTGACATTAAAATCACAAAATATATGTTGAAGAACTGATAAGAGAAAACAATCGAATAACCTCTCAGAATCAGGTTACTTTAAACAATTAGTTTCATAACTCAGAATTTTTAAATATTACGTATTGTATATATTTTATTTGATTGGAGGAATACAAAGAATTAACTATATACCATTAAAAGTATATCAAAAGAGTAACAGTGACAATTAAAAATGGCAGATGTTAACTATTAAGCCTTCATGGGTTGCTGAGGGAACGGAACAAGAACACAAAACTAAAATGAGACCAGGAGTTTTCTATAGATCACTTAGCATGGAGGCACAGAAAATGAAACTTAAGAGATGGCAGACGATATAAAACCTGATATTATTAAGAAAACTCAAGCTGCCTTAAATAAATACATTAAGAAACCACCATTGACTGATAAACTTTTACGGAAACCTCCTTTTAGATTTTTACATGACATTGTTACTACTGTAAGTATGTATTCCCCCTTATTACTTTTATATTAACTGCTTTGTTGATTGATAATTGATAACTTCTTCTATATTCTCTCTATTTAATAGGTTATTAAAGAAACTGGGTTCTTGAAAGGTGTTTTTACATCGGATGAACTGGTGGCTGATAATGTCAAAGACAGGGACAGTAAAATTAAATTTCTCACTAAACTAATTAATGCAGTGAGTAAGTACTTTAATTTAGAATATCATTTTTTGCTTTCATAGAAGTATTGTAAACGTTATGGATATATCTTGCCTAGTATTTGTAAATTTGCTTTCTCTGCTGCTTCCCAACTAAATGATTTGTCTTTCGGTTACAATGATTTTTTTTTCATTCGGAAATGGAGATATTTATTTGCGTGGCTCGTGCAATTCATATTATTTTTCCTTCAACAGAAAGCTCCTATGGTATCAACTTTATAAAACCACATTCGGATATGGGAGGAAATATAACTTGTCATCAGGATATCTTGTTTTTCAGGTGTCAAAAATGCCATTCCTTCAAATTTGTGTTTGTTTATATATATTTACATATATATACATTGGTTCATTCGTGTTTGGATACATACACATACATCTATGTGTGTGTCGTTAATGTGGTTGGTACCTTAGATCGGAATGACCATTATCCTAGAAACTCGGAATACAAACTGAGCAATACTTTATATGACGAGGATACTTATAAATATATATGTGTGTTTCTATTGTTGATGCATGGGCTTTGTGCTTTTATTACATTATTTGTAATTTGTAATCCTAAATTCGTTCAGCAGCAAAATCTGCTCGAGGGGGGTAAAAATAAAAAGTTGCAATTTTCCCCGCACCTATAAGAGATACGAAAGTTTTCAATCCATAGAGATATTTACGTTTATGATTTGTGACTTTCTTTGCAAGTCCTAGAATAGCCCCTTAAAGTCAGCAAACTCCATGTATTATACTATTCCTCTAAAAAATAAAATGTAAGTAGTTTATTCAGGAAAAAATTAAAGTTGTCGGTGTTACATATATGTATAATTACGTGCCTTTCCTTCATCACATTAAAGTATTTTAATTGGTTAAACATATTGAAAATTAGCTGAATAAATACGATTCCAGCTAGGAGAGTATTTTATTATTTAAATAATTTGTGACATTCTCAACTGCATTTGTTATGAAGCCACTGAAATAGTTGTTTTACCAATGTGCCGGCTTTTACAATCTGCTTTTAATTCTTCTGATATTTGATAAAATAAATTGCAATTATATCTTTTTTTTTGTTTATAAGTCATCTTCAGAGTTTATTTTGTAGTTGCCATTGTTGTGAATTTGATGTCAGTTGCAGATTTCAACAATTTTAGGACGAATTCCAAATATTCCTTGCCAACACGTTCATTAATTTCAAAAGTCATAAGAGTCTTGGTAGAAAGACATACTTTTTCATGGTTTGGTGACATCTGGTAATATTTCGCGTCGATTAATAATTTTGTACCTTTTTATTGAATGATGATATATGGGATGCTATTTCTTTTTATTCCCTATTCTTTGAAAATTATAATTACTGAGCTGATCATGAATATTCCCTGACACTCACACGAGCGCACGCACAACCATGGACTTCTTGGGGAACAAACTATTCATAAGTATTAAACCTTCTTTCCCGCGAAAACCTGCCCAAGCACAACAATCTGCTATTTTAAGTACATAATTACCTATTTCCATCCTCATTTACACTTCACACAACTAAATTTAGTCTGAAAGATAATATTTTTATTATAAGACATTATCAAATTTTATGTAATGTCGTACAGTTATAAATCTGTATATAGTGTTTGATGTGTATCTCTAGTAGTTTTGACTGAATACGCCATTTAATATGTACTTTATCTGTAATTTAAAGCCCGTTAAGTTTCTTTTATGGAAGAAAAGTATAAACAACAAAAATTATTATGAATTACCCTCTCAGTGTTCACGTTTAGGTTTCTATTCCTGGGGTTACATATTTTGGCTCTTTCTACTACTCCATGTGAATTTTGATGAATTATTTACTTATCTAAAGTTTTATAGAACAAACGTAAATCAGTTTCTAATGAATTCCTCTTCACTATTCAAAACATTGAGGGAGCAAAAGCAAATCATTTATTTAATGCATCATTATTAATACATAATTATTCTGTAGCAGCAATTTATTTCCTATCAAAAATATTTCCTGACCGCACCATCACTTGTGTCCCGAAGTGAAAATTCAACATTATTTAGTTTAAATTAAATAATTTATTTATTTTACTTTATTTATGTTAAAAATCACTATGCACTTGCATTATTATTTTTAGAAAATTTCCCTCATGGGGTATTCAGGTTGTACTCATAATGGGATTTCCGAAAAATATCTTCAAATGTCTCATGGAGATGACGAAAATGAGGCCCGTTTAAAATTGTATATATATATATATATATATATATATATATATATATATATATATATATATATATATATATATATATTTGTAACGCTCTAAAGGTCGCAATTTTTGCCTGATTGTTACCAAACTCGATATTTAAACGTTTTATGTAAAAATGAATATCAAGTTCGTTAACAGCTATCAATAAGATCGCGAGATACATGCAGTTTGTTGTGTGATGACAAACAACGCGCAAAATGCTTATATATTGAGTTTGGTAACGATCAGTTGCGACAACAGACAAATGTACATATATATTGTGTATCCATAAATCATTTTGAACAGACATCATTGTCGTCATTTCCTAGATAGGATCGATGGATATTTGGGGGAAATTTTCGAAAATGAATACAACCTCAATAGCTGATTTCCCTTAGGGTAAATCTGATAAAAGGATTGTCGGATTGTATTCTGTAATTCAATTGGTCTGTAGTTCTGATGGCTGAATTCACTTCCTTTTTTGAGGACCATATTTATGAACACTTTCCACACAGGTGTGATTACTGAAAAATTCCTTCAAATGTCCATTGAACTTTTATTTTTTGAGATAAATGTAAATGTGTGGCACACGTGGGAAATCTGCTTAGCTTACGCAGCTCCTGCGTACGGAACACCCAATCAGTCCTTCTCATGAGAGCCCTTTTCACTTTAATTTGTTATGTCTAACACCCTCGGCGTATGATTCCAATATTGTTTACACAGGGATCTTATTTAGTGAGAAATAGGGAGGAGAATGTGCAAAAGACGTCATCGCGTGACGGCTTTTATTTTATATTCCCCTCATTGACCACATTGTTTTGATATCACAACATCAATAAATTATCTTACATGGATGAATTTGAGTATAATTATAATTTATGTAGTTTAGAGGTTGATAATGAAAATAATGGTTTCTTTCTAAATAAATGACCTTTCCTGGCAGAAATTGATTCAGAAATAATTGAAGCAGCCCATAGTATTTTATTTTTTATAAATTTCTTAATTTCATTCCAATTGATTTAACATTGGGTTATGTCCCCATAGCCTTATTATTATCGATTCTAGTTAAAGTTTCATGTTTTTCTCTGAAGTAGTAGTTTTCTCGACAATAGCTAATATGATTCTGTCTTTACTGTTAAGTCATTGTCGTTTACATATTGAAATCGAATTCTTCGCTTTTTACAGCCACATTTTTAGATATAATAAAAATTGTTTTGGATAAACTACCCCTATTTTACCCCTTATGCAGGTATTAACCACAACACATTTATATTTGGGTATTTTTGGAGGAAATGTCTATCTTTATAGTTCAATCTAATTTCCAATTTAAAGAAATATATATTAGTTAAAAATCATAGCTAACTGACATAGGAATGTAATTTCGATTCTGGAACTATCCTTTTCTGTAAGAAATAAAAGTCTATTTTATACGCTACATCCTTTATACTCCGGGAGTATATGTTGAAATCCGTTCAGACCCTTATGGATGTGCTCGATAGCTAAAAGTTTTATGTCAAACTAAAGATCAAGTACGTGAATGGCTTAAATCAAATCAAAAGGAGAGGAAACAGAAATTAAGAAATCGAAATATCTCCGATATTATGAATTCGATCAAAATGTTTTTTATTTTTTTTTTTTTTTAGCAGATTTCCCTTAAGGGAAATCAGCTATTGGGGTCGTACTCATGACGCGACTTTTGAAAAATTTCCTCAAATGTCCATCGATCCTACCTAGGAGATGACGAAAATGAGGTCCGTTCAAAATTATATATATATATATAAAGAAAGATCAAGTTTATTAGGCAGATTTCTCTAATGTAAGACTTCACGTGGGAAATCTGCTTAGTTTATGCAGCCCCTGCGTGACGGACTTTTATTTATTTATTAACGTCCACTTTTTGCAACTAAGGCTAATTGGGGCGGATTATCTACAGGTTACCACCCTTTTCTAGCCAGGGTGGGACTAAGGATTTTATTTAATGAATTCCGTCACTAAATAAATTCCTATTGCCCAGGCGGAAATTCAACTCTTGTTTTACCATGTGAGATAAAGGTCAACGCTTTAAATCAATGTTTTAGCGATTTAGTTTTGCATAATTGTTGTTCAGTAAATTTGTCCTATCTCCAATATTAACCGAGTTATTTGTATTCCACCCCCCCCCAAACTTCTAGTCATTTCACGTTAACAACCAAACGTCTTATTCCAAGCTTAAATACCAAATCTTTTTAACAAAGGAGTTTTGCTAACAATAAGTGATTTACGTGGAAATATGTTAGATTTGAAGTCAGATTAAATCACAAGTGTGATATACCAGCATTTGTGAAATCTGCGCTTAGTTTACGTAGCCCCTACGTGACGGACTTTTTTCATAGAAAAAGAGTATGTGGTGAGTTGGGATCACGTGCGTTATACCAACACGAGGGAAATTCGCTTAGTTTACGCAGATCCGGCGTGACGGACTTTAATTATAACTATTAGTATTCGACCTAATTAATTTGACTGTTTCTGACGCCGGATTATACTAGGTCAGCCTGCTTTTACATAAATCAACGGATCAATAGCAATGGAAGTTGAGTATGTACATCAATTTGCCAATGAATTCCCACTCCATAGCAGTCGTCAATATCTCATGTAAATATTACTTCGGTTACATAGTCAAAGGACGACTATCCACCTGGATAATATTACCATTGATAAGTTATATCAAACCAAGTATTAAACGTTATCGAAGTGTTTGAAGAAGAGTAAATCGTTCTAAGGACCGTTATAAACAGTTTAACAAAAAGTCCGTCACACAGGAGCTGTGTTAACTAACAATTAGGAGATTTCCCACGTGCGCCACGTATTTGCATTTATTACATTTGCAATAAGATTTGGTCTATGAAAGTTTTCGATCCGACGCATAATAACGGAGATCTTAAGAATTTTCGAAATGCCTCCCCTCTAACCCCCCCCCCTCCCACAGGTCGGATTTTAGCCATTAATTAACTGGATCTTTCTTTTTACATAAAACGATTAAATATCGAGTTTGGTAACGATTAAACCAGAATTGCGACCGCTTGAATGGTAACAGACAAATATATATATATACAATTTTGAACGGACCTTATTTTCGTCATCTACTAGGTAGAATCGATAGACATTTGAAGAAATTTTTCGAAAATCGCGTCATGAGTACAACGTCAATAGCTGATTTCCCTTAAGGAAAATCTGCTAAAAGGCAAATAATTTCTGCATTATTCGAGTAAGGGAAAAATGCGTTGAACTAAAATTGAAGGGCATTACTTATATACAACATATTTTAGTAAATTTTTTGGATCCTATGTATTACATATTACAAAAATACATAAGAATTTGCATTTTACTCATTCTTTTAATCCCCAATTTTGGTCATTACCAATATTGTTGGTCAAATAAAAATAATGGCGCCACTAAGCCGTTATTTTTTACTCACACTCACACGCACACACACACACACACACACACACACACACACACACACACACACACACACACACACACACACACACATGCACCCACACCGCACCGCACCACACCGCACCGCACTACACCACAACAGCATATATATACGCATACACAAATAAACCGATCGCCAATTGAAAAACTATTTCTAACATTGAAACATGATTACATGTTGAGTACAAACTCAATGTTTTCAATTAGATAGAAATCTGCTACCTACCTCAATAGTTCTCGGGAAAATTCCCTCCATATGGAAGCATAGAACCCACCACTTAAATCATATAGGAGTTTTATATAAGACCTTCACACATACGGTATGTGTGAACCTAACTTGAGGTATGTGACATACCTAACTTGAGCTTCCTTTATTTTAAAGCATAAATAAAATTAGTTATTATGGAATTTTACAAAGTAGTCGAAAAGTTTGGTTGTATTCAAAATGCCTAAAATCACGCACTCAAATCTAGAGTTTTTAGCAGATTTCCCTTAAGGGAAATCAGCTATTGAGGTTGTACTCATGACGGAATTTTCGAAATTTTTCTTCAAATGTCCATCGATCCTACCTAGTAGATGACGAAAATGAGGTCCGTTCAAAACTGTATATATATCTATATCTAAATATCTAAATATATATATATATATATATATATATATATATATATATATATATATATATTTGTCTGTTACCACTGTAGCGGTCGCAATTTTTGTTTAATCGTTACCAAACTCGATATTTAGTCGTTTTATGTAAAAAGAAAGATCAAGTTTGTTAACGGCTGAAATCGGACCAGTGGGAGGGGGGGGGTTAGAGGGGAGGATTTTCGAAAATTCGAAATATCTCCGTTACTATACGTCGGATTGAAACATTGCACAGAACCAATCTTATTGCAAATTAAATTTACTATAAATATTGTAATATACATTTTTTCTCTATCTTGAATATTAACCGAGATATTTGCATTTTTATTAAATTGGGGCGCCTAACGGGCGAGAGTTACTTTCCCGCCAAAAGCTAGTTCGGCAGTTTCCTTCAATGGCTCGGCTCGTGAAATTTCTCTATTGTAAAACTTCACGTGGGAAATCTGCTTAGTTTACGCAGCCCCTGCGTGACGGACTTTTTTATTTTATTATGAAGCCCTTTGACAAAGAGCTTTTGGCCCCGCAACCCGTCGTCTGTGGTGTTGAGTGTGTGTCTGTATGTTTGTGTGTGTATGATGTGGTTTTGTGGTATGGCAATTACGAGTATGTTCGTAGCGTCTTCTAGAATTAAATTCAAATCTTTATGTTTTGATAAAGTCCGTGTGGTGGTTTATCTTGTTAATAGTGTATTTTTTGTAAAGGCTTTGAGTTCCTCCTGAGCATCGTGAAGCAATTTAGTAGCTACTTGAACAAAGAACTAGTTATTTGGTATTTGGCCGGAAGTGTCAAGTACCAAATATTCTTCAAGCCTTGTCACAGACCTTGGCCCTTCGTGAGCTGTTGAGAAATGTTCTCTCATCTTGGTAAAAGAAAAACAAGAAGGGGCCTTCCTTCACAGTATCGTGTGTAATAAAGTTTTCGAAGCTCAATTCAAAAACACTAAGCACCCCAATAAACCTACTGCGAAGGAAAGTCCCGTTTTTTTTATCTGCTCTTCCAGAATGCTAGGCTATCTGAAGTGGTTTGATCAGTCAGGTGCTTTTATGGAACCGATTCAATTGAGACGGTGTATCTTTAGCGCTTATTTCAATAACTTAAATTGGCAGAAAGCGAACATTTAATACTTTAAAGGGAACAGTTATTATTATTTTTTATATTTACAAAATGTAAGAAACCTACAGTAGAGAATGTTATGACCAACAGTGATGATGCTCTTTGAGTAGCTATGTGGCATGCTCCGTTCAGAAGCAGACATTTTAATTTCAATAAACCAATTATAAATTAGGCTATTAATTTAAAGATATTGCACACAGTGCCAACAGATAAAAGCAGGGTTTGTACAAAAGAATTCAACATTGGATAATCTTAAAGGTCATTGTTTTTCATCATGTTAACACCTGCCTATAAGGCCCTCCACAGATCCGGAGAGAAATCGTTGGAGTATAGTGGAGTTTGAATTCAGATAGGACAGTAAGACACGGATACCCCCTTAATCAAATAAGAACATCTTAAAGCAAATAAGATGACTTATTATTACTAATTTCTCGCCTGGCGAGTGATAGAAAGAGCAGAATATCACCTGCTTCTTTTTTAAAAGAAAACTTTGATAAATCAGAATAAGTGTAAAGATCAAAAGAGGTCAACGTCAGATTTGCATAAAATCAATGGTAGTTAGGATCATCTAGCAGTCACTCGAGGTTGCGCTAACGATAAGAGAATTACTACCTTCTAACACAAATAGATTGTTGTTTAGAACAATAAACGTTCCTAAATTTATGCGAATCCTGTGTTCCCAATCGTATTCTGTAGGTTATTTCTCTTTAGTTCAAACTAATTAAAGTAAATTTTTAATATTCATTTAAATAATTCAGTTATTTTACTTTTATTATAAAGTAATCAGTAATCGCAATGGAAACTTGGTCAAAAAGAGTATACTGTCGCTGAATTAACTTAACCCTTCAAGGACGGTAATTATTTTTACTTTCAATTTACATTTTTTTGTTAATGGTTTGTCTTATATAATTGAAATATACATGGGAAAAATAAATACAAAAATTTTGGTTGCACCAGAGAACCAGGGCTACCCGTGACATATATGTCACACTAGGCCTTTCCAGTGCCTAGTTTGAAAATCCAAAAATTTCATTGTAATTAATACTTGAATTTAATTTAAAACTATATATTTACATTAAACTTTAATGTTTTGTACATTTAATATAATAGGTAATGTTATTATTTAAAAAAAGAATATGTCACATGAAAACAAAAATATTACAGTTTTAAAATTAAACTGAAAGTAACTATTTTTTGGTGTGATAAATAACATTACACTTCACACATAATCCCACATTACACTTAATGCACATAGTATTCACTACACTTTTACAATTTTCTTGTGCACATCGTCTTCGTTTTTTATTAGGAACTTCATCAAGTAGGTGATCCATTTTGGCAAACCGCACATCTTCTATGACCCTCGTCGATCTTGAAGAGTGAGGAGCTGCAGCACCGGGTCAAATCCCCACTTAACCATTTCCTTTTCCGCTGCTTTGAGTAAGAAGAAAAATCATAATCACAACCTATGCGTTGATTATTAGACAAAACTACTTCTGCTTGAGAAGAAAGCTGATCTAATTTCTAGATAAATTATCTAGCAAGCCCCTTCATTTTCGTCCCCGCTGTCACCGTCAGTCAGTTCATTGACTTCAGGAGGAGTTATGAAAATACTGTCCACTTCTACCTGACCATCCTCATCTTCAGACCGATTTGGAATGTCTTCATTCATCTCTAAAATATGCATAATTTCTTCCACCGTCAAAACGTCTTTCAGTTCTACATTTGCCCTAATAATACGAATTTACATTAGGAAACAAAATTTGAGACTAATTATTCATTTCTATTTAGATATGGCAACTAAAATGAAGAGAGAACAAAAAAAGATAAAATTACTAAAATAAAAAAAAAAAAGGAATTTAGAGAAATAAGGTATTTTTGTAGTCAAGGTGCCCATAGTAGTGCATGAGACGAGTGTGACATTTACGTCACACTGGTTAAAAGTACCTCATTCTAATTTTGTTTTAACTTTTTGAATTAAAATACCCCCTCAAAAAGCTAAATAAACTATTAATTAAAAAAGAAAATCAAGTTCAGTTTAAGATATGAATATAGGAAGGGTGATATTCCACTTACCAAGGTTGAAAGTCCATGGTGGAAAGATACACGTTTTCAAAAATAAATTGAACGAACACTGAAACATTCACTGACTGGAGACCGGGATCAAACTGAGAGAGAATGGCTGTACATACAAACTCAAAGCTAGTTGCAGCAGGTACAGACACGTACGAAGCACAAGACAGCTGGACAGTCGAGCGGCTGCCCGTGACGTATATGTCACACTCGTACTTGAAGGGTTAATAGGTATCTAGATTCCAGTAAATGAAGTTTTACTGAGTAAATTAAATTGAAACAAATTCAAATTATTGCATAAAAAAAAGATAATAAAATACCACATTTATAAGATATACATCACCTCATGTCTTTGAAAATGGCTAGAATTGTGTAAGTTAATCGTGAATAAAATCATAAATAATTTCTTATATAATAAATAACGCCCACTTTACGCTACTATGGCTAATTGGGACGGGTTATCTACAGGTTACCACCCAAATTGTAAAATTAAAAAAGTTAGTTTAATAACTAACTTATAAATGAAACTAATATATATATATATATATATATATATATATATATGTGTGTGTGTGTGTGTGTGTGTGTGTGTGTTCATTCATGTATATATGTATTTATATTCATTAAAAAAAGAAATATAAAATGTACTTATATAATATTTTAGCTAGTTATTAATCCGAAGATCTGTTTGTTAGAATTTTCTAAGTAACTTGTCTTATTATTATAGCAGAAATGAGTGGCATGAAGGGTAAACCATTATTATATTTTAAATTACAATTTACAAGTTAGGTTTACCTAACTGTAATGAACAACAGCAAATATTTCGGTTAATAATCAAGTTAGTATATACCGAATATAACAACATTTATAAAATATTTAATTTGCCATAAGATTTGGCCTATACACTTTTTCGATCTGACGTCTAATAACGGAGATATTTTGAATACTCGAAATTTCCCCTCGAAACCCCTGGAAACGATGTCCGTTCAAACTATATATCGCAAGTTTTGCTAATCGTTACCAAACTCTAAATTTAAATATTTTATGTAATTCCAAAGATCAAGTTCGTTAATGGCTGAAATCGGACAAGTGGAAGGGGTAGGGGAGGGTGGTTACCGAGGGAATTTCGAAAATTCGTAATATCTCCTTTGTTATCAGTAGGGTTAGAAATTATATAGAATTAATCTTGTCCTAATCTTAATTATCTATTATATATTCTTTTTCTCTATCTCGATTATTAACCGAGATATTTGCTTGCATTTTTTAGTTTTCAGCCTTCAGTAAATCCTCACAATTAGTCATAGGACGTTAACAATAAGCTAATATATCATGAATCGTCTAATATCAAGCTTAAATACCAAATATTGGTTTTACTGGGCCTTTATTATGTGTTACTCGCAAAAATGTAGTGTGATGACGTTATAATTTAAGATTTTACTGTCTTGATTCAAAAACGTTTATTCCATCTATACCATATTCCATATTTTTACTTTTTCATTCAACACTAAAAATCTTATAAATTAATATCTCTAATAGGACTTGGAATAAGGTGGGGGGGGGTAGAGCTAGAAGAGGTGGTTTCTTAAATTCAAAATATCTCCGTTACTATGAGTCAGAATGTGGGAAGAGGTCTTGAGTGAGATATTGCACCAGTTGGTAAATCTGCTTAGTAAATACAGCAGGTGTGAGACTTTTTAGCAGACCTCCCTTTAGGTGGAGATATCGAAAATGAGAGCCGTTCAAATCTATATATATATTTGTCTATTGTCATACCTGTGGGTATATGGTTTAATTACTTAACGGCAAACAAGTAGCTTTCGGAACAATGGCACCATCCTCAAGCCTGTCGTTAGTTTTACTCTACGCCAATGAAATCGGCAGACTCATCAATTTTAATTCGGAATAATTAAAGTGGCATAAATCCTGAGAAACATTTCATTCAATAATATAGCCTGTTTGTTTTTTTTAAATAGCTGACTAGTAAATATGAAAATTCATTGAAATACTTCGAGTAACATTTAAATTATTGAAGTATGAACGCCAGACAGTCTAGACCAGAGATATAGAAATTTTGATACCATTAGCCCCAGAGTTGAAAAACCAAAAAAAAAAATTATTTCCTTGGAATAAAATAGATAAACAATCTTTTATTAGTTTCTAAATTTCATATAGGAAAGAAAATGGTCTTATTATAGACAATAAATGTAAAAAATAAAAAAAAAGGATTAATTAGATATATAAAATTAATTTTCATATAAACCCGCATTCAGGAATGAAGCATGACCTACGGAGCAACTGTGAGATGGGACGTTTTGGGTATATATATAAAACCTAAAATGTCTATTTTAGAGGGTGCTGACGTCTGTCAAAGCTGTATTCAGGACAAAGTAGTCAATAAGCTTAATAAGGTCGCTGCTCTATTCACACAATTGACATGCACTTATCCTTGTAGAACTTATATTGAATGGAAAGGCTTTTTACTATGGAACATTGCTTTCTCCTGTCCTTTCAGCAGCTTTCCGTAGTGGCAAATCAGATATCATAGTTTTGAAAAATATTCCTCGATCGTATCTAGTAAATCAGAGGGGAAACAATTAAGGGAAATATGCTAACAGATATACTATCATACAGGAGCGCGCGCACACATACATACATATATTAGCTTATGCGTGCGTGAATTTGATGTATAAAGTTTGGGTGACCATTATTTACACATATTTTTGTGTTGCCCTACTCTATTAGGATTCTAATATCACTTTATTGATTTCAGAAGATGCAACAGGGACCCCTTTAAAAGCAAAACCTGGAAAAATAGTTGCAGGTCTCGAAGCCGACAAGACCCTTGAGCTTTTACAAGCCATTGCCAAAGGCATTTCGTCTCAGGTAAATATTATAGTTAGGTTTCACAAATGAACTTTTTGCGGTATGATCAAAATTATTTGCATAGTTGTGTGAGGAATCTTTACTTACTTTATTCAGGCAACTTTACTATATTTTAGAACAATGGGAAAAAGGCGACTCCTGCCAACCAAAATAACAAGAAAAAACTTGAAAAAGATCCTTCTGAAGTAAGTAATTTAAACTAAATCTTCTTTCCTAGAAAAGTCAATAGATATTCATAGAATGTTTTCCGCCCCATAGAAAAGCAATTCAAAGCCAGAAAATGATGTCACTGAAAGAAAAGTTGCCGCCGAAGAAATTCAGAATAATGAGGTCACCGACACTTCAGCTACTATTATCGAAGCTGAACAGGAAGTCGTCAGTGTTGCCAACAACCAAGCTGCTGAAGATGAAAGCACCGGCAAGAAAAAAAGAGAAAGAAGAAAATCTCTTATAGCTGAAGGTACTGGAGATGATAAAAAGGAAAGGAAGAGGAAGAGTGCTAAAGAAGAAAGGAAGAATAAAGAGGATGCTAGGAGAGAAAGTTTTCCCTCTACGCCACTTATTACAAATGGGGATGTCGATGAACCCAAAATGGAGAAGGAAGAAAGGTAATATATAACTCTTATAATTCACAATTGAATAAAAGAATGGCACATTATCATGATGACTTGGCGCAGGCTCCGGGCATCCCTGTTTATCAGACCTACCATGTCCGTGTCCGTTATAAGTACTTGGCTCATGCCAGAAAGTCCCGTCACGCAGGGGCTGCTTAAACTAAGCAGATTTCCCATGAGCTGGTATAACACACTTGTGATCTCATCTCAACACATATTCTCTATTTCTATGTAAACAACCGATGTGTACAAGAGTTAAGGGTATACTGAAGGCTGAAAACAAGAAAGTACGCATAATACTTGAGTTACAGAAAAATGCGCAGAATTACAATTGTAGACCATCACTAACAAGATTGGTTCTATAACATTTTACGTTCCGACTCATAATAATGGATTTGGAATTTTCGAAACCCCCCCTTTAACTCCCCACTATTCCATGTCCGATTTCAGCCAATAACATGTATGATCTTAGGTATTGGTTGAAACGTTTAACTATCAAGTATGGTACAAATAAACTAAACATTTTCAAGACAAGAACGTAGGACCTTAATTGTTGACGTCATCCCACTACGAATTTGCATGTATCTCGCACAATAATGGTCTCATGAAAAAAAATATTTGGTTTTTAAACAAAAACTTAAAACTATATATATATTCAAATACATAGTTATATGACCTTATATAGGGAGGTCGCTGAAACTGAGAGCCGCACAGCTGACTTAAAATCGATTATTTCGTGCCACTTTAAAATCAATTATTTAATTTTAACATATAAGGTATTTAATTTCTGTGTTTTTATTTACTGTTTCTTTTATCACATTAATATTCTCTTTAAATTTTCGTTTCTTTATAGATTATTTTAACATTTTCAAAATTGAAATTGTGTTTTGAGAAATGGAATGATCTTCAAGGAAGTTTCTTGTTCTTTATTATCAATGCTTTGTATATACATGTTGCTTTAGTGTTTTTCTTAGATTCACCGATATAGGTTCCGTTACAAGTGTTACAGATTATTTCATTTACGATTTATTTAGATCTTTATTAAATTATTTTACCTTTTTGACTATTAAAAGTGTTTTGAATGTTATTACCATTTTTGCAAGCTATTTTACATACATCATTACAAATTAGTTTGTTTTCCAATTGTTTTTGACTGATAACTCAATGAGTGGTATGGTTGTAATTTTATTTTATGAAAGTTCTCTTCTCCTAGTTTTTCACTGTTTTCAATGAAATGTCATTATTAAGTTTATTACTGTTAATAGTCTGTTTGTGATTTATTAAAAAAAGGAAATCTGTTATTGAGGTTTGTTGAAGTTTCTTCTTTTTGGAGTAAGAAGAAGGATTATTGTAAGTTAACTAATCATTAACTATGATTTTTGTAGATTGATGAACGGATTTTCCGAAGACGCACCAGCGAATAGGAGAGGTTCTTCCCGTGGATTAAAAAAAGGACGAAGTACTGATAGTCAAGAAAAGATTGACATTTCTATCAAAAGTAGTGAAGAAACAGAAATTAAGATCGAAACAAAAACGGTTAATGGAACCGAAGAGGCTGAAACAAAGCCTAGAATGAAAACTGAAGAGAATAACGGGAAACGTCGTTCGAGAAATTCTGCTGAAAAAGTAAGTGAAAGTGGCAGTAAAAGGAGCACTTCAGGCAAAATAGAAGATGAAGAAAATACTGACAAGAAAGACGTAGGTGGTGGGGACGCCCCTCTACCAAAGAGACCTACGACTAGACGAGCTTCCACTCGATCATCTAGGCTACCTTTAAGTAAGTATTTATTATGTTAGTCCTTTATATAATGAAAACTTGAATGACAAGATTTAGTATATGGACAGACCCTTCATATCATTTTCGTTAGATCAAGTTGAATGTAAAACACGTTTTCTGATCTTTTATAATGGTGACTGAGAGTTGGACACACTACTAACCCAGCACTTAATAACTTGAAAGAACAGATCTCCTGTAATATTCGACAGTGTTAAATATATATATTTAAGGAATGCAGGCAGAGACAATATTGAAATTACTAGGCGTAAGTCTGCCAAAATGGTCTCATAGCATTTGAAAAATTACATATGCTAAAGAATATAAATTTATTAAATTTGAACAGAAAGACGAAATAATTCAGGTTGAGGTGCATTCTAAACAAACAGATGCATGAGTTAGGGTCATTCCCATCCGTACTAGCATGTTCTCAAAACCAAAACTTCAGGAAATTCAATAGTAGGTTACTGGGTGACAGGAGGGGAATTTGACATAAGTAAACGATATACCTACACACGCTACAACGTTTACTGAAGAATAGGGCGAGAATGACATGATTTTTGACAATATAATTAATTGTATGAGTAATTTGTATCACTATTAGTGAGTATTAAAGAACCGTCTTAGTCAAAGGTCATGGCAGCAATAATTGGCCTAGCTGTTACAAATCTACCAGCTGCTCGTGCATTCAGATATCTTCTATATCTGAGCTTTCTAGAGAAGAGAATGGCGATGACGTTATAAGTTAACAACTCCTTATCTTTACTGTGCCATAGTAAACCTACCTGTTTTAAACCGGCTGAAAAAAATCTGGCAATAGAGTATATTTAATTTCTTGCTATTATGACATTCTTCCCGGCGGAATACATTTGTCACTTGACCTGGTGAACTATTAATATTGAAGTGTCAACTCGTTCAATGATAAGCTGAAATTCGATTCGACCAATTTCTCGTGAAATAGAAATATTTAATGGAAAGGTTCAGAACTTGAAAAATATATGAGTCCTAAAATGTATTGGGTAGTCAGTTCCCGAGATGAAGAGTTACGAAATGGTGGTGAGAAAAGATATATTTACTCGCCAATGTTAGAAAAACTCATTCCTTCGTTCCTTGACCTACTAATTTATATATTGTAAATGAGTGCCAGCCTGAGGAAGTTCACCAGACAATAAAAGTATTGGTGGCCACTAAATAAGACAAACGGGACTATAAAGCCGGGGGAGGGATTATTATTATTATTCTTTATTAATGTCCACTTTTTACTACTATGGCTAATTGGGACGGGTTATCTACAGGTTACCACCCTTTTCAAGCCAGGGTGGGACTAAGGATTTTATTTAACCCCTTCAGACCCCCTGTCCAATATATTGGACATGCCTTTTTCAATGCTATATCTTCATAGATTGATGATCTTTGTCAGAAAAATCGATTTTAATAATGATTTTAGGTATTAACCTTTCAATTGTGAGCCTTTTTCTGGTTTATACCTGTTGTAGTGGCATTTCTAGCGCTTTGAACATCCAATTTTTGATATTGCTGTTTCACCTATTAAACCCATGAGTAAATAAATGTCTCATAGATTTAATTTTGCATCTATATAAGTGAAAAAATTATTTTTAAGTAGCCAGAAGCCTCTAGAAGTCGTGTTTGTTAAGAAAAAAATATTTTTTTCCCTGGTTATTGTATTTTCTAATAAATATGGATGTCCAACATATTGGACATCGGGTCTCAAGTGTTGCATTTCACTAATACCTCTATTCTATGGAGGATTTTACTTATTGACTTTTATGATTATTAT
Source organism: Riptortus pedestris (assembly GCA_019009955.1). Taxonomy (NCBI): domain Eukaryota; kingdom Metazoa; phylum Arthropoda; class Insecta; order Hemiptera; family Alydidae; genus Riptortus; species Riptortus pedestris. Next base: position 130,979,673 of record CM032229.1, on the reverse strand, counting down.
TTTGATGTGCTAAACAATATTTTAGATCTTTTAAATTTTAAAATGCAAATTGCTGAAAGTTTTACCTCAGAAATAGAAAGAAAAAAAAAGAGGAAGACCTAGTCTTGAAGAATCCAGTAGTGAAGAACCCCTTGCAAAGAAAGCAAGAGCTGAAGTGAGACCAAATTCTGATGTTAGGAATGATGGATTTGAACATTTTCCAGATATTGATGATAAAAAGATGCAAGTAGATGCAAAATGAAAGGTTGCACAAAAAAAAAAAAACTAAATTTTATTGTGTTAAATGCAAATGCCACTTGTGCATTACAAAAATAAGGATTTGTTTTATGATATTTCACAGTTAAATTTTGTTCAATATTTATTATGTAACTTTCTATGATGTAAATTTGTTTATTATCACTTAAAAAAATATTACTAAAGTGTATTTTATTTATTTATCCAAATCCTTATCAGTAGAATAATTTGTAAAAAATATGCCTGTTGAGACCCGATGTCCAATATATTGGACACAATTTAAAATTGTCAATGAAATTACAATTAGGAAATTAGGATTTTTTTCACTATTTTTCTCATGTTTCTGTAAACATATAGAACATGAAAAAAAATTTGTTAGTCAAAATATTTGAGTTGGGTCTGAAGGGTTTAATAAGGTTGGGGAAAATTGCCTGCATACCATGGCAAGAAAATGTTGGTAAACTTGTAAAACTCTCCCCGGTTAGCTATAGCAGCATAAAGTGGACTTTAATAAACATCATTGTTTTTTTTGTTTTTTTTCTTAAAAAAATATTTTGACTAATTGTCTGGGTAGGGGAAAAAATATAGGAGACAAGAGGAAAAGAAATATAGGAAACAGTAAACAGTAATTTTATAACGGAAATAGTTGTCACAGCTACTCGTATTTGGTAGTCTCAAATCATAGACGTTAATAAAAAAAAAAAAATGAATCATTAACAATTTTATTTTTGTAGGAAGCAGTATTCTGTTTTCGGGAATAATATATTCTTTGTTTTTATTATTATGATAATGGGCATTTTTATTCTATGTGGGACAAGGCAAGAAAATTGATTTCTTTGTCAAACTCGAGAGACCTAACTTATAGTAATTGTTTCTAAGTTGAACATTCGGTTTGAGATAGAATTGTCACTAAATATCCATTACAATAATGATACAGGTAGGTAGCTCAAATAAATGAGACTTGGGTACATCATAGCATGCATTTATAGCTTCATATCCATATTATGGCTGACTGGCGGAGGCTCAAATCGATGATCAGGGTTAAAGATAGTGGCCTTCACTTGAAAGTTTTGTTTAATTCAATTTTATAACTTCATGTAACCAACCTAGTGAAAGATTTATATTTCGTACATAGAGATATGAATAATGACTCATTAAAATGCTGACTCAAAAAGAAGTACGGAATCATTCAGCGTTTACTATTAAAATTACTATAAAGGTCGTCAGTCTCATTTTTCTTTTATGCCAATTATATCGTCTAATTTTAAACTTTTTTTGCAGAGGCTTTAGTAGAAAAAGATGGAAAAAATGATATTAAAGAGGAAGAAGGGGATACGCCAAGTGACAATAAAGGAGAGGCAAAAAAGAAGACTGAAAAGCATGCTACAGTAGGAGGCCCTACTGCCTTAGGAAGTAGTGAAGGTGTTGGTCCAAGGCCACCTACAGCCCAGTAAGTTCTGAAGCATTACTCACATAATTGGTGGAAATTAGGTCCCTTTGTCAGCCAATCACAACTTTCTATTACGTCATACTTCACTGAAGTTACACACATTTTACACATACATTTTAAATGATAAACCTACATATAGAAAAACTTTATGTAACATTCTTGTTGGTAATTCTCGACACATATTGTTCTATACGTATCTTATCTAACTCGAATATTAATGGAGTTATCTGTATTATTTTAGTTTCTCCTAGGCACAACACAATTCACGTACAGGGTTTAATAATTTTTTTTTTTTTAATAAACGCCTTTCAAAGAATTTCTTTGTCATTTATCCAAAGTGAATTCATTTAGCCAAGTCAAATCTAGATTTATATTGTCCATGTATCCATCTATGTGAGGTATACTGTTCCCCATACACTGAGCATCCAATTTCACTTATATTTTCTTTCCTTTCTTGGTTTATCACTTTCGTTTTCTCCAATATCTGCA